>JAYKAV010003388.1:1711039-1899836 GCA_035582835.1 Phoebastria nigripes | reverse complement strand
TTCTTGTGCACCTGGCAGAGCATGGGAAGCTGAAAAGTCCTTGACTAGCAGACTACTTAGCAACAACTAAAAACATCAGTGTCTTATCAACATTCTTCTCATACTAAATCCAAAACTAGGAAGAAAATTAACTCTATCCCAGCCGAAACCAGCACAGTGAGGCAGATGGACCTTCCCGTGGCTCATAAACCCACCCTAGCTATGGTCCTGCAGGTCTCAGCTCATGACAACGGATCTGTCCGCACTGCTTACCTAACCCTGCCCGCGTGTAACATGGCCAGAAGGGAGAGAAGCTCCCACCTCGCAACCCAACGTGTGCACAGCTCTGCGATGGCTCATCACTAGGAGACCCAGTGGTCTGAAGACCATTGAACATGGCGACTGCCACCCTGTGTGCTCAAATTAAAGAAGCATCTCTGCTAAACAGCACTGAGCTGATCCACTGTGCAAAGGACCAGTGTTTAACAGCGAATAAATCACCTTGCCTTGGTTTCTGGTGAGGGGGCAGCGGCAGTGCTGGCCGGTTCCCCATGGGCCTGCTAGCTTGTGTCCAGAAAAGTACAATACAGCCTGAGCTCAGCCTTAAAAGACACTGCTACAGGAATGTTAAGCGATCTTTTACACCTTGGTATTTCCCTATGGGAGAGTTTTATGTGGGTCTGTAGAGAGCAACTGAGATTGCATTTACATTTCATTGGCACGCCTTAGTGATTTCTTCCCTGGAGGGATTCACAGCACAGGGATTAAGGACTTCCTAAATCACCTAATCCAAGCCTTTGTTATTACAGAAATGCACTCATAAACTATACAGCTTGCGGATTTCTGCCTAGCTTTGTATCTGACATGTTCCCAGTGTTCAACCAGGGATCACTCTCTGGATAGTGTTGACGGTTCCCAACTGTCCACCAAAGTTTATGCCCAGTCATGGGGCGTATGTATACGTTTGTCTTTTGCTTTATTTGGTCCCATTTTCCTTTGGCTTAATAGCACTTCTCCCTCCCTTACACTTGCTCCATGAAAAAATTACAAAGAGCATTTTTACAGCCTCTCAGCCTTCTTGTTGCTTGGCTGAACGTATTGAGCCTCTTTTAGCCTCCTCCTGTGAGACACTCTCCATCCACGTGACCACTGTCACAGCCCAGTTCTGCATCTACCCACACATGAATTCACCTTTCCAGTAACCAGATGTATGTCTGTCCAGATGAGGTTTCATCGGTGCTTGCTACTGGACTTGCTGCTTCCTATATTGCTCCTCTCAGATATCTGGGACGGAGATTAATGGGCTTTCTCACCTAAAGTGCATGAAACACTGAGGGTTTTGCTGCCACCTGGACTGTGGTAATGAATTGCAGTAAATTCATCCCCATCACCCATTCTGCTATTGTCCCTACACCGCAATCTAAGTCAGCACTATTTGGGGGGTAATATCTAGATTATCTTTGCTCTTGACCCCGTTCTCACTGCATAGCAGGCCACGTTTATTCTTGTTCTCCTTTTATTTATGTTGTTAAAAAGTCTTTTACTCCTTAATATCCTTTGGCAAAGCCTAACTCAGCTTGACTTTTGAGCAGTTTTCTGCTTACTTACAATATGCTTTTTTCAACCCTTTAGGTTGGAACTCTTCCCTCATATTCCCCCAGGCTGGGCTACAGATTCCAGGTTGATTTTACACCTTTGGTTTAAAGCAGTTAATCCTATACTGCATTTACATTCCTGAGATTGTCATTCAAACTTGATTACACTAACCTGTTCCCTCTCTTCTCAGGTTGAGCTCTTTTAGATTAAAAAGTCTTACATCTTCACCTGTTTTTCTCTTTCTGTTTAAATGTCACTGGTGTTTTGACCAGTCTTATTTCCTATTACCATCTCTTCAACAGCATCAAAAGCCACTGTAAAATATCCTTGCCTCTTCTTATTACACGTGACAGTTGCTGATGACTCTAAATACCAATGCAATTTCTGGCCATGTTTTCTTCTGTCAAAATAATTCTCTAAATCACTATGCATATCCAACATTAATTTAGGAGATGCCTCCTATGCATATCCAACTTGAATTTAGGAGACCCCTCCTGCCAAAACAGGGTCTTCCCCACCATCCTACCCTACACTGATTTTTCCCTATGGTTTCCCCCACATACCTAAAATTATATTTTTTGTGGTACTTTTTTCTTTTATCAGAATTTATGCACAATTGATGGTCCATCACTGGTTTTCTCTCTCACTGGAGTGAACCTGGGGAATTCTGGTTTCCAGGGAAGTGGAGCAGGCCAGAGAGAGGAGATGGAAGTGTAATCATCTATTCCACAATTTTCTACATTCAGATCTACTAGAAATCTAGCAGATGGCCGATTATACATACTAGATCTACTGGAGTTTGTCCCTTCCACCAGAGCAATGTGGGGTAAACGTGTGGCTCTGAGATGCTGTGGTCATTCTTGATGTAAGTAGAAGGTCACTTCACCTTTTGAGGCAAAAGAATAAAAATAAATGTTCCTGAATTCATAGTTCCACTTAAGGGAACAAACTCACACCACGTCTTTTCACACTTATCATAATTCTGATTTTATCCGATGTGCATTTAATTTCTTAAACTAAATATCCAAAGGTCACAAAGCATTCTGGCTGGTGCTTGTGCATGTGTTTATAGATGCTTTCTTTTCAAATTAAGCTGACATCTTGATGGGTAGCAGATGTCTGATATCATAATGGTACATATGGGATCATTCATGTGCCAGACCAAATCATCAGATGTTCTAGGGGATATAGGAAAGAGACAAGGAACAGCACAGGGAGGGGAAATGCCCTCAATAATTTCCTACCTTTGTTAAGGCTCACTGAAGTCCATTATTTCAGCCAGAGATTCAGCCAGACTTGCAATCCAGAGGAAAAATCCATTGTTCAAGTTCACTAACTTCTGTTAGTACTTTATTCTGCCAGTTTTTTGGCAGACAGTCACAAAGACTAAAAAGTCTAAAAAGATATATAAATGTAAAACCCAATAAGAGGTAGACTCCAAACTGGGCTACACAGGGAGCCAAAGACATGACCCTTAAATCAGACATTCATATATTATGCAGGGTATTCTGTTGAAAATCTTGGATAAATGGCACACAGAAGTCCTGTCTTGTGCTATGCGCTTTGAACTCCTCACTGACTTAAGGAATCATGAAGGGGCTTAAGAAAAGATAAGACTGGGCCCCAAAGCTCTGCTAGAACATGAAACAAAAGTGAATTCTTTATAGCCAAGCAAATTAAAATCCGCCCAGAAATCTGGCATTTTGTTTATGATCATCTATCTGCCCTGGCTCAGAAAGAAATGCCGCAGAGCAGATGAGCAAAAAAATGAATGGGCCAGTATGTGTGAAGGTTACGCTAAACTGCCCCCGGAGGGGCCAGCCATCACTCATGCAATATCATATATACCTTACCTCTAGTTACTGCCAGCGTGCAAAGAAAATCACTCACTAAAAGAGACAGCTAATGAAATGGTCTTTAGAAAGGGCTGGAGGGAATTCCTTGAAGCAGTTCTGTGGGTGATAGGGATATTTTTATCACTAGTACAATTGAAGTTCCTAACACTAGTGAAACCTTAGTCTACACTATGAGCAGATGAATAATTTGTTTGCCTATCATAATCAGAAACTGGCTGCGTACGCACTGAAGAAAGAAAAGCTCAGCTCTACTTGAGCGTACAGTATAAATTAGTATCTGTGCCTTACATTACATTTTATACCCATCAGTTGGATTTTACTGCAGTGTTACAGCCGTTGTGAAAACATAACCAAGCGCAAAAAGACAGTGATGAGAAGTAAATGTTGTCTTCACAATCTTTTATGGTTTTTTATGCATGCAGGAAAACAAGATCCATGCTTCACAAAGTCCTGTAGGTTATTACCATGTGTTAAATTGTGATCTGCAAACACAAGCTGTTCTTAAACAAGAACAAAAAAGAAAAAGCAGATGGTTTCTTTTAACATCATGTGAAACTTTTCTTGAACACAAGCGTATGTCTTCTCCTCTCCAGCTGGCAATTCCCACATGTAAATGATCTGATTTTATCATTTCAGGAGACTCATAAGACCCCCTCTATTATAAAAAGGCACATTACCCTTAAAGAGAGAGGAACAAAGAGTGCCAAGTGCTTCACAATAAAGCTACCAAAAATATTTTTTCCTCGACTGTCTGTTTGAAAACGCATCCAGAGCTAATGGAAAAAGAGAAGAGAGAGAATGAGAGAATGTGAGAAAATAAATAACCGTGACTTCAGATACACCATTGACAGAACTTTTGTGACTAAGACACTTTTTTAAAAGTCTGTTTTTCTCACTGCCACTGACAGACTGGCAGTCGCCTGCCTGCGCGCAGTGGGGCTGCCCAAGGGATGATGACTGCAGGTGTAGAGCAGCAATCTGCTGCTTTAGCGAGATAGAGCATCCCTTTCCTGCGGCTCCCACACCTCACGCCTGAACCTGCAAGGCGTCAGGATCGAAGCCAACAGAAACGTTTGTTTTCTGCGGAAAAATGTGTGTGCCTGTGTTGGGAGGATCCCCAGCTGAACCCAGGCTGGGGAGGTAATTATTCTTGATGGATCCCCAGAGAAGAGTCAGGTTTTTGTTGTAGGTKTTTTTTTTTCCCCCTAGCATTCTTTAGGTATGAGCTATGGATAATATTTTGCTGCATGGAAAGAATTTTTTTTTAAGGAAAAAGAAAAACCCATATTCAACAAGGCAATGGGTTTGAGGATTTAATGTTAGGCAGGGACTTCCTTGATGCAAGATAGAAGTGGAAAGACTGAGATTTGCCACTACATTAGTGAGGACAGGTATACCTGCCATTTTGTGTTCTCTGTGTTACCTCTTATTTGGACAACAGGTGTGGAACTAAATAGACGTTCAATCTGTTTAATAGGAAAACTCTCTGTGTTCAGTCTAATGCTGACTCTAAAAAGGTGCATTTTCATAGCTGGAATGAATGACTGTGTTACCAAAAACAAGCTCCATAGGAAAAAGAAAGAATTGCAAGATAGAAAAATCAAAGCGTAACGGTTGCAGGGATATAATCCTTAGCCAGGACCCACAAAAGTGGTATTAATTCTCCCACACTGCAGTTGCTGGCACACACTTATGTTTAATTCTCACTTTGCTTATGCCTTTTATTTTCCTCAGGTGTTATGTCCTTGACTCAACTGGAACTTTTCCTGATGTTCCTCCGTGAGCAGAGAGCAGAAATGCGTTGTTAACTGTGCAGTATGAGATACTTAAAGGCCTATTCCAGACAAAAAGAAAAAGCGGTATCTCTTTGTATCCCAAACACCAGCTCCTCACCCTCCTTCTGCCTGCAGTATTTCATTGGATCATATTGAATCGGATAAAAAATTGTAAATTACCACTTCAGTAGAGAAGCAAGAGGCACAGAAGAGCTGCAAGGTGACCACAGAGGTTTGAGAGTGATGGAAACCCGGTGCTGTGCTGGGAGCCACAGATGACGCCTCCAGGGCAGGAGTTTAACTGAGCAGCTCCATCTATTGCATTCCAGCGAGATTGTTCATCACGTCTCCTTAAAGGACTTTATATGAAGTAAAGTTTGGCAAATAAAATGGCTCTGGAGTACAGCACGGTGGGAAATGAGTTTGGACCAAAAATTTTTGGAGAATTAAGTGTTTTCCTAATTCTATTCATTTGTCCCTGTCAACGGGTTTTTCTGAGGAAAATGAGGAACAGAAAAAGGCACCTAAATTGTTGGTGTTTCGTCACAAAATATGAGATTGAGACCTAATCCAGAATAGCTAGTAATCCAGTGGTTAAAATTCAGGCTCCTGCATCCAGTTCCCTATTCTGCCTTTTTGTATATCAAAAAGAGTAATTAAAAAAAAGGCCTGACCATCAGGTTGTTGGCTTTCCCAGCAAGCACTGTCTCTGTATTTCTTTCTGGAGCTGTTCCACTCCGTGTTTTTAATTTGCCATTCTGTTTTGTTTCTTCACATCCTACTCATTCCTCTTTACATACTAAAACTGAACTACTAACAGGCAGCCCTCTGATTAATTTTAAAGCTTTCTTTGTGAGCTGTTAAAATCCAGGATATGGACTAATTTAAGGGCTAATAAAGCCATCCCTCTCTGCAAGCCATTCTAGGGAGTTTCAACTAGTGCTTACACTTTATCCTCTAGATGTTTAATCTATACTTTTTTAGAGCAAATATTTTTAAAAAGAAGTGGCACTAGTATAATAACACCACTTAGTAATCAAATATTAATGCTTTTCTAAATGTTTATTATGTTGTTAAATTAAATTATTTCCATGCATGGGCAGAACAGATGACTTCTGTTCTGCAAAGGAAATGGCATTAAATCAAGCATGTGGCCATTTAGCAACAGTTTCATTGCCCTCCCTTCCCTCCTACTTTGCTAAAACTGAAAGGGAAACCACAGAAAAAATAAGAAAAATAAGAGACTTAGAGAAAATGGACTCGCAGTGACAAGGGGTGTTATATGTTCCAATTATGCAATTATCAGAGTTCAGAACACACTAATTATATCTTGTGGTGGTGCTTATCTTGCTTTACTAACCTTTTGTTTGTTCAAAAGTTTCTTTATTTATCTCTATGTGTGTCAGTTTTCATTTTGGAAGACACTGTTTTACACTGAGTAGTAAAATTCCAAAATCTTTCATCCTGCATGCATCCTCAATTAATTCAACTAAATTAAAGCACCTGCTATCAACAGCCTGACAAATTCCTCCTAAGAAGGTATGGCATCTCATCGTAGTGCTTTATTGCCTCTTGTTTGCCAATTCTAGCCTTTTTGTGCTTTGCACATCTCAAGGTGTTGAACACATGATTTCACGGGAATGGATTTGTTTTACAGAACTTCTGGTATTCCTGCTTGTTTCCCAATTTTTTTTTTTTTAAGATTTATTAATTTCCACTCAGTTGTTAAACATTTTAGGGTCAGAGCTCCACAGAGCAGCCAGAGGAAAGATGACTCAGAATTTTTATCTCTACTGTCCTGCTAATATGCACTAAATTAATCTAAAGAAATAACAAAAAAGGGTTGGGTGAGGGGGGTGGAATTTAGTTCTCTTTAAATATTAGTCTTTCTGTGAAGACTGCCTAAGATTAATGCCCTTTTTTTAAGAAATTGTTTGGAAACCATTTGATAAAATGTTTTTGTAGAGGGAAATATGGACTTAATGTGATCACATTCATCAGCAGCTCTACTAAGGAAAGAGACCCTTCAATGCCCAGCTGAGGGATCACTTAATGAATTGATCACAGCTGTAGGATCAATTAACACCTTCTTAGACATCAGAGAAATCACCTGGGAGAAATTCCTTCTAAATGCTCAGTCACTTGGGAAGCTTCTGTTAAAAGCTTGAATCTACACAGATGCTAAAGCCAACCTGCTGCAAGGTACCAGTCTGTGGGTAATTAGGCCATGCCTGCTCCTCTATTGGAGGAACTTGCTCATTTCATTGAAGAATACCTTTTTTTTTTTTTTTTTTTTTTTTTAAATTTTTAGGAGTGTGTATCAGTTTAAGCAGCATTTTCAGTTGGAGGAGCTTTGTTGTGTTGACCACACCCTTTCTCAGAACTGGAGAAGAGTGAATTGGTCTTCTCCTTCCTGTAATAGCTGCCAGCCGGTGTGTTCGGGCAGTTGTATGGAGGCAGCGCTGCAGAGCCCAGACGAAAGCCAGCATCTCTTATCCATGAGTGCCCCAAGCATGGCAGGACCTGGTTATTCTGGTAGGTGGCTTCTCTCTCTTGCTCACAGAGACGTTCAAGTGGATTTTGTATTTTGAGAAAGAAAGGAAATCTCAGTATTTCTTGGGAAATAAGCTTTATTCTCTTGCCTGCCCTGGTACTGGTCTGAAGGGAACTCTGTGTTTTCCTAGTTTGTTTGCAGCGCAGTTGGCTTTTTTGCTGGGGAGCTTCCCATTTGTTTTAAATCTACCTAGCTGTCTGACAGCTTATTTTCCTCAATATTATGGGGCAGCACTCTGTGATTCACCCTGCCCTCCCTAGCTGAATGGGTAATGCCTGGGTGGCATTCCCCTGTATTTCTGGCTTTGCATTGAAAGAAAATCTGGGTGTGTGGAGGAAGGCGGTGAGACCTGCTGCGTGTTTTCTCCGGTAGCACAGGCACAGCTAGTGCAGAGCTCATGAGCTGTCTCTACTGAGTAGGGCAGAAGGAAAGTTCTGCAAATACAAATGCTTCAGGATAACATGAACCACCTGTGCTCTTGTTGGGCAAGTGTTCTTGGAAAGAGGAATGAAATGTGGGTTTATGCAGTTCAAAGAATTAACTGCGCGCACACCTCCCAACCCTCATCTGTGAAATAAGCTGTTGGAAACAAAAACCAAGTGGGCAGGATGATCCTATCCAGACGGAGTAGTGTGTTTTGGAGCTTGGTATATGATGTTCTGGAGCAACACGTTCTTTTGTTTCAGAAAGTAGGAAATTCATTATCTTTCATAAGTTGCATTTTATTACGTTATAAAATGTAATAGTTTAACCCATTTTAACTGATAACTAACCTCTAGAGACAATAAAATGTCTTAGGTGAGAGCATCAGGAAGCACGATTCTCTTGTTCTGTATTCAACCTTAAAAGACAGGCAGTATGTTTTCTAGGTATTTGCCRTTGCCTCAGTGGTTGCACGTTTTAATTTATTTCCCTCAAGTCATTCTGAAACTAAATATACCACCTGTATGTTTGAGCTATTTAGCAAAAAGTGGAGCGGCAATGAAAGGTGGTTGGGCCTCTTTTGCGTTTGGTGTGGTAGGTTTTTTGGGGYGTGGTTGATTTGTTTTTCAGAGATATTCCAGATAACTGTAGCAGAGAACAAATTTTTCTTTTGAATACAAACTGAACGTGTCTCAMTTCCTCCTGTATAAGACTTAAAAATTCATGAGAGGGGTTTGCAGCATCAGGTCGTCTCGCCAGCCCCRTTCAGCAGGAGAGGGAGGTAACGGGCACAGCACACGCTTGTACCCAGACACGTCCACCTCTCCAGCTGCTGAGGCAGCTATTTGGGAGGGCACAGAGTTACCCTCTCCAAAGCTCCTTAAAATTCACTGATGTCTCTTTGTAGCCCTGTAACCTTCAACAGACCGTTCTCCTCTGTTGAATGCCTCCAGGCTTGGACTCCTTTTGTGCTATTTGGTATCCTCCTGCCAAGTGGTAGTCTTCTTAGTCCAGGGACTCTAGATGTCTCCTGTCCCACRGCCCAGGCAATTCACTCTGTTTTTTATTTATTCTGCATTGCAGACTTCCAGGTGTCCCTTCCTGAAGCCCTCCCTGCTTTCAAAAGCCAGTGGCCCTTTTCTGCCTTACTCTCCTGTTGGTCTAATACATGTCCAGGGATAAATTGCTTCATCTCTTATGCTTCAGGTCATTTTCTGTAGTACAATTTAAAAAAAAAAAAAAAAAAAGGATTATGGTATCATAAATAACGAACAAACATTGTATCATGTAAATAAATAAATAAAATCTAAAGACAACCCATAACTCATGTTGATGCCATTAACATTTAAGATCCTTAAGACACCAATGCCTGCTTTGCAAAGGCCTGATGTTAGAAAACTTTTTTTTTTTAAAGAAAAAAAGCAGCTTTGTTTTAAATTCTTATTTCCACATATCACCCAGCCTGCAATTTACCACCAAAAGCAGGAGGGGAGGGCAGGAAAGCCCACTAAAATACTAATCTATTGCAAAACATTTTGAGATCCTACAGCTTAGATGCATTTAAAAATACTGTATTACAGACAAGCAACACTATCATTTCATAGGCATCACAGGTGCAGTGCTAATAAAACAGACGAGATACCACTGATTAGAAAAGCCTCTCTGGTTGGATTTTTCACACACATGCTTCCAGAGCTGTAGTTTGGTAGTTGTCACAGTACATCTCAATAAAACGCTTCACTGTTTAAGGGTAAAACCATCATCTCRGAATAATCCCCTCCTTTAGGCACAAAGCTTTGTGACAAATTCAGCTGCTCAGCATTGCCTCTTAAAACACGTAATTAAAATTATGATTTCTCAGTGGCTACTTTGCCAGGTGATGTTGGGTTTTTGGGGGTTCTTTTGTTGTTGTTTTTGGTTTTTCCTTTTGGTTTGTGTGGGTTTTGTTTGGTTGGGTTTTTTTAGTGCTTACACTACTTTACGACTCTGTGCCCCAAGTTGTTTGCAACAGGCCTTTATTAGGAGAACCTCAAAAAAGTTTGAGCACCAATTACGATGTAGATTAGCAGCAGTCCTTGCTGCAATTGTTGAGAGCCTGGTAGTCAGGGCACATTTCTGGAAGTCCTTTTTTTCATATAAAACAGCTCTGAAAATAATCAACAGGGACAGATAGGGGAGAGAGAGAGAAGAACAGAAGCTAGGAGATGAGTAAGACAGCATGGGAAAACAACTTGGGTGTACTTCAATCTCTCATTAATCATATTCTCTTCCATTTGGGAGCCTGATTGCTCTAGGAACGCAATCCTGTTACATGCTTCTTTACCAAAACTGTCTTCAGAACTACAGTCCAGTCCACTAGAAGAGCCATTAAAATAAAGTTGTTTGAAAGTTGTTATTCCCCTTGCCTTCCAGCACAAAGCGCTGCCCGTAGCAATGACAATAATCCAGGAGAATCATGTTTTTAAATGGAAAGCAGTAAACTGTCAGCATAAGATTTAAGTCCTGGTGAGCGAGCCCTGTAGGCTTCGCACCGCTGTATGTGGCTGCTGACAAGCGGCACTGAGGACTTCCCAAGTTCTGCAGCGGCAGACAGCAAAGTTGTATGTGGAGCTCCGGAGGAAAGCCTTCTTTGGAGAATTATTCAGAAACACTGCTTCCTTTTGGAGGCAACACCGGCCCTCCTGTGGTGGAGAAGGCCACCTGTCAGGTCTTGCTGCACCCAGTTTGCCCAGATGTACTTGTTTTCTGAGCTGTTTTTGAGACTGGGAGGAGTGTCTTTTCCTGGTTTGCTGGATACTTGTACCCTTTATGGATAGCACAGAACACCTTTGCTAAGAGCAATACCTCTGAAAATCAACTAAATGAAAATATTTTAAGTTTTCCTTCCCCCCCAAAGTACTATGTGTGTCTTTTCAAAGAAAACCTGGCATTCCTCTGGAAGTGGGTTTCCAGGTTGGAACATAAAACATCCTGTCCTCCAAATCACTCGGATGGGATCTGTGGCTGCTCCTTAGCTCTCCAGTTCAGACTACTGGATCAATATGGGCTGGACCGAATTTCTGGCTTTCAGTTCGCCATAACCAGATATTAAACTGCTTTGCCACTGTAGAGGTGCATATGGCTGAGGGAGACATCAATTCCTTCTTCAATGTAGGATCCATGCTTGGGGCTTTTTCTTGGATATATTTCTACAGTAAAAATGTTTCTGCCCCTTCCCATACACATACTTGGAGACAGAAAAGCAAGCAAGCAACACTGAGTAAATGGCTTGTATAGACACAACCTTGAGGAGTTTGGATCAAGCAAGTAGAGAGCAGGAATAGATGTGCGTTGTCTTGAACTTAAATTCTGCAGTGGACGCCTTCACAGCCCCAGAGCATGCACTCAAAGCAAGTGTCTGGTCACTCTTTCAAATAGATTTGCACTCCTAAACAACTTATATACTGTCTGTCTTTCCCTCTCTTCCCAAGATTAACGTATGCCAGGTTTTGACAGTTCTTGTTGCAGCACCATCCCGAGTCTGTCATGCCTCGTCTCTCAATGAAAGGCACAGAGGCGTGGAGGGAGGGGAGTGTGCAGTCCAATTTCTGCATTTCCAAATAGCAAGCAAATGTTTGAATTATGGATCACAATTAACTACTAATTGGCCATAATGTAAGCCCCTTCTGAATGGACATGGTAAATATTGAAACAAATGGGCTGTTATTTTTCAGACCTGAATGCTAGTCACTTAAAATGAAAAGCTAATCTCAGCCTGGGAGGCAAGCTCTATATTTTAATCAAGTGTGACAGATCGAGAACAATAAATGAGCACTTAAGGTGAGGGGATATTTATTTCCCTGCTGCAAGTTTACATGTGATAAGTTATACTGTCCAATGCAAAATAAAATTAAACTGTAGCTTTGATCCAGACCTCAAAAAAGTCTCAGCAGAAAACCTGAATAAAGAAAGCAACACAAGAGACCACTCTTTAAGTAGAACAAACCATGCTGTTAGGAAAGCTTTTGTAGATTTTTTTTTTATATATATATATATAAAGCAATTTTGCTGTTAAAGCAGTGCTTGGTCTACTATAACATAATTAAATAAAAACTTCACTAGGAGCCATAAAGAGCTGGGACTTTAATACGGTGGCATTTTACTCTGCAGCTGTCCTGCAGAGTATGCTCAGAACTCAAATATTGAAATAATATCTTAGAAATTATTTGATGAAGGTCTTTATTGCTACAATAAAAATCTGGTGTTCCCTTTTGTTCAAGGCACATCTTCATCTTCAATAAATGTAATTGTTTTTGTTATAGCGAGAGGGAGGCAATGTTTATAGTTGATGGGGCTTTTTTTCTATTTTCAAAGTGTTGAGCTAAAATTCCAATATTGTTCTTCTAAGCATTGGCTAACATTGATTTTAAAAAGAAAGAAATGAAATTAAGTAAGTTCAGGTGGATGTTTTCTAACAAATTAAACTWCTTCTTGAATCAAGCATTGTATATAATTTATATATGTAATGTTCTGAAGAACTCATCTCTCTTCTGTGTCTCAGTCTGTATATAAATAATTTATACTTTTTAATATTTCAGCACAACTAGCAGAGCTGATGTTGCTCTGAACAATTTTTTTCCCTATCCAAGCAAGAAAATCAGCCTCAGTTCAACATATGGAAAGGGTTTTAATAATTGTATATAATACAGGGTTATGTTGCAACCAATAAAAAAATATCTCTACGTAGTACTATCCTCAGATGAGATCTCGTGCAAAGTATCGACTGCAGTGTTGTTTGCCTAGTCAATGAATAACTAGTACAAGCCAGTGAGAAAAAAGTTGTGATGCATTAGGAAACAAGGAAGCCAAAAGAACTAATTCCCCCAGTGAATTTCCAGGTATTTTCCAGCATTTAGTATTGCATGGGTATAGTCACAGACTGGTGCGGTTTTTTTTTTATAAATTGTGCTCAGTTTACATCTCTCTGGTGTGTTTATGTTCTTTCTGGTACTTTGGCTTTCTGCTACAGCTGTAGTATTACAAGTCCTGCCGTGGATGCTGGAAATAACCGGTATTGCTGCAGTCAGGCAAAGCTGTGGCCAAGTATCTGAGCTTCAATCTGTAACTAAAGGAATGGATGTAAAAATAATTTTTTTTTCAGAATATGTATATTGAAACTAATGTAAAAAGAAGRGTATCTGAATTCAGAAAATCCAGGTGCCACAGACATCAAATTTGGATTTCTTGGCTGGCAAATCTGCAATACATCTCAGGGACATGAAAGGGCAAAATTAAATTCTACTCAAGGAGTAAGTCTCAAAGAAAAGCCAAACACAAAGATCCTCCTATCTACCCTATTGTTAATCTTTATCTCTTTCTCAAATTATGAAATATGTTGTTTGAGAGAAGCATTTGAAATCATGTTTCATTAAAAAGTTCTTTGCTTGAAATAAACCTGCATCAAATCTATATATGAGAAAAGCCTTTTTGGGTACTAAACAAACTTTCTACTTCTGTAATTTTAACCTCAAATGAAGCCCAACCCTGAACAACTTCTTTTTTTTTTTTTTTTTTTCTTTTTACTTTTCAACATAAAATTCAGTTCTGCAGAATAATTTTTTTTAAAAAATGGATTTTTTTATTAAAGAAACCTGTTGTACTTTTTTGTTTCCATTTATAGGTTTAAAAAATGACAGCGTATATCATTCCTGAACTTAAGAATGTAGTGCATAAATTCTGACTACCTTCCATCTAGTTCCAGCTCCTTCTGGAACTTGCTATAGAAAACACTTATGGAAATGGCATAAGAAACAGGATCCATAAAGGGGGGTCCTTCCCTGGTATGCTTTCCAGCTCTTGGAACTGGCTGTTTCAGGACCTTTGAGCCACAGTATCCAGACCATCATAGTTAAGAGTTGCCAACAGGTTATCATCTTTATGCATTTGTTAAAAGTATTTTCTTTTTTCTGTCTTCTTTGTCATATCCTTTTTTTTTACCATGCATATCCATTCACTAACCTGTGAATAGCTTTCCAGCTCTTATATAAGCGCTTAGACATGCACACACCAGGCACTTCTAAAACAAAACCCTTTTTTAAAGAAAAAGTAGCTAAGATTAAAAGATTCAGTTAAAAAGCACAAGCTAGGAAAGGTCCTGGTAGAGCAGATACATTGGCAGGTGTTCACTTCTAGATGCAAATGTTCGTAATAAACTCCCTGCACCCAAATTTGCTTTTATTTTGTTGGGAAGGGGGTGAACCAGCCTGCAATGTAATCCTTCTACTGTCTTCCTAAGAGGTCTATTCATCAGTCACTGAGTAACCCTTGCAGGGGGCTTTGCTAAAACTAGTACCCTGCACTGGGGAGCTGAATCTCATTTGCACTGAGATTTCTTTCTAATACTCCAGAAATTAAGAGGGAGACCAATTTAAACAAAACTCAGGCACAAATGCTATATCACAATCAGTTTGCACTTGTGGCACTTCCCTTGTTACTGTTTGTTTCTCCCCCAAGGGCTAAAGCCATGGTTTGCTGAACATTGCCTCCAAACTGCAAAGCACCCTCCAGGTCAGGGTTGGTCACGGGATCAACGTCATCTTGCGAATAGTGTTCCTGGGGGGAAATACCCCAGATTCACCAGAAGTCATTTTACAATTCGTATATCTATAAAAAAAAAATGCTTTTGCTAGTAAACTTCAGGTGGAGTTATTACCAATGATCTCAACCTCTTTTTTCAGAGAATTAATCAGCTGGCCCTCCTCAGCTCCCACGAAGCCCTTACAGAGTCCTTCATTTGTTGCTGTCAGAGGCTTTTAGTTTCCCCAGCTGCAGGAAAGCGAAAAATATTGAGCCCTACATGACTCTCTGTAAAACCCAAAATGGTATTTCTCTTGTACTGCCAGTGAAACACTTTCAATGTGGTTTGTTTTTTTTTAGATTGTCAGTCAGTAATTTTTTTTAATGCATCTAGGTTTGCCAAGAGCGAAGGGAGGGATGCATTGATTTCCATACTGCTAAAAAACACTCTTAGTTGTAAACTCTTTGGGGAAGGGACTACATTTCTATTCTCCTTTTTCCAACTGGTACTACAACTCAGTAAATAAGTGCCACAAATGCCCTCGCTCTTTTATTAGGCATTAGGAGTGTATTCGTACTCCTAATGGTTTAATGTCTATATTGGATGTTTCACATTGCGTTTTGGAGACTCTCTCTCCTGCCTAAAGATGAAAGCTAAGCTCAAGCGTTCTGGCTCAGCCCCTTGTTAGTTTTCTTCAAAGGGAAAATGAATACCCTCATCCAAGTCAACTTTCCAGGTGCGTTTTCTGAATTTTGACTTATTTTTTTTCCCCTTCCCATGTAGTTCCCAAATCAACCAGCAGATTCAAAAGGCCTGAGTATTAGATTCAAGACCCATAGCCCGCACAGTCTCTCCCTCCTCTTCCTCAGCAAGGCCACCCATCAGCAGGAGCGAAAAGCTGTTCGTAAGCAAAGGYGCTTTTTTGTCATGTACCTCAGAAGGCAGCGCTCGACAGATGGAAGTTAAAAAAGAAACGTGTTGGCTGCCTGAGGCACATCTTAATTTGTCGCTCAGCTCAGTTTGTTTCACTTTAATGGTTCACTTAGCTGAACTTGTGGCTAAAAATTAACACAACGGGGGGGTGGGGGGGAGATTTTTAAAAAGTAAACTAAAAGTTTTGACTTGCTGGGCCTGCACAGCCAGCATATGAAAACACCAGGGAGGCCAGCGGGCAACCTGGTGCTTCATGCCAAGCGCTGCTGGTGGGTCGCAAGGACCATCCCGGCTGCGGTGGTACTCTCCGGCGTGTCCCAGGGTGTCCGTCGTGGTCAGGCAGCCCCCGCCACGGAGGGGCCCGTGGGCCGCCACGGCAGCTGGCGGGGAAGATGTAGGAAGAGCAGGACTGTCCCTGCCTGCGCTGCGAAACAACCCGGCAGGGAAAGGGGCTTTAAGCTTATACAGGAGCTTGGTAAAAGCTACCCTGTGACTCCTGCTCAGCAAGTGGAAAAATCATAGTTTGTGATCCTTCCTGATGAATACATAATAGAGAATATGAAGTGAAGCTTCCAGAGGAAAGAATATTGAAGACCGTATTTTCCAGTCACCCTTGGTTTGCCCTCTGGCTTTGCACGATGGCTTTTGCAGTCAGAAATGGTTGTAACTGTATGGAGCGGAGTCATTTTGTAGTTGCAAGAATGCATTTCTGTTGCCAAATGGCAACTAGAGAGCTCAGTACCTGACTGCTGGAGCTGCCCCAGCCAAGCAGTCGTTGCCCAGGCATCAAATTTGTACCCTATCTTTACAGGAGAAGGGAAAAAAAAAAAAAAATATTGCTTAATACAATAAATTAATATCAGGTGAATTTCTTAATTAACATGTATAAAGATAAGGGAAAGTGGTGGGAGATCTATTCTCTTGGTGAAAACTTCAAATGACCTGGGAAAATCAAAAGGGGGAGGGGGGGAACACTTGGACTGGTTGGGGATATCCTGAATGTTCACAGAGGCTATTTCCATTACTATTTTTTATTATTAATGGATGGAGATGGAGCGAGCAAATATGAAGGCAATTTAGAGTTATTTATTTTTCTTCTTCAAATCTCCTGATAATTTTCCCATTAGTCTTTGTAGTATCTCTTCTCTGATAACAAACGGAAAAGAGTTTTCTTAGTTAAAGTAATCTCTATGGGAGAGAAGGAAAAAAATGTTTGTGGATACTATTTGATGAAAACAGAGAATTCACTTTGTATTCATGAGTCATTGTCCCTTTTACTTGTTTCCTGTAAATATTTATACAAGCATCTTTTTTCCTACCAAGGATTCTGCAGAACCAGAAGCAGGTTTCTTGGGGAGTATTCCCCCGGCGAGGGCCCACCATCTACCCTGAGAGCTCCCGGGGAGCCTCGGAGATGGCTCATTGCAGAGCAGCAACAATGCTGCGCGATACGGGCTACCCATCGCACAGAGCAACTAATGAGTGCCTAAAGCAACAGCAGTCACGGCAAATTCACAGGCTGAACTACGTTAGCATAAACTGTCTAGAAAACAATTTTTAATGAACAAGTTAATTAGAAAACCCACCAAGTGTGTTTGCAAATAATTGGGGGGGAAAAGAACTAAATATTAACGAAAGAAAATTTTTGGCTAACGCTGCTGTTCAGAGTCCAGACTGACTGTATCTTGCATGCTTTTCTTCTAATGTATTTTACCCTTTTGAGGCTGCATCTGCTGAGGTATTATACATCTATTTATGGTTTGCCTGAAAATTGATTACAATAAAGGCCAAATTTGTATAACTACAGTCAGTGAATGTTTTGCTGCTGTCAGCAACAGGCCCTGCTTTGGGAGATGAACAGACCCCTCAGCTGGTGCAGGCAGTAATTTTACCTGCTTATGCTTAATGTTGAGGAGTTTCCCATGTGTTTCATAAATACAGCAGAATTTTCCACATTCGTTCCTGTGACAGAGTGTTCAAATAAATTCCTCAGTATGTTTTGTACTTCTTCCTAAAGTCAAAACACTTGAGGTACTTCCCCTAGCCCCCAGCGTACCCTCCTGGGCATCCCAATCCCCTGCTATTGCAGCTGGTCCTTCCTAGGACTATTTACAATAGCTATTACCTTAACGAGTACTCAGATAAATCTCCCTCAATCACAGCTCCTGAATGCATGGCACCTGTGCTCAGAGCCATGATGCTCTTCCTCCTACAGAGCTTCAGGCCTGAGGTCCAACAGTTACAAACTTTGTCCCTAATGAAGGCAGCCCATATAGTGATAGTATAGAGGAAGGGGCATCTCCAGGGGACCATTTAGCCCACCCAAATTCTGTGTCATTCTGAAAAGGCCCAGTTCAGCTCCGCTGTATTTATGGTGCAGCCAGTGCAATGCCTCAGCAGAGTTTCCAGAGGCAGGTCCTGGTTCACTTTTGTTGATTATCAGCAAATATTCACAGCGTGTGGGTTTGGTTTTTGTTGGGTTTTTTTGGTTTGGTTTTTTTTTTTTTTGGGGGGGGAGGTTTGCTTGTTTTACCATCTCCCCCTCAAATTGCTTTCTTTCCCCTGCCGTCATTGCCTGGCCCTTTTGCAGCGTACATCCCTGGCATGTTTCATTCCAAACTCCAGCAGCAGAAAGTTACATTTCATTTATTTTTCCTGCCTCTCTTATTTGTAATACTTTCTGCTAAAGTAGGTGTTCAAAGTGTGCCTTATTTTGAATCTTCAGAGAACAGTGCACGCATCTTTCCACTTCTATTTGCTCAGTGATAATTTCAGGACATGTCTCTTCAGTATTAGTCAAGCTTGTAATGCAGCAGCGACATGAACCCGGTATTCAGGGAGCTGAATCAGCCCGTTAAAACAATCCCCAGTGCATCATCCTGACTTTGCATGAGAGAGCTGTGACTTTGTACTCCAGTGCAACATGCTGGAACAAAACCTCCGCTCAGTGTGTCTGGATATGTGCTTTAAAAAGAAAAAAAAAAAAAGTCCACTTGTGTTTCTTCTTTGGCAACACAGAGATAACCTGCTTTATGGAARAGCACTAGCCCATAGTGATTGATCCATGAAATGCATCATCCCTGCTGCCTGCCCAGGGAAAAAAATGCAGTGGTGAGCTGCTGTCGCTGTGTGAGCAGGTTTTGTTGTGCCAATGTGTCCTCTCTAGAGCACCACCCCTGAAAACCCGCCGACAGACGGCTCAGCAGGCCCTGGGAAGCCTTTCATGCTCGGGTCCAGACCAGATTAATAAAAACAATGGGTAGGTTCAGGAATTCTTTTCATACTGTTTCTGCAAATCTCTACTATGCTGTATGTTAGTGAGAGAAACCTGATGTGTGCTTATCCAATTTGTGATTTAAATAAAACACTAAAATTCGGGGGATGGGAGTGACGTTCATGTAATGTTTGGACATCCCTGACAGAGCAAAAAGGCCAGAAAACTGCTGTAGTTGAAGTAAACTTGGAATTTCCTTTTTGAATAAATGAAACTTAAGAATAGCGCCTTGTTGCAGCACCATCACCCAGGGGAACGCAAGCAGCTGTCACCCTGCAGAGGCGGCAGGTAAACTGCTGGTTCCTGTGGATGGGCCGGGGCCGTGTCCTGCGCAATACAGCCCAAGGGCTGGTTAAGGATAGGACCTTCTGTGAACACTGTTCGTTCACAAAGACTTTTAAGCCCAATGCTTCTGAAGTAAAGTATGGCAAATAGACTTCGGTGCTGGGACGTCTTGCGTGCTATAGAAGAGGTGCTGTAATGCCACATGGACAGGCAAATTCTGAAACCTGAGGCACGGAGCAAGGCACAGCCCCAGGGGTTACTGACTGCAGCAGCGTTTTACTGAACCTGAGAGCTCTTTTTGAAGAGCAGCAGCTGAAAACCGTGGACAGATGCTTTGGTCCTCAGGTCAGTCCAGTTTCCAAYGTAAATACGGAGGTTGCTAACAAGCTGATGTTTTTATTAAAGGAACATTTTGTTCTTTGGGGAGATAAGCCACAGAAATGACATAAGAAAACATTGACAGCAGCTCCTTGGTTTGCCAGCACTTGCTTTTGGTGGCTCTCAGACCTCTGTCATCAAAACACTAATTTGATTACATAGTGTTACTTAACAGCATAACTAAAGACTTATTCATGTAAACAAGGATTTAGTAGGATTAAACTCGGTCTTAACATTAGGAATGTGGTGTGGCTACAGTGAGAGAAAGTTACAGGAGGAAAAACTATTAGTTGTTTATTCTCGCTCAAAATCCTGCTATTCATTCAATGATCCATACCTTTCTTTAGATATAAACAGAATATGAATCAGCCTTTCCATGGGGATTTTATTTTTAAACATGCTTTTTGGCTATTCTCTATATGAATATCAGAAAATGAACACACAGCAAAATAAGCAGATTGCCTCAGACTCTTTGCAGATTGATTTCTTGGAGTTGTCTGTCCATACATTGATCCTTCTGTGATCCTTTGCTGTTGCCTTCCATTTGAGCAATACCTATAAGCCCTGTAGACCAAAGCTGCAGCGGGTAAGGAGGCTTTTGCCCCCCTGCACTGATGATCAGGGAGGAATGATCTCAAAAGCTCTTCACCTGCATTAGCAGGTGAACTTCTACCACTGCCCAGAACTAGTAGGCAAAAACTACAGAGGTGGAGATTCCCTTTCCCATGCTTCAAGCACTGGGAGTTTGGACTGAAGCAGCTTCTTTCTCTTAAACTCCAAATTCCTCCAGCGATGCTTTGTGAGCCAGCATATCTGCAAAAATGGTATGAAACTGGTTAAGCAATTGATTTAAGCTGAGAAAGCAGTTTAGGTCTCAGAGATGGAAACAACAGAGTCTCCGGTAAGGAGGGTGTCTCATCCAGAGAGGACACAGCAATGTTTTTATATGTTACTTCAAGTGGTGTTTCTGCACTATGATGAGAAACAGAAGTGATAGTGTGGCACGGATAACACAGGGCTCCTTGAGGAGTATGTGTCACTAAGGAGCCGTCCCCTACAGTTGCAGAGGGCTACAGTAGAGAAGAGTGAATTCATATAAGGCTGTTTCTGTGTAGTCACTGAGAAAAAGAACTGCTTTGGAAAGTGGACTCTTAGAATTGGAGAAGACAACACTTCACAAAAGATTTGAGGCAGACCTGTCCAAAGCTGCCTCAGGACTTTATTCCCTACTGTCAGCTGTGTGCAAGTGGAGTTCAGTGTACGGGGAAGGGACAAAGACCTGCGGAGATTGTGATACCTATCTGAGCTGTATTTGACTAATTCATTTAGTTTGCTGTATTTGCCGAGTTAATGACCTGTCCTTTTTTTCCTGTTAAAGTTTCCCCCACTTCTCAGACTCATTCCTAGTAGGTGGGGAATTGTGGTTTCTTGCAAGTATTTGAGGATGGGATTCCCCAAATTCTAGAAAATCTACTATCTGATGATAGACTTGCACAAACTGCACCTACTCCATGTTGCTGACAGCAACATCTGGCATGAGGGTAACGGGGATGTGGATCAGCATCCATAGAATGATAGAATAGTTTGGATTGGAGGGGACCCTTAAAGGTCATCTAGTCCAACCCCCCCTGCAATGAGCAGGGACATCTTCAACCAGATCAGGTTGCTCAGAGCCCTGTCCAACCTGACCTTGAATGTTTCCAGGGATGGGGCATCTACCACCTCTCTGGGCAACCTGTGCCAGTGTTTCACCACCCTCAGCATAACCCTCACCCATCACCTATTGGTGATATCCTCTTAACAGTCCAACACAACTCCAGACCTCACTGTTCATGATCATCTGTGATTATGTATGAGTATTCATTTATGTTTATTATTGCTATATTTTATTTAGCAAGTTCCTTTTCCAGCTGTCCTTGATACTTCTAACTGCACTTGCAGATCAGTGTCTGACACAAATACGGATCACTGCCTCCAAGAGGGGATGAGTAGCTGGTAAAGAGAACTCAATAAAACAATTTGCTCTGGTGATTTTATTGGAGTATGTAAGTAAAAGGGTTTTAATTCACCTCAGTGAATGCATTTTTATGATCTGCATCACTGAAATCATACTTGTGATGAAATGAAATAATTAAAAAAGGTATTCTCCTCTCTTCATTGTATTTATGATTAACAAAGTAAATGAAAATCCAGCCTCTTATCTGACATCAAATAGTATTGCATTTTGAAGCTAAATTGGGCATTCATCTTTTTCTGGTGAGTTTTTTAAAGCTTAAACATACCTTTCTTTTTCTCCCTTTCCTTCCTCCTTGTGTTTCTGAATACCAGTAAATTAAATATGACTAGAAACTGGAAATGCTTTCAGAAAAGGTCTTGAAACTCACACACATGCACACAAAAGAGGAAGAAAGCGAGAGAAAAATGTAAGCCCTCTTCTTTCGTATTAGCATCACAATCAAGCAATTATTTGGACTACTTCATACATATTCCACCACTCTTTTTTTTTTTTGTCTGTATTAAGTAACATATTTCATGCTAATGTCAATTTACAGAATTGTACAGCAGCATTGTTTTACTCCTCCCTTCCCAAGGTTGGGAAACAACTAGTTTGGCAAATAAAAAGTTCTCTAGTCTGTAAACTCTCCATGAATAGTTTTTATATGAGAAGTCACTTAGACTAGCATTGTCAGATAGAAAGCCTGTTTAAGGAAAAGGTGGTAGCAAACACACTGAAAATTTAACCATTGTGAATTGTAATGAGAGAATTATAAGAAAGATAATAATTTTAATGTGCTTCCATGTACTTTTGTATTACTACTGTGTAACTGAGACAAGAATCAAATTCCATGTCTCCAAAAGACAAATTGCTCTTTGCCAAATTTTGTCACTGATGCAGATAGGAGCAAGATTGCCCCATGACTGCATGGATGGCACGGTCTGCAGTTAGTTGCAGAGCAGAACTGCAAAAGGGAAGATGGGTAAGTAGGAAAGGGCATTATGACCTATCTGATCCTTGTGCCTTCTAATTCATAGATCTGTTTTTTGTGACATTGGTTGTTCCGGGCTGATTTTGTACTCTTTTCATTCTTTAACAGGCAGCCAACATAAAACTGACAAAATCGGGCTCTTGGTACTTTGTACGTGTCAAGTGTTTGACAGCAACATTTTACTTGTAGTTTACCAACACCTACCTCTGAGAGATCAGCCACAAGCATATTGCTGTAATCCATCTTGTGCTAAAATGCATGAATTAAATCTCTGACGATATCTGGTCAAGATGAGGGCAAATTCAAGCAATGCTTCTGTAACTTTCTGAGTACTCAAATGTATGCTTGAGAAGGGAGGGCTACAACACGCAAAACTGAATGTGGCTGCAGAACAGCACTGCAAGCAATAGGCTAAGTTTTCGTCTAAGACTATTTTCTGCTCAGAGAAGCAACAGGCAGTTGCCTAAATAAAAACTGAGTAAAGATATGGAAAAGCAGCCCCGTGTGCTTTCTACTATTCTGCCTTCATAGGGGAGGAGATAGTATAGCCATTGGAAATATAGCAGATAGACATTTCTGTGGTTTCAACTAACATCCCAAGAGTTGAATCACAGCCAGTCACAGTCGTTGCTAAGTGCATCTAACCCCTGCAGGTCTTTCTGTGACTTTCAGCTGCTGAAGGCAGAACAGTGCTTTGCCCTTGAGTGCCTGACCTTGCCGCCTTACCGTTACATCTCACCACCTCTCTACCCTTCAGTTTGTGGGTCATGCATTTCTTTGTGTGCGATTCAGATTGTGCCATGGCTGCTGTCTCCTGAATTTGTCTCATTCATCTCATGAGCACACCTCATGTACTTGCCAATGTTGTTAGTTACCAATATTAAACAAGGTCAGTCCTGGGATATTTTTTTTCCCCTTCAAATTTTGTTCTAAGACCTTGTCTATGGCTGAAATTGGACTTACAGGCCCTTAGTTGCCTGAATAACTTTTTCTTCCACTTTCTTAAATTTGGGTACTATGGTCTCTGTTCTGGAGGAGTTCCTTCAGAGTTCTGCAGTGGAGATTTTCCAGCCTCCCTGACACAAGCATTTGGTTTGTAAGCGCATCTATTAGAAAACATTTTGAACTTCCTGCTCCATGGAGCAGTTTTATATTTCAATTCCTTATCCCCCTTCTGGGGGATTGACGCACCTATTGGTGACAAAATAATTTTCTTGACAATATATATTTGTATGTTTAAAATTATGCCCATACATCTAATTTTTATAGGAGCTGAAGTGTAGAATAATAAAGAAGAATGGAAGACAACAAAGACAACTGATTTTTTTTGTTGTTGTTCTTTTGATGCAGTATGGAGAAAAAAAAAAAAAAGCCATGAGATCAAGTGAGATAGTGGGTTTTTTTGTTTGTTTGTTTGTTTTTTTTTCCTTAGTAAAGATACTCAGGAAGTTCTTTAAATAAGGAATCTGGGTTGTAGATTTGTCATGCAGACTTTCCAGCAAGCAATTAAAGCTCAACATCTACAGTCAGTTAGATGAACCAGATGTATTCCTGGCAAGGGAGAGCTTGAAAAGGAACACATTTTGAAGTACACTGACAGCCCTTAATCTTCAGACAGAAAAAGCTCTGCTTAGGAAGCCCTCCAGTAAGTAAATTATTTAGTTCATCATGTGTTACTTAACAGTTCTGTTATTTAGACTTTTGATTGTTGAGGACTTAGTAAAAGAGTAAGAAAGCCCAATCTATCTTCAGCAGAAGTGAAAGGAAAGGTTCCCAGGGAACTAGAATTAAGTCTGTAAGAGCAACGTAAAGTGTTTTCATCTCCTACCCTATTTTAAACCAAATGACTGTGGGTTTTTTTTCTCTCTCTTAATGGCAGTACATCTCCTGTAATGTAGAGACACTCAGCAAAGTAATGTAGTGAGATTGTGCTAACATGATTTTGCCAAAAGCAATTAGTATATGTTAGGTATATTGTAAAAGCAGAAGASACAAAATTATTTTCTTTACAGCAGCTGCAAAATCAAGAGAAAAAATTGACCCTTCGTTACATTAAGTAATAGATGCCCATTTCTGTTTTGAAGGAAAAGACAAAAGAACATGGGCATTAACAAAATGGGAGAGGTGCAGTGGACAGCACAGGGATGCTGTGAGAGTCAGGGAAATCTTTACTGCAACAAAAGCATTTTCTTAGATCCAAGGCTGACAGCTTACAACTGTTTCTCCATCAGAGCATAAGCCTTCCCATTCTTAAATGGTAAATGGATCCAGCCTTCAACTCAATGCCAAGCATGAGCGTGACACACTGTCTCATTCACCTGCTTAACACCCACTTCGGTGGTACCTTCAACTGAGAAGTCTTTAGCAGTCCTTGCCAGGTAGAACCTCTGTGAACTGTCATCTTCCAACTTTGGGAAGTGGACAGAACCTGGTAGCTTCACACAGGGGGTCTGAATCTTGGATTTTTTGGATAGGGATTGCAAATCTTCAAGGAAAAGAGCAATAACAAAGAAGTCCAGAGAGTATCCTGCATAAAGCTGCCATATTTTCTAGGCTTGCTTTACAGACAACCAAAACCTATTTTGGTTTCTATTATAAAGTACAGTATAATGAAATGTTATCAATTTGCCTTGCCACAAGACATCTGCTCGCCATTCTGCCTCTGCCCAAAATAACTGGCATCCCCAGTGCCTTACTCTGGCTGCCTTTGTTTACTAGAAGCGGCTTGGCTGGAGCACAGAAATGCAATCGCACTCTTCCTGATACCGCACAAGATAAGAGGGAGCAACAAACAGCATTAAGTCCAGGGTTATTTTTCCTTTCCATTTATATTTCTTTAGCTTTTTTTGTGATTAAACTCTGCTTTTGATATTTCAGGGCATGAGTGCATCTCCCCCACCCTAAACTAAAGATTGGAAAAAACCCCACCTCTTTTTCTACTGAATAGTTTACTAGAGGAATAGCAAGGGTCACCCAGACACAAGCTGATCTGCAGTAACCTGAGCCTTTCCAGCCACTCCACAACTGATTAAAAATGAATCTTTGGCTAGGTCACTTTGGTGAAAGAGTGCAGTGGGAACTCTTTCTCCACTACTGTGTCTGCCTGGAAAATTATTTAACACAGATGTTTATTTCATAGGTGAAAGAGTCCATTTGGCTTAAAACCTCCAGTTATTTTGCAACTATCATTGTAGAAAAAATAGGCTTGTTTTCAAGAACAGTCTGAATTTGAGTGTGTATTTTGCCGTATAATGAATTCTCTGATTGGTGGCAGCCTCAGAGCCTGTAAAAACTCTTCCAGCTTGCAAACCTGAAGTGCTATAAAAGTTTTAAGCATGAGATATTATTTAGTGAATTATTGAGAACGGTATTGTTTGAAAGGCTTGCAAGCTTGGCAGGAAGCGGGGAAAAACAAAGTTTGGATTTGAAAACAAAAAGAAAGAAAGAAAGAAACTGCCAGCGGGTTGTTTCAGCCAGTGAAGGAAGAGTTGTCCACAAGAATACTCCATGCTGCTCCAATATCTTTTTAATGTGCACAGCAACTTCTGCACAGCCATTCTTTACAGGGAAAATCAGGGCTGGGCATATGTGCGAGAGACATACTGAATACGCAACAGTTTCATACTTAATACCTTTTTGTCTCTGGGTATGTAAAATGCATGTTGATGCTATTCGAATAGGTACGGATGAACGAAACACCTGCCCACTGCAGGATTTGGTTGAGACAGCAATTTTTTCCTAGGACAGGTTTAGTAGAAACCCATTGCTGTATCTTTGACTTCTACCTCTGGACAGACTTGGGATATAAATCTATCCAACTAATTAATCTATCTAGAGACCTGTTTTTAGTTTAGTGTTTCCTATTGACCAGCTGTATGCAGCTCTCAGCTCAGCAAGCAGGGATTTTGAAGTGCCCTTTGGAAGCACTTATCTTCCCCCATCCGTGTAAGAAGTCTAGGAGTCTTGCTTAGGCTTGGAGTGATCTCAGGTGTCAAGTCCTGCAGCATCTTGGTAATAGGCATTGAATTCCTTTACTAGTTCTGGCTGTTTGACTTTTAACACTGCACATGCTGCAGTGCATTAGTTCTTGGGTAGCAATTTCAAGTAATCAAATTCCTCAGCAATCTTTCAAACACTAGCCACTGCACTAGTTGTACCCTAGTGATTTTGAATGTTTTGTCCTGCAAGTCAATGAAGATATGATAATTACTGACCCAAAGCAGAAACTGCTGTGACAAGAAGCAGCCAACTCCACTAGTGTATTAGCGTTACAAATGTAAACCTTAGAATTAAAAAAGAAGCAGAACTAATATTTAATTTTGCACTTGTTTCACCTAAACTGTTTGAACCCAAGATGTGACTGAAAATCATTTTCAGTGAAAATTCTGTGATGAAAAAATACAATAACCAAAAGGAAGTGTTTAGATTTTATATTAATAATTCGGTATAGCAAAGATAAAGAGTAAAGTAGGTATCCATGTAGCCACATAATACAAACATAACTTTAAACAAGATGAAATAGTTCTTTTGAGTAATAAAGGCAAAGAACTTTCTTGTCTTAGGGCTAATAATTCATTTAACCTGACAGTTATTTCAGAAGGTTTGGATGACTTAAAATGGAAGGGATTGCTCTGCACAGATAGATTTTATACTTGGCAGCTATCATAGCWTTTTATTCCTGAAAAAAAAAGATTTTGTACTCCAGGCATACAATTAGACACAAAGCACTGCATTCATCATCTCTTTCCCAACTTACTATCATTATTTGTCAAAATCTTTTCTCAAAAATTTTTTGGCCCTGTCAAAACTGGATTACTTTCCCTTTAGGAAGGCAAGTGATTCAGCTCAACTGAAGTTGGTAGGAATGTTTTTTTTCTGGATCACATTTACGATTAGTACTGGTAGTCCTGGTTTTACTAAAACAAACTGCAGGATTCACAATTATTTCAATGGGGCAGGGTTTCATGACTACACCATCTCTTTTGACATACTTTTTGTCTCTTCTTCCTCTCTCCTACTGCTCAACTATACAATATTTCTATATTGTCATTTAATAGGAAACAGTATTCAGAAGGCGTATTACAAATAGAAAATATGCTCCTGTTTGCTAAGATCAAGTGGTATGACAAAGCACTTTTTAATTTATTTTCATTCCACGAACGAATGAAAGTCATACAATCTATACAATCTATATTTATCCTGTGACACTGATTTACGCTGTGCTTTTAATGTGTTGGGTTTTTTTAAAGAAAAGTTACTAATATCCTTATAATAGCTGACAGAATAATGCATTGGCATGGGAAGATTTTTAACTAGAAAATTATTTCCTTCTATTTTAAGTCTGCATGAAGTACTTCTCTACCAGAGAAGTTAGACTGAGCAAACTGCAAGACTGATTTTTTTTTTCCTCCTTAACTGATCAATTAATTGTGTGGGTATTGCGATTTAATAGGAGGGAGATTGGTAGTCTCTAGACACAGATTACTGACATCTATATATTTATTCAGTTTGTCGGCCCTGGGATTTCACTGAGAGCTGTTCAGTACAATAGTAACAGAGAAAGGAATGTCCTGATAATTTTATTTAGCAAATTCCAGCTGAACTGTTGCACATAACGAACTGCAAGCAAACAACAGTAAATCTGAGAATGGCGGGTGGGGGATTCAGCCATATTACATCATTTCAGAGGGGATGGAAACACTCTCCATAAACACTCTTGGATGTGATGTATTGATTCCAAACTGCAATGTACTGTTCAACACAATCTATTTATTCACCGCGCAGACATGAACTATACAATTTGTAGCTGCTGATAACCAAAGGAGACAGGAAGTCCATTCCAGACCTCACCCACAAAATTTCAAGGATTCCATAAAATCAATGGGGAAACAGTAATAATCTTTAAGTTGTTTTCAGTAATGAAGGTTTTACAGTGGAATGAATTCCCAGGGTGAATTAGACTAATTCAGAGTCTGATCGCTTATAGAAAGTGCTGCAAGGCCTTCACTGTAGATTTACATTATATTCAAAATCTATTTGCAGTAATCTCGGGGCGGGGGGGAAATCCCATATTGTGCAAACACAAATGTTGGGAAAAAGGAGACTGCACAGTAGCAGCAGCGTCACAGAGGGTGAAGTCCTGGCTCCTCTTTTCGAGGAGTTTTTGACATTGATCTAAACAGACGTTAAATTGACTTACGTCTACATAAAATGGGAGGATTTTAGATAGGAGGAGTGTGACCGGTGGCAGGATCCGGGATACGAGGCAGGGCGACCCGCTGCCCCTGCTCCCAGCCGCCGGTGCGCCATCTTGTGGGGCAGGCGGCCATCAGCTGTGGGCGCGCTGGTCACGTACCCACTTCTCCTTCAAAGGGGTCCCGGCCGCCCGGGCCAATCAGAATGATGCGTCTTGCGGGGCCGGAGCGCGTAAGCGCGGCCCGCGGGCACTGACTGAGGGGAGCTGCGGCAGCGCTGTGCTGTACGCGGGGTCAGGGGCGGYTCTGCCCTCGGCTGCTTCCTCCGAGGGTTGAGTTTTGTATGTGTCCCTTGATCTCGTTGTCGTTAATGTGTTAAAACAGCCCGACCTGCAGAGGGTGCAGGTTAAAACAAAGTTTTGATTGTAACAACAGCTCTGCTGTGCCATTGTTCAGCCGAGGATCCCTAAAGGAGCCGCCTGTGCCTGTGGTGCTGGGCGCCAGCTGGTGCACAGAAACACACAGCCTCTGGAAAGAAGCATCGCCCAGCGCCAAAGGAGAAAACTGCCCAGTGAGCCAAGTGGGCTTGCTCTGCATGAGCAGTCTGGTGCCAAATAAGCAAACAGGGCAGATGTACACACTGCAGGTAATACCAGCATGTTCCCATTTATCCCATGTTCTCAAATTACAGTACAGCAAATTCCTTTCCAGGGGCTCTTAATCCAGAGCATGAGCGCTCACTCTTGCCTTTTTAGTGGTAAGAACAATCAATTATTTTTAAAATTAAGTGCTACTTTTTACAGCTCTGAG
This sequence comes from Phoebastria nigripes, assembly GCA_035582835.1. Taxonomy (NCBI): domain Eukaryota; kingdom Metazoa; phylum Chordata; class Aves; order Procellariiformes; family Diomedeidae; genus Phoebastria; species Phoebastria nigripes. The sequence goes on along the minus strand of JAYKAV010003388.1, from coordinate 1,870,236 downwards.
CACAATCTTCATACCTTCAAAGGGATCTGTGCCTTCAAAGGGATCTGTGCTACTCCAAATATAAGATGTAGTTAATGTACAGAAAATCATCCTACTCCAAATACTGGTAAAAGTTCAGCTCACATCTCCCATATGATACAATACTCTTCTGACTATTGTACAGCTGGAGAAAAGGAGGTATAAAAGTACGAAACGAATAGTGCCACTGGCTTCTGGGTGTCCTTAAACAAGACTCAGTTCCAAGTTATGAGTTCTAGTTAATTGATGATGAACAGCAAGCCAAAAAAAAAAAAAAAGTCAAGTAATCTTCAAGCTCTAGCTTATGCCAAGTCTGCCTGTGAAATATTGATGGCGGCTGCTGTATTAAGTTGTAAGGGTAGCATGTATTTGCTTGCATAATGTTCTTAAATATTTAGTGACAAGTGGTAATGCTGTCCCACAGAAAATCCCTGGGACATAAAATGTCAGTGAAACACCTGTTGCAGAGACCTTTCCATTACAGCTTCCATCTCGGTGTATGAGGAGAAGGGTCAGCTCCTACTGCTTCCCTGAAAAACCTACAAAACCCRTTCCCTGAATCCGACTGTTCGTCGATCATCTGTCTACTACTCACCTGTCCCAGTTTTCTCTCCAGCTTAGCTGGAGGCCATGCTAACAAAGAGCTRTCAGGACCTGTATCCCAGGAATTGCTCCATGCCTGAGATAATGCCACACCACGCTGTCGCCTTGCTGTGATGAGGCTGAGGTCCCCCCGCTCCACCCGGTGCCGACATCTCAGCGATGCCTGGTGGGAATGGCTGAGAGCTGGTTCTGCTACCGGTTAGAGGGAAACAACTCCCCAGGATGAGTCAGGCCTGAGTCAGGGTGATCTCTTTAAAATGTATTTAAAGCTGCCTGACAAGTGTGAACTCCAGTCTGTCATACAGTGTGCGGTATCTGATAAATACACCTAGAGCCTCCCTCCTCCGTTACACACAGTAGTACTGTCTGTACTATCCGTAAGGATAAAACACTAAATAATTGAACAGTATTGATCTTAAAATTGAGTTACCAGAACGAGCGTTTCCTGTATATTTTCAAAATAAAGTCACTGTGTTCCTGTCTATAATCATCGCATGAGCCCATTGACAGGTTCAATAGTCTCAGCTTGGCAGATTTTAAAAGTCAATACAGAGAACGAGTGTGTGTGTTTCCGAACATCAAATACATTTTAATTGTTCTTATTTAAAGCTACAAGCCCTCAATCAAACAATGCCCTTTCTATCTTAGAGCAAAGCCTGCCGCAGTAACACAGGCATGCGTTACCTAAATCAAGTTTAAAGACTTGCATTAACCATGCAAACTGTAGCACATCTGATTTAAAACACCATTTCCCCCATGTTCAGTTATGTTGCCAACTTTATGAAGACAGGTTTTTTTCCTTTATCATCAGGAGATGAGCAATACAGCTTTCAAAGGTGAATATGGGCAGTGTTCCATTTGGTGTATGGGCTGCTAAGAATAGGTCAACTAATGAGAGTTACAAATTTGGGGCTTTTAAAATATCATTTTACAATGATAGATACAAGTTAGTTATATTTATCAGCTATGTAATAGAGTAACAACAGCTACTGCTTGAAACATGGGAACTTGCCTGTGTTTTCAAAGGTTTGGATGCCAGAGTTGGATGTAAAGTTCCCTGTGCTCTCACAGTGCTGTGTCTTTAATTGCAGTTTTCACTTGTGCCTTATCCAAGCAAATACTTGTATGTGTTGGAATCACCGGGTATTATTTGCACAAGATTTATTTCTACACAGAAATGTTCAGATATAGTGCAGGCAGAGGCCCTTTTATTTTTGGTGCAACAGCTTTCCTGCCTTTCTGAGAAGCTCTGAGCAGGGCATGGAGGGGATTGCAAAGAGGGTCACAGCAGTCACAGGCAAACGTGTAGACTGCACCTCTCTGTTAGTAATGAGCCAAGGTTTCTCAAAACACAAAACTGAAGAAAACTGCAGAAAACTGCATGCTTGAAATTACTCTTGTCCGTTTCTAGGTGGCTCTGTACGCAGATAGTGCTAGAAAAGCTCACGACCACTTAGATGAATCCTTCTCTGATCTCTAATATTCTTGCTGTCATTCAACTACATCATTCTGTGGAAAGAAGTGTGCAGCCAGAAGAAATGGCTGTGGTCAGGATTTCCATTTTTGCTGATGTCCAAATTTTTTCAAAGAGCAATTCAGTTTCCAGGTAAACTTTGTTGTTGGGCTTTTTTTTTTTTTTTAATAAGAGAAAATATCTGCTTTTAGGGTAAAACATTAACTTTCACTGTGGAAACCTCCAGACCCAAGTGATTAAAAAAATCTTGGAGTTGGTCCAAACATTTCTTACCTTTAGTTTTGTTTGCAGTGTTGAAGGGTTTTGTTGAATGGTGGTTTCAGCACAGTCAAGATCTTCTGTCAGGAGTTGAAAATGGGGGGGTGAGTGTTGTTGCTTTGGGATTTTTTAAGTGATATTGTAGTAAATGTACAGATTGCCTCAATAATTGCCACGCTTTGTTGTACAGATTTTTATGTATTAAGGGCAACAACTTCAGCAGGTGAGAAGCAACGTAGAGCTGCGTATGTCAGATGAGCTATATTGACTTACTCTAGGTGGTGCGCTGGGCCCCCAAACCTTAGCTTTGTGTTTAATTATTCTCACTTGTAGCTCTGTAGACTTAAGATAGGAAAGAAAACCTGTGCATTCCAATGTGACAGTAGCAACCCAGATTGCAGCTTATTCAAGGTTACGGACAAAGTGAAATTACCGCACTGTAAAGCTGTCACAAGGGTACAGCTTTTCTAACTGTTATGGAGAATCTGCTGCTAAACTTGAAATGACAGGCTCATTGCCAGCTTGGGAGAAGTCTACACAAGTTTATTGGGAGGTAAACCTTGTAAGAAGCATCTCCAGATTCATTTTGATACAGAAATGTTTTACAGATTAAAATCTGTTAAATATGAAAATAAAATTTGCCACATCAATCATCAGCAACTGAGAAAAGCCCAAACCTAGGGAAATAACTTGTAATGAAATCAGTCTTTTATAGACTTTTGAGAGTGGCATTCTGGGGCAATTTTACCTTTTATGCTCTCATAATTTCCTATTTGACTTTTAYTGCCAATTGCTTTAGCTATTGATTAGGAAAGGAAAAATGTGAACACATTTTTGAATGATTGTTACACAATGCTATTAAATATGACTTGCAAATACCAGCAGTCAGGATTCATCCATCTAAGGAACCATTGCACCATATGAAAAACCCTCGGTATCAGGAAATGTCAGAGAAATGTGAGGACAAACAGGAAATTCTGAGTATTGGTAAAACTGCTGGGATGGCATTGCAAGGAGGGCAGGTCCCCCGACATTGATTCAGCAAAGTACTCCAGTCTAAGCCTTTAGTTTTAAACAAATGAGTTCTTAGGTACTTGGGTACTCCTGTGAGTACTGAGTGCACGGGGTACTACTGTTCAATTAAGTAACTTGAAATGGCCATTAATTATTAAATAAACTTGAATTACACTAATGGACTCCATAAACTGAAGAATTAACTCAGCACCTCTCATTATAACAGTCTTTCTGATCTGAGGTCCTATATAGAGAAGAAAAAAAAAAAAACACCACCTAAAGAAATGAGGATCAGAAAGGGTCTGTAACTATAGTGCCCGATGAAGTGATACTGACCCAAGCACTGTAGGGTCTGGCCTTACGGACTCTTAGGAGTGCCAAGGATATTCCGATTTCTCTGACAGTTTTTTCCCAGTTGATTTGGAGTCTGCTGCCTTTATAGGCAAGCTGTGGGTCCTGGGAGCTTGATCTCAGTGGGAGCTGGCAGTCTTGGAAGTCTGCAGGACCCGAGGTCTCTGTCCAGGCAGAGAGCAGGGTCAAGGGATGGTCCTACCTTATGTGTTTTGGCAACTGCTAACTAAAGCTTTATTTTTAAGCTTATGGCTCAAACTAGGAGCTTTGTATAATAAAAACATTGTGTAATCATCTCCCGTTCCTTAAATTATCAAATGCACCGTTCAGGAAATTGAAAGACTGATAATCCAAGCAATATGAATTTCTCCCTATGTAGCTTGATAATATTCTGTGTTTTCCACTAATATATCATCTCTGAGCAATCTCTTGACCAGATGTAAAGTCATGCTAAGGTTCTGTGATGGTGGTGATGGCTCTCTTTTGAACGATGATGAAAGCTTTTACCCTTTAAAATCTAACAAAAAAAATCTAATCCCAGCTTTCTACATTCTCTAGTTTTGTCTCCCTCATCCCTCTATTACACGTTCCTTAACTTGATTCCATGGGGGCGCTGGGACAGGAAAGCAAAGGTGTCTTTACTGGACAGGTTTTGAAATCTTATGCTTCCCTCACTCAGTTTAGCCAAAAAGAAATAAATGATCAGAACTTCCTCTGTTGTTAGCATCCTTTAGAAAGATACTGGGGAGGCAGGGACTGGAGGTAAAGGAGTTAAAATTTAGAGGTTTGAAATGAACAAAATGATCATAACAGTGCAGGAGGGGAAAGAATAACTCACTAAGAACTGGGATTTTGGATGATTTGTTAGCAGTTTTTCTCTGAGTTGTCTTTGCATGCATAATTAGTTCTCTCTGGAGATATTACTAAGAGATGTAGCTGGAAAAATTATAAGGGTGCATAATGTGAATCACAGAGATGACGATTCAAATAATAATATCTGATCAAGAAAGAGGTGCAACGGACACACATATCTCTTTTAAAACTGAAAGGCAATTTCCGTAAATGAAGGAATAATTTTATATGATCATATTTATCTACATCAGAAGCAGAAGGATGTAATTTATCCCTTGGTTTTCTTTGCTATGAATAGTTTATAGGTAGGGGTCAGCCAAAAGTGAAGATGTTCAGCTAATAACAGCATTGGATTCTTTAAACAAAATGTAACGCAGGTTGGTCCTTGTAAGAGAACAAAATAATACTGGAGTTGTATTTCCACAACTGGCAGGTGGATCATTGAACAAGTCAGTGCCTGGTACAGGGCAAGAAGCAGGGGAGATGGTAAACACTGCTCTTCTACGGTACGCTGAAGGTGGTTATTCTGCAAACATGAAAAGTGTAGGCTAGGCAGTATGGGGTTTTGGCTCCAAATGGTTTCTGAAATCCCTTTCCTCTGGCAATGTTCACCCCACTAATGAGGTGGGAGCTGCGAGCGGGGGCAGAGGTACCTGAGCATCTGGGGAGCGGCGCAGTCCCCTGGTCATCCGCCTGTCATGGCTTCAGCAGCGCCGAATTCAACCAGCCCTAGCAGTAGCCACACAGGACATGTAGCAAAGTCCTTTCTCATACTTTTAGAAATTGAATTTAAATATTTCGGTGTTGCTGTTGTCTTGGTCTTAGAAATGAAATCATTCTCCTTGTGCTTGTTCTGTTCAGCTTTCCCTTCATACCAGTGTGTTCCACCACAAAAAATTTGCTCTGTTTGTTAACCATACGGAGATTTGTTTTGGTGAGGTTTTGGGTGATAACCATTTTACTACCTTTCTTACTGTTATTCAATATCAGTATTGTAGTCTGTTTCTCAGCCAGCAAGACGGTTCAAAGATGAAGAGAGAGGCAGTTCAATAACCACAAAGAATTCAAAATTATGTATTATAAGGATTAGGACAGTCGGGCAAAAGGGAATAAAAGCTGTGAAGTTTCAGGTCTGTTTCCAAGCAAAATTTCTCAAGGGAGAGGGGAAAAAATTACACTGCAGCTAAAAATGAAAACGGCAAAATAAAATATACACGAAGGTGTGAATCAGGTATTAACTTTGAAATTTGATTTTGTGCTTTCCCAGCTAGAGAATTCGAGCTTTTTGGAAGCAGATCACAAACCAAAACACTGAGGGGGAGAAAAGAGAGAAATAGAAGAGGAGGTGATTGATAAAAAGGATTCAGCATACAGTCTTTTTAATGAGACATCTCCATTTATGCTGTGAGACTCTGGAACTTGGTAGCATTTAAGTACTGTGTGTATTGTGGTCTCCGGCAGCTTGCTCTTGATTAATTCCTCATACCACGCACATTTCTCACATGTATGGCTGAATCCTTGCATAAAACAACCAAAGAGGGGCAACAGTATCAGCTATATTCTGGGTTTTTCTATTGAGAACCTAGAGGGCGGTGCTTTATTTACCTTTTTCATGATATATGCAAATGTTTGTTTTATATATCTCGGCACGGATGACAAGGCAGACAAGGCTGTGCTAATGAGCACTTTAATAAAGCAGTAGAAAATGCTACCGAAACAGAAACAAAAATAAATTAAGAAACCATCATCCTTTTTCTTTCTCACTCATGTGCCCCATTCTGTGTGAATCCAAGCCCCAAATCTTCAAAGATTTTTATGGCGGAGGGGCCCGTGAGGAACTGGCAAAGAATTAATCAGGAAAACTCACACTGCTAACGTTCAGTATATGCCCAAATGCTTTGCCGATATGGGGTATGAGCAAAACTGTTGAGCGAAGACTTCTTCAAACAAAGTTGTGAACATCAGTGGAAGAAGCATCCTCCCAACCCTACATTTTCTGCCTCAATTGTCACCTGTAAAATTGAGAACAGGCCTTTCCACTGAGGTTTTCAATGAGGTTGTCAAATGTGCCGAGATATTTTAGGTTGTAGGTACTCATTCCTTTTTGAACTGAGCTCCTTTCATGAAGAACACCAAAGAGCCCTCAGATGACAGCAATGTTCCATTATATTTGGGCTCTATTTTAACAGCTACTTGGAAATCTAAACCCAATCACTTGAAACTGAATTTTCTATCCACCATATAAACCTGAGACAGTGAAATTGCTCTATAATACGTGCAGGAGAAATAAAGCTATTATAACCTTAAAGCAAAAGCCTCTGGACTTTTCCCTTCTGCGCTCTCAGACACGGTTTGTATCTTGGGCTGTAGATCTGTTAATATCAGTGCAGGAACTGATCAAATTGGAGGTCTTCAGGTGTCAGGGATCTTGCAATGAAGTGGTTGTAATGGAGCACAATTACCAGAAGTGACCGTTCCCCTGGCCGCATCCGCACGCTGTCCCTTGGCCACAGGCGGGCTAGGGCCATAGCAGCACCGGGGCAGTAATGGGGTCCTCGAGACACTGCCTGTTTGATGTAAGAGCAGTATCTTCATCTTGCTCTCTGCTTTCCAGATGGCTTTGTTTTGTCCAGAAACCACTCTGCTAGGTTGCTTTGAAAGTGCCTGTTAATTTGACGCCTGCAGGCAAGATAAACGGGTTCCAGCGGTACATAAATCCTGCAGCAATTGGGTATGAGGCAGCTTCTACCTGTCCTGTGGTGTCTACAGGTGGGCAGTCTGGGGACCTAAATTGGGTTGTGCATCTGACATTGGTCAGTTAAATGCTACTTTCAGGTTAACCTCTAGCATTGCACCCTGTTCACTCTCTCTCTGCCTTCACGATGAGGGCACAGCCCTGAACACCACCCTTCTTTTCTCAGTTGTGTCCATTACACATCTCTGGGCTGGATCTCTTGCACAACCATGCTAGAAACAACTGAAGCCTTAAGTTGTAGTCCATCTTTCACAGCTATAACCCTAACTGAGCAAACCACTTAAGTGTACTTAAGTACATGCTTTATTTTAGTGCGTACTTAGCTCTCCCTGGTTTCAGTGAAGCTATTTATATCTTTAAAAGTTAAGCCAGTTCCTAGGCTGGTGCCATGCCATCACATGTGTCTAATGCTAGAAGAACAGCATATGGTCTAAGTAAAACCACATTAATCTGAATGGATATAGGAGCTTTGCTGGTTTGTAAGGTGTATCATTGGTAGCGTATCTTGGAAAGGTCAGAGTCCAGGCTCCTACTGAGTATTGGTACTTGTTTAGAACTGCCCAATGTTGTGTTTTAAAAGTGCCTTTATACAAAACTCTATTCTACATACAGAACAAATAGCAGTGGGCTCAAAGCTTAGAGAAATGCATTCTATTTTGGTTTGACTGATAGAAGTCTGATACTTCCAAATTCAACATCTGGTTGTTCATAGCATCTACCAGGTGAGCAGGAGATATGGTTGGAATTCCCAAAACACAAAATGTATCTGCAGCATGCTTGGGTCTAACAGACCTATGACCTTTATGATCACTAAATTACAATAATAAGATATTAGAATCAGCAGTTTGGCACATAAAACCTACTATACGCAATTTTTTCCTGAGCGGTAAGTACTGGCATAATGGTGATTTATCCATCAAACAGGGACTGCCAGGGTTAAGTGTCAAAGGACTCCAGGAGGAGCAGGACTTGGCTGAAAGGAGTTGCTCTTTCCTAGCTGTGTCATGATGGAAGTGAACCGTAGCTGGGGTCTCCCTGGGCTGAAATGAAAAGAAGCCACTTTAGGAGTACAAAAGGCAAGAAATCAACGGGAAAAATTGTGTTTCTGTTGTCATTGACTTTAGAGCTCTTTTTATCCGTGAAGTAAATGCTGATTACAACTCATCACAACAGGCCATGCCTACCAAAATGCTGTCAGGGCTTGCGTGATTGCTCGCAGTGCTGAGAATGGCAACGCAGACATGAGGCTCTGCCATCTGTGCCTTCTGCTTCTGAAAAGCGCCATGTACATGCTGGAAATGCTGATACTTCATGCCAGCGTGTATTAGCCCATTTGACCCCTCACTGCTGTGTATATTGAGCTACTATTGATATTTTCCTTGCTTATCCATCCCGTGTCACATACCATCTTCCACTGCTACCATTCTCTATCTCATTAAACTCTGGAGGAAAGGCAAATCCCTGTTCTCCAAATGTCACAGGGGCAAGAGAAGTTAAAAGTAAAGTTTTCCGAGGAAGCGTGTAACGTGCAAAAACTGGATAAGGTTTCCATTAACTAGTCAGTCTCCAATGAGCTGAACTATCACAAAGTATTTGACCTTTTTGTAGCAATTTGTCATTACTATCCTTAGGATTAGAAATTTCCAAAATCCATTTTGCACTTGGATTTTCATTGCCAACTAATACTCAAACATTTACAACCTTCAAAATCTAGAGGAAGAAGAGGAAGACATTAGATAAGTTTCTAATCCAAAGCACTTTTAACAGCTGGTGAAAGGAAGAATATTTTTATTTAGATCCTTGCAATGCTGTAAAAGAGATCCAAGCCTTGGTTCTTTCTTGGTTTTCCTTTTTTTTAATTTGTTTGAACAGTAGTTGTGAAGAGAAGATATCCATTCAGGTAGAATCACTGATTTTCAAGGATTAATATAAACCATTTTAAAGCTACCTTGCTACTGCCTGATGCCTGAATAGCTTTCACTACCTGCAAAGTCTTATTGTGATCTAGACATTAAATAATTTCATATTATGCAGATTAATTTTCTCTCCAGTTTTAATATCAAGTTGAGTTACGCCATTTTTCCCTAGGAAGAAGATTATGTATGCTGACTACGTGTAAATTATGCTCCCTTAATGTTTAATATGATTTAACAAAATAACGATACTTTCCTAATTGGGCTTATCCATAACTTGGCTTAAAGTCCACAATATAATAACAGCAAAGACCTGGAGCAGACATTTTCAAGGGACAAATCCTGATTCTCTGGAGTACCAGAGTATCCTGACGGGAAGAGAGCTGAGCCCTACACATGGAGAGGTACCATGTGTGCTCCACAGTGCTTGCTGGGTGCTTCCACCCCTGCTACCAAAAGCCGTGCACGGAGCTGATGCAGCAGCACATCCGCAGGCATGTTACCTTACAGAAGGGCTCTGCTGTTTCCTTTTGATGAAGGCAATATGTTGACCCTCACTTGCAAAGCATGAAATTATACAGGCTTGTGGCTTAGTACCTTTCTCTGACTTTTTAATTAGGAGATGTGGACAAAGGCAGATTTTCAGACCATGTGCCGCCACGCTGCGTGCAAGCTGATGAGTGCATTTTAATCTCTAACCATTTCTGTTCAGAGTATGTGTGTAACTCCAGTTGTTCACACAGGAGTGCAATGCACGCAGAGTGAAATTTGGTTACATCCTTGTAGTATGTGTTTATGGTTTTCTGCATCTAAAAGTGTGTATCTAAAAGTGTGTAATAGCCATACCTATCCTGGAAATCTTTCACTTATAAGTCCTTAAAAAGGCCAGAGACTCCCTGATAACAGAGAGTTTAGTGTTAAAAGATGAAGTGTTTTCATATACAGAAACTAGAGACAGAGGAAAGCAATTTCTAGTGATCTGTCTTGACCTTTTTTTCTGAATCCTGATAGTCTGCCACTCTGCTCCATCCTTTCCTGGACATCTGTGATTACGAAGGTTGCCAACAGAAGTGATGAGGGTTTCTGTGATCTTCGCATGTGTCRGCACAAATTGCTCTGGCATCACCAAGGCTGACTGCAGAGTCTGGCATAGCAGCTGGCAGATGCTAACTACAACACGGTGGCCACTAATGCCCTGGGTATGCTCCAGCCACCAGCCTTGCCGTGAGCAGGAGCTTATGCCACTTCAGCACCGAGTAACCCAGTCCCTGGCACAAACTGAGGTTGTGCTGCTTTTTGCATTACCATTTGCAGGATTTCTATGCTGACGACTAGTCGTGTGTTGTTTGCAGAAAAGAAATCTATTGGAGGTTTCCATTTCACAATCTCCCATTTAAAAAAAAAGAAAGAAAAAAACAAAACAAACAAAAAAAAGCCACTTGTAATGCTGCTTCCTATTGCTTGAAAGCCAACAGAAAACCTGCAGTTTACATCCAGTTGATGTTAATGTAATTTTGAAAGTTAATTCATTCTTGAGTAAGACTGAAGGGGGAGCTATCCCAGGGGATGGATGAGCGAGCAAAGGATGGAGAGGCACTTGAGATTTCTGGCTTGTATTTATCCTCTCAAACATACTTGATACAAATATATGGTTTCCTGGACGACTTCTTCAAAGGCCATCTGGTTCAGAGGCATTGGGCCCACTCCTAACTTTGCCAGATTCCCTCCTTAGAGGGTAAATAGCAGTAACTGTGATTTATATGTGAAGCCTGTATAACAGTGCAACTGCCCTGGCTCCCCGTAGGAAGTCTGCCCTTGTGAGATCCGGGAGCCACGCTGTGCCATATGTACCTATCAATTTGATCCTACTTCTTGGCACTTAGGTGCCACCAGAAATTGTACTTGCTGGAGGAATGAGGAAAGGATTTGAAACTCATGAAGGCCATCTGGGCAAGGTCAAAACATACATAGCAGGAAGCTGCTGCCTGCACGTAATTGGGGAAGGGAGAGTCTCATGCAGCAAAAAATCTCACAAGCAAACAGGCAGACAGCTGCAGGCAGGGCACAGGCTGAATATTTGCCTTCAGAGGTCGGTTATAAACCAACTGGGTATGATCTCTGACTGGTCATTAGGGTATACACCACTTTCTTTCCTAAAGCAACTGTCACATTTTATGTTCCCCCATGAAGAAGTTTCTGCAGACAGGCAGGGACAAGCTCTGCTGGCCCTGCAAGCCACGGGGAGCTGCCCGGGACTTATCCTGAGCCAGCTGGAGATGGTGATGCTGGGCTGGCACTGGAGAATAAGCCCTGGTCCTCAGCCCCATGGCAGCGCTGCATTGTCACTGTTTAGCTTTCCCTTTATACATTTAAATATTTCAAGCCAAATTCAACCCAGGCAACTGCCTACAAACTATCAGTTTGATTTACCCCAATTTGAAAGATCTAGTTCAACAGATAGAGGGTCATTTACTCCTGTAGTTGAAATATAAACTAAGAGACTCCAATGGTTATGGGTAACCCCATCCACAGATCACGTTGCTTTGAATTATACTACCAACTGATGCATGCATCTCAAAACTGAGCTGGTCAAAGCTGTTAGGTTTTTCAGTTTTTCCCTTACACTAGGAGATCTTTGTCCAAAGAAGAAAAAAATCTTACCCACAATTCATTTACTAAAATACTGTGCTTTTAAAAAGGCATCCATAATGGAAATCTTAAGCCTGGTATCATTTCATTGCGAGGGTTTTATTTTGGGAGACTGTCAGGAATGTGCCGTTGAAAGAGAGAGGTGGAAGTGGTCATAGATGGCATTTATGCAGAACTCTGAGACAGTGCCTGTAACTATGCCAGGAGCCTCTCATACAGCACCAGGTAAACTAAGAAATAGTAGCAAGAGAACTTGAGAGGAAAGGAGAGGCACCTGTGAGTCTCTCAGCAGGCTGCTAAAGCTGCCACGAAGGGGTCTAAAGCAGAGTGCTGGTAGGGCATGTCACCTCTCAACCCAAGCCTCGCAGCATCCAGCACCCTTACATGGAGTGGGGCAAGAGACTGCTTTCTCTTCATTTCATAATACAGAAAAGTTTATCAGGCAGCGAAGAAAGCATTTTCACTTACATTTAATTTACATTTCTTCTTAGTAGTTTTCAATGCTGTAAACAAGCCCTTTGGCCCTGCTATAACTTTGTTTTCATTACCTGCATGCATCAGAGCACATACCATCTTCCTGGTAGGCACAGATGAATGTCATACATACAGTAACAGATATCTGTTAACATTTGCAGGCATGCTTTTTTAAAAAAATAATAAAAGAAAATGAGTAAGTCAATCTGCAAAAGAGCGTTCAGCAGGGAGTCAGATGGCAGGCAGTGTATCTTTGTAGTATCCCCAGAAACTCACAGACAGACTGCCATTTCCCCAGCACATTGCAAAACTAGCCTCAAAGCTGCTTATATATTTACATCAGCATTTTGGAAGACTTTGTTGGGATTTTGTTGGTTTCATTTTTCTAAAAGCTGTGGCACAATGGCAGGGTAGACCAAAACCATAAAAGTTATATGAGCATGATTTTGGCATATGTAATGGGGTGGAAACGCTCTGCTGTTGGGTTTTGTTCTGTGGTTAGTGTCAGGACGGCTGCAGCCTGGGTGGGTCTTCAGGGCAGTTCCAGTGAGAAAGAGGTTCGTTGTGTGCAATCAGTTACAGAGGGGAATTAGGTTCTTCATGTAATGCTCTCATCCCACATCTCCACCAAACAATATTTTGGTGGTGCCATTTATATGCATATTTTGGTGGGGCAGAGGGTCTCACCCTTCCTCACTGGAGCAAATTCCATGGACTTCCCTGTGAGAGGACAGGTGGAGTTGGGGTTGAAGCAACAGCCCATGAATCCGAAATTTCTGTAGAAAATGAGAGACTCTGTAGAGTCTGTTTTCTACTTGTTGTGTTACTATCTTCAAAGTATGCTGCAGACTTCAAAAATTGGCTGAGGTTTTTGTCAGGAAAGGTTTGCTATTATCCAAATTCGCTGTGGGGAAAGAAATCTGGGTGTGAGCGGTGGGAAGGGAATTTCGGATTTCATTATTGTTAATAACTGTTCTGAAGAGACCTGTTGTCAAAGATATGCTTTCCTTTAAACAATATATCATTCAGAATCAAGCGAGAAAAGCTTTGTTTTTAGAACCCTGCAGATAGCACTAAAAGCCATGTGGTATCCCAGGATAATCAAGGAAATACCCTTCTGTGTATTATGCTTTGTGCAGCATTTGAAGCTGAGGGATTTATAAGCCATCCTTTTTTCACTAGCACATTTTGAAATAGAATTTCACTGTATACTCACAAATAAAATGCTATTAAGAAAACATCACAATGGTTCCCAGTCAACAATTTTTCTTTTATTTGGGTGAAATTATGGATAAAAACTTGAAGGGAAACATTGACTTCAATTTATTGTTCCTCTTAAGGCAGTTAAATATTCCATTAACTGTAAGCTAAGGCATAATACAGGAGGTGAATGATGGAAGATTAATGACCCGGTTTAAAGGTACACATTAAGTCATTTTATTTCAGCAGCACAGAGTGAGAAGTCTCCAATTGAACTAAGTCCACGTAAGGGAAAAAAATAGGAAGCTTATGAGGGAAAGTGGTTTTCACTGTTAAACAAACCAGGTTAGAGTCTGAGCCACACTGCATTTTTTGAGAGAGCCGTTAAGTTTATTGTTCCACTTAATATTTATCTGAACTAGTACCCAGCCACCTCATCCAAGGTCATCAACTACCCCACTGCAGTAACCGCACTGCAAACRGGTCTAAATTTCTGTCCAAGGATTTTATATTGTAAGCGCTTTGCTTCAGTTTACCAGTGCAAGGGATTCTGGAAATCATAAATCCTCGCCTGTAGTTCTTGTTGATCATTCAATGAAGTGAATTGCTACTGCTCTTTGTCAGTGACTTATTACAACCGCAGTTAGACGAGGTCCCTTCAGGTGACCAAGGGGAGGAAGGCACAAATGCGCTGCTGGCGAGGATGCCCATGCAGGGTACAGATGAGCAGGTTCAGGCTACGCTGTGGGCGACCCACGCTCACTGGGTGGGCAGGTCTGGAGTTCAGCTCATTGTGTAGGCTCCTTCTCAAGGCGGGAGGGACAGCAGGGCTCTCCACTGACATTAGACCTGCACGAAAGCTGAGGAAATGCTACCAAGAGGTTTGTGTTTCCCTCTCTCAGCTCTGGAGGGAGCCAAGCCGCCCAGATTTCCCTACAGATTTTTCTTTTCCAGGGCTGAAATTAGATGAGCTGAATCACAACCTAAGTGTCTAGGCCAGGGGAACGGTAGTCTGGTTTAAATAGGTTATGACAAAACGTGCAGCAGTGAATCTGCATGAGAGGGCTGTGAAATAATTCTGCTTGGAGTGAATTATCATCTAAGGGAAATACAACATTTTTGTAAACAAGCCGTCAGTTGTAACAATGTGTTAGAGTGGGCTTTTTTTTCTTTTTCACTCATAAATCTCTACAGTGTTTTGTATTTATAGGCTGTGAAACAAGAAAGGAGGAGTGCTTTTTGAGACATTTTCCTCCTGTTTGGCAAAGCTGGGTGGCATTTCAATAGCATGTTGTTATTCAGCACTTGGAGAACACAGCAACTGTAGGGAATTATGGAGGTACCGGAGGTAAACTTTTCTTATTATGTAGTGCTGAGCTTGATTTACCAAAAAAATGTTGATTTTAAATAACAAGCTTTAGGCTGTGAAACCATGATTTTCTGTTAAGTAAGACTTCATAACATTTGTGAAATATGAAATATAAGTCACACTCTGCTGCCAGTAGGTTCTACACTAGAAGCTTTATTTTAGTAGCAGTGTAGAGCATAATATTTACTTTAAGCCCTAAATTGAGCACAGAATCTGCAATAAAAATATTTTAAAATGCTCCAGCAATAAACAAAGCAACAGAAGAAAAAGGAAAACAAAAGTCCATGGTAGTGTATTGGTTTTTTGTCATCAAGGCAAATACACTGCCAGAAATACTCTTAACAAAGCAGTTCAAACTATTCCTGGTTCCTTCTTTATTAACATTAGAATAAGCAAAGGAAAACCTTGTAGAGCTCCAGCTACAGCATCTGGCAGTGCAGCTTTTCAGGAAGCACGACGACCCACACAAAAAAGCAAAAGAGATCTTTTTCAATGGCATTTTAACAAGAAATAGTGATTTCTGGAGGCATTCTGGAGGTTTTTCGTTTCCACCTCCTGAGTGAATGTCTCCTGTTGTGAGGTTGTCAGCCTGCCTTGGTTTATCCCATGTGCAGGTCACGTTTAAAAACACAAATTAAAATAGTCTGACGCACCTTACATGGCATAATGCAGCAGAGCACATCTACCATACGGAATTAGGACACACTTGGATTCTACTGGTCGTTATGGAGGTAGAGGACTTACGTATGGCACACGTATGTTCCTTCCAGGAAATTCTTAAAGAAACCAGCATTGCATAAATCATAAAAATATCACATTTAATGTTAAGTTGGTTTGGGCTGTGTAAGCTTTAACTTTTAGAGTTAGTAGGGATCTCTTTTCTTAGGGATCATTTCAAAATGTCTCTTTGATCTGTAGACCTCAAAGGTAAAGGTAGTCATTATCAGTATACAGATAGGTAAATGGGGGCGTATCATCATCAAAGGCCAAAGGTTCAAAGATATTTTGATCCTTTCAAATTCACATAAATACCAAATGTCATTCTAAAAGTGTCAAAGCCAGAGAAGACCAAAGACAACTTGAAACCAACCTGACTTAGGCTGTTGCTCTTCTCTGGTGTTATACCAAGATATTAGGGCTCCTAATTAAAAAAGTAGGGAAGTGCCCATATCCAGTTGATTTTGTAGGATCCTAGCTTTAATAGTGTGTGGTAGGTATGTTCTGACTACACCTTTCTTTGATTACATTCCTCAACAGACCTAGGCAAAGGAAAGCTTCATTTCTGGATCGGTATCAGTCTCAGGCGCAAGCTAAGTACTGAGTAATCAGCAGGGACTGGTCATCTTCACCCAGCCTTTGCCAAAATGTCTTGTTGAACATCTGCCATCCAAAGGTTCACCTAATGCAAATGAATTATTTTGTCATACAACATGATCAATCAATTGGTAGGAAAAAACAATTTCCCAGGAAAACTGGGTAACTCACTAAAAATGCCTACCCCAGTAAGGTTCCTCTGGCTCTTCCTGCTATTGGGTGAGTTTTGGTTTTTTTAAATAGTGACTGCTGGAAGAGTGCAGTTCCTGAAGACTGCTGGCTCCAGATCTCACTCAGCAATTGACAACTTGGCAACTTTCCATATACTCTTACTGTACAATTATAGCGTTTGGATTGCTTTGGGCATTCGTTTCTGAAAATCAGGCCCAAGATAATTTCCTCAGGTGTTCAGGAGGACTCTGCCTTCCTTCATCCTGCCTCAGAACTGCCCACCTGGGTCAGTACGTCCCTGCACAGTAGGACTGTGCAGTGCCTCTATGCCAAGCCGTGCCCATGGGGCCCAAGGGGACCAATGGAAATAGCAATAGCTAAGAGGAAAGGTAGCAAAGTAACCCTGAAAAAAAGGCACAACAAGAGTCTGTGTATTAAGTAATAAAAAAAGTATGAAAAAGTGAATATTGTAGAGAATCTCTAAACCAATGGTCTTGAGTCTATTGCTGGTTTTTCTTTGGTTTTTTCTACACCTATTCAATCATTTGTGTAAGCATCCTTTTTGCTTCATTCCAGGAAGAACACTTTTAATATTAACCTTTTAGCTAAATACTGATGATGAAATTTTTCCTGTAAACTAGGCAGGATAGTAAGGGAATGAACATTTTTTCTTACAGATATTCCCGACTAGAATGACCACGGCCATGAATATGCAAAAGAGATTTTCAACAGATTTCTGTACAGATATATGGAAGCTGAAGATATTGTTGGTCCCTCAGTGACAATAATGTCTCAAAGTACATTTTCTCCCCTAAATTTATTTATTTGCTATTAACAATAAATCAATGGAAGCTTTCATATTTTATCAGAGTCATTTGAGTTTAAAGCTCCCAAGAGAAGCACAGAGAGACAGAGAGAGAGTTTAAGTGTTTTTATCAATAAAATGGTGTGCTTTTTAACACTTTTAAAATATGGCATATATCTTCTGGTACATGTGCATTTTTGCACATATAACCTGTGAATTTTTACTTACTGATGAATCTTTACTGATGCATTTATTTTAACAAGCGGTGAATGATAGTTATTTTATTCCCAAATACTGGAACCAGGATTTTGAAGCAGGATTCTGAGCAGGATTAATCCTCATTGAAATCAATACAGAACTGTTGGGATCAAAATTTCTCTGTGGCTGCAATTAGCCACATATTCACTTGAATGCTGCATGGCTCACATACATTAAATAGTGGTGTTTGACTGGGAGGAGTAAGTGATATCTGTTAGATATTGAATCAGGAACAGGTAGAGAATGTACAACAGTTGGGGGCAGGGAACATGTTAAACATTTTGAATTTCCAGTTTCTGCCCAGCAAAGGCCAGGCACAGATCTGGAATTAGACCATCCCAGGAACCAGATTTTCTCTTGCTCCGTTTTGAGCTCTGAGGACCAAGAAAGAGTTTGCCTTTGGGCCGTATCTGTCAGAAAATTTTAAAAGATAAATAGCTTCAATATTATGCAGATTTTCTGCAAAATTTTACAGACCAAAGATTTTGGGGAAGATTCACTTAGTAATTTGAACCTTGATGTTTCAAATTTTGTATGCAGAGGTGCCTCTGAGGAAAGGTTCATTTTTTTACCCAGCAACTATTTTGTATGGGTGTGTGCATGATTCTGCACACACCGTTTTAACCATGTTTTTAACAGTTTTAATTGACTAAAACTTTAGGTGAGCTAAGTCTCCGAGGTTCTGGGGCAGTTTCAGCACATATTGTAACTACTAATTTTAAAAAAGATTTCATTTCTCTGGTTTTCAGCTACACAGTGAAATCTGAAATTAGCCTGTTCCAATGGATGRGTGGCTGAAAATTAAATGACAGAAGTATAAAAGATTAAATGATATTGACTCTTTCTTTCTCTCTCTTTCTCTTGCTTTCTCTCTCACACACAAGTTCCATATTAAAAGACCAAAGCTTAAAGTTTTGGATATATTTAGCACTTCATTACGTTCTATGTAATTACTTGGCACCAACTAAATGCAACCTCATTAATTTCTAATATTGTTCTGATAAGCCAGCAGATATGGTTATATTAACTGGCCCCCTGAGAGACATCTCAATAATGTGACTATGTCCAGTGTTTGCAATGACATAGAACCTGGACAAATAATGGGGAAGGTAATTTATAATCTCAGCCTGTAGGTCCTAAGATTATTTACATCTGAGTAGTATCACAGAGCAAAAAACTAATTGCATTCCTAAAATTTTGTGACGCCAGAGTCTTTTAACGTAAAATCATTTGGGATTCACAAAACTATGGCTGAAGTGAGAATTCATAAAGTTTTTTTGCTTGTATAATAACTGACTTTTTAAATCAATGCAGAGATTCCTGTTTCAAAAGAAGCGGGGCTGGGCCCATAAATCGCACACTGTAAATTGTACACTGTATCTGGAAGAGCTTCAATAAAAAAATGAAAAAAATCCCTTAAATAGAAATGTTTGCTAATGAAAAATGTGAGGTATAACAAGTCTTCAAGTTTAATCAACCCTTTAATTAAATGAATCATTTGGTTTCCTTTTATTACTTTACCTTCACACTCTCACCTCCTGTTTTTTCTTCATGCTCCTAGTCATATAACCAGCAAAAACTTTGCATTTTAATAATCCTACCTTCAAACTTTCTTTGTAGTGTGTTGATGTAATTTGTCTGTAATAGAGGGAAACATTTGACCCGTTCAGACTTGCATGTTATTTTGAAATTCTTCTCATACAGTAGCTGTTACAGAGTATGTGAGATGCTGGTTATTCATGAATTCAATAGATTGATTGGCTGGGGATTGATTAGTCATCAGCCTACATTTGGGAATAGTTAAATACTTCAGCTAGTAGATAAAAATGTGCATTTTGTAGAGTTTAAGGAGCATAAGGGAATTGTTTCATTGACCCTGTGGATACATTGTGATATGTTTTTTCTAGAGGTTTGATCTAGGGTTATTTGGTTTTATTTAAGCAGACTGCAAGATGGGCTTGTGATCAGAATAGGAGACTAGAGTGTCATTACACCAAGGCCATGCTGTTTGGGTCTTTCACTTGTTTGCTGTATGATTTCAGAAAACACACTACATCTGACATTGTCTCTGCTTATCTATTTCAGTCTCTGTAAAGGAGAACTGATGAATGCACCACAGAAAACTGCTTCTATATGCAAATCTGCTCACTGGGAAGAAAAGTAGCTTCTTGCTCCTGGCTAGCCATTTTATGGAGCAGGATCTGGGACCCACATCTCCCCCTCCTCGAGCGAATATCCTGTGCTGTAGCATCGATCGATCTAGGATGCCCTCTTATCTGTTTAGCTGGGTGAACACCTTCCAACTCGTTTGTGAATTGAGGTCTTGCTTTGCCAGTCCTACAAAGAGGTGGCTCTGAGCATGCCCATCAGCAGGCAGGTAGGAGCAGTTCTGGTGAAAGCCAGGGCTCTAAGAACTGGAAACAGCAGTCTACAGTTAGAGCATCTAAATTTAACATCAAATGCTGTCAGGGCTGTTAGGTCTACTGTGCTTTTGTTATTCCAGTCCATTGTCATAAAACATTACAAATATCTTAGTACAGAAGAGTCTGTAGATGCATACCAACCTGGGTAGAAAATGCCCACTCTGTTTGCAAGCCAGCAGGTATCCTGCTGACTAGCTAGCAAAATTAATTGCAAGTAACTGGCACATTTCCAAACAAGCACTATTCATTATCACAAATCTTTGCTGTCACTTCTTAATCAACTCTTCATTCATAATTCTACTGCTTCTATTTTGTTTACATTTCTAGAATGATTGATGTAAACACACTTTATGCTCAGCAGTTATTTTGCATGAAGATTAAAACTGTAGCAAGCAGTTTGTAAGATATTGAGTCTTGACAGAAAAGGAGCTCAGAAGACAAAATTCTGTAGCAGGACTGGGAACTCAGAAGTTTAACCTCCTTCATCCAAATTATCCTTTTTCCTGCCTGATTCCTTGGAACCAAATTTAAACCAAATTTTCTTGCTTTTTAAGGGCCAGCATTACTAAAATTGTTCTGCCTTCTACATATGAAGGAAAATTTGTCCTGTGTCTTAGCCTGGAAGAAGAAAACTAAAGGAGTCTTCTACATAAGCAAGGAGAAGCAAGCAAGCAAGGCAATGGCAGGAAAATTAACTGCCAGCATTTTAGCATAGTTCAGTTGTTTCCCTGTATCTATTTATTAGTTGTCAAGCAGGCAAATTCCTATCGCTACTTGTGTTATCAAGCTAATGGCAAGGAATTCTCTTTCATGTGTCATCCAAATAATGAACACAAAACCATGTATCTGAAGATCTGGGCCATGATGCATGCATTGTGTTTAATGCCATCTTTCTCAATTCTTGTGTGATTTTCTTCTTGATTTTGTAACTTCTAGTTAAATTAAACCCTTCATTCTTCTGGTTAATTATTTACTTTTATTTTAGAGCTTTTGGCTTCCTTCTTTATCTCCAGATCCCATTACAGTTTTCTTTTAGCTTCCTTGTTCCTCATATTTGCACATTCATAAGGATCTAAGGTTTTCATTCCAAATCCTCCCCCGACTTCTGCTGGACTTGAGTGTGAGTTCAGCACTTTCAAAATTCAAACTGCTCTATGTGAGGAAATCCATTGGAACAGTAGCTCTTCAGGAATCACTGTTCCAGTCAAATTCCCCAAGTCAAAAATCCCTAATTTTAACCTGCAGATCCACAGAATGATAGTATTGTTAACTTATGCAAATGTTGAGTCATTTGCTTGATGAGTGTTGAGACTTCATTCATTACTCTCTGTCAAATATGCTTAAGATCCATATGTGTCACAGTAATTAAAGTGTGTATGGTGGGGAGGGGGATAAGAAAGGGTGACTAAAGAGACCGTTACTGAATAGATCAAGAAACAGAGCTGTGTTTTGCTGCCGTCACCTTTAATATACTCAGAAGCTCTGATATGGCCTAATCTGTTAACGTAAATTGAAAAAAGTCATGATAGCAAAAATGAATAAGGAAGGAGTGCACCAGGAGGCAGAAGTATAATTAAAAAAGCTCCCTTTATCTAAAAATTTCATTAAAAACAAAGAAACACTCAAACACACAAAGATATATAGGACATAATTTTTAATTAAAAGTGCAGCTGCTGCTTTGCAGTCTCGGCATAGAGCACACTTTTCTCTTTTCCAAACAACTATTGTCTGGCTCTAATGTTTCACTCAGAACACCTCTGGGTCTGACGTTACCACAAAACTTCACAATGAAATATAAAGCCAACCAAAGCTCTGTGCCAGGGGTCCAGGAGAGGGACTGCAGCACGGTGCTCCTCCCTCAATTCAGAGTGGAGGCTGAGCATCCTTACCTACACCGCATGTCCTGGTGCTCTGGCACAGCCAGGATGGTACTGAGCCAACATCTGGGACCACAGCAATGCCAACACTGTGAATTTTGAATCTGGAGCTGGAGTGGGTTTTTGAGGGGGTTTTTCCAGTTGAGGCACGAAAGTCCTGAATGTTAAGCTAATGCAAAGTCATACAGCCAAACTCACTAATTCAGTATTTAACAGAAACAGAGTTGGTTTCTTAAACTGACCCTTTTTGAGTGAGTTTATTTGAGTCAAATCCCTCTGGAATGAGCAGGTTATAGCATTTTACTGGAGAAGTATAAATGCTTCAGCTTTCAACAGATTTGGGAAGGCGGGGGTAAGACTATAGAGGCATATGGGGACTGTTTCCCACATAAGTAAGTTTTGGAGTAAGAATAAGGAGTTACTCTGAAGTGGAAACTTTAGAAAGTAACTAGCCCGTTGGCCCTGGGAAAACCCACCGAGAGTCTTGACCCAGCTCAGCGGGCATCCTGCTCTGGTACAGTAAAAATATTTGCAAGCATCTGTCATTTTAGACAAAGGTTTCTGATATAAATGAAGCACAGTTTCTCCCAGCTCTGCCTTTCAGATTTGCTCCACAAGGCAAGATTTTATTTATTTCCCTTATCTGTAGATTGAGATTCTCACAAAAACATATGATGTCTGGTCATTGACTCTTTAAAGAATAACCTCCTCCTCTCAAAGGTCACATGTCTCATGCCAAAAATCACCCATCAGTAAAATTAAGGACTCAATGATAATTTGCCTTTGCACATTGAGAAGTTATGTTTTAGGAATAAGCTCCTTTAAGAAGCTTTGCACACTCGCATTCTCAGCTAAGACGGCAAACATATCTCCAGGTCAGACTGTAGTGATTTTCCCCTTCATTGGACCAAAACAAGACCCCATGCAGCATTTACATCTTCAGAGGGGGAGCAGGATAAGACCTTGTGCTGATCTTTGCCATAGGGATGACACTTACCCATGGGTATTTCACGGTTACTTTCACTAGACAAACCTTAGGAACTTTACAAAATACTGGAGCAGCTGCAAAATTGTAGGAAGTCAAGTTGGAGCGAGATTAATTTTCTCTCTTTGGTTACTTTTGCACTTTAAATTGGTCTCTTGTCTCATTCCAGATCATTTGATTAAAGCACAGGCAGAGCACTGGAAGATATTGGTACATTGCTAGGAACTTGCTTAGAGATGGATCAGAGGAGTTTTGAAATACTTTCAGATTTTTATTTTGTATTTATTTATTTATTTTAATGCTGTTTATTGATTTTCCCTCTTCAGTTTTTGCAGAGCAGACCTGTCACAAGTGTCCTTCATAAATCCTCACATCTGGTTTCTCACATAAATTTGAGCCAAAGAATTGTTAAGAAAATATTAAAGTAATTTACATTTCTGCCAAGGATCCTAACCCCCCCCCCCTTCATAAACAGCACAAACATGTCAAGGAAAACTCCAGAATAAAGGCAGTGTGTTAAAAAACATATTACCTGCTGCCTATAGACAATCTTGATGGGATAAAAATGAATCATATCTCCCTGTTATATCTTGCTTAGCAAATTTTTCACTGTGAGAGCCAAGGTTAGTGTTCACTGGTCCTGTATTAAAGTCTATCTCCTTGGCACTGAGACAGACAGGGACACCAGTGTGAAAAGCAGAAAACAAGTAAACCAGCCTAGTTCAGTAAAATTCAGGAGACTCCTCCCCACGGTGATCTCTGCAGGACTCAGAAGATGCTATGACTTTCACTTAGATGAGCACCTTGCAGGGGTGCAATACCAGTCCCTTGGACTCCCAAGGTTCGATAGCATCATGGCTGTGGCTGTTGGGGCAGCTGTTGGTGTCCAGTRTAATAAAAGCTTCCAAAAAGAATTATTTGTTACTATTGCCACCTGCATGACTTTCACACTAAAAAGCATGTTACAAAATTCGGTTCCATAATTAATGAAAGATTGAGGTTGCTGTTCCCATATTCTGATCAATTCTTTACCCTTATTTGCCCTCCTCTTTGAAACAGTAAGCACTTTGGTGCATCTCGGGCATTTTTTATGCTCATCTGAGCCAAGGGAATGCTATTCCTCCTGCTGTTTTGGCACCTCAGAGCCCCACCTGTGTCTCCATTTTAGAAACTAGTCCATAGCATTTGCTCGGAGCACAGTCCTATTGCCACCCATTGAGTGAACGACCAGATTTTATTTGGGCTTATATTCCAACACACAGAGTACTATATGCTGCATGTCAGGCTGAGAGGTAACCCTTTATGCATGCAATATCCAGAGGATGTTCTCTAAGCATCAGAGACAGCAGCTCTTTTCCTTTTCTTTTTCTCTATTATCCTCCAGTGTACAGTGCATTATATGAAGTTCTTCAAATCATGGCTTAATATAAGCCTCAGAGTTATGTTTGTGTCTTCACATCTTGGCCAGTGTCTGGTTTTGGCTGGGATAGAGTTAATTTTCTTCCTAGTAGCTGGTATAGTGCTGTGTTTTGGATTTAGTATGAGAATAATGTTGATAACAYRCTGATGTTTTAGTTBKTGCKAAGYAGTGCTTATACTAAGTCAAGGACTTTTCAGCTTCCCATGCTCTGCCAGGTGCACAAGAAGCTGGGAGGGAGCATAGCCAGGACAGCTGACCCAAACTGGCCARMRGGGTATTCCAKACCATATGATGTCATGCTCAGTATATAAACTGGGGGGAGTTGGCTGGGGGGGAGCGGCTGCTGCTTGGGGACTGGCTGGGCGTCAGTTGGCGGATGGTGAGCAATTGCATTGTGCATCACTTGTTTTGTATATTCTTTTATCATTATTTTTTTTTTTTCCCTTCCTTCGCTGTCCTCTTAAACTGTCTTTATCTCAACTCACGGGTTTTACTTTTTTTCCCCCGATTCTCTCCCCCATCTGACTTGGGGGGGGGGGAGGGTGAGCAAGCGGCTGTGCGGTACTTACTTGCCCACTGGGGTTAAACCATAACAGCCAGTAAAACTAATTTAATCTAATTTATCTGTTCTGGTTGATCTGAGGAGCTTCAAAAATGAGTGTTGGCAAATACAGTCACAGAAAGTAATAAAAGTTAATTTTGTTGTTAACAAATATCACTGTTGGTGAACAAGGATTTATGGAGGTCATTTGGGAATCTGATATATATTATTTCATTGCTTCAGTAGTTTGATAGGCATCTTGCTGGTTTACAGTTGCTATTCTGGCTGAGCTTCATAGCAGTCACTTATTATTAAACTGCAAGCATATGGTATTATACATAATGGACGTTTTTAGCTGAAACAAACTAGTGAGGGTACAGGGGCTGAGCTCCACCAGTTGAATAAACCATTCTCTGTTTCAGGTGTTACCCAGCTAATGTCTGATTGAGTTTGGAGTATACATTTGGTGCAGGAGAATTTTAATTTGGATCCTGAAGCCACTGCATGGTTTCAAGAGGTCTCATCAGAAAGCCGAGCAACACACATGATAACAGTTACCTGAGCATCTCGCCAAGCGTGAGGGCCAAATGAAGAGCTGCTTTCCGGCCTGCAGATTGGGTAAGGCAAAGAGACCGTACCAGGTACGCGATGCTGCCAGCTACCTGCAGGGAGGGCTTTCAGGGTGCGGAGAGTGCTGTTACAGGATGTATTGAGGTACTTAAGTGTCATAGATGATGTCAAGGAAAAACACGCCAGTGCTATAGCTGCTGTACAAATAACCACAGCACTGGGAAGATTCAAAGGCCCTTGAGTGCAATTGCTGAGAGTCTCCATGCCTCACACTGGCCCCCAACTCCAACCCCTGTGTGGGAATTGCCTTGCAGTTCAAGTCACTCCTCAGTCACGACTAGGACTGATCAATGGCATTTATGAGATAACTGAAAAAGCTCCCATTTACCCACTGTTTTTTTGTTTCTTGAGGTACCACCATAAAAGCTCTGTGCAAACTCTGACTTAAAGAAGCATCAGTACTCGGGCTCCAAGGAAAATCACAGTCTGCTCATTACACATACCAAAACGTGGGTGGCAGATAGGGCGTTGCTACATTGAATTGCAGGTGCTGTTTGCAAGGGGCTTTGCTTCTGAATTTCCAACTGTTTGAGTTTGTGTTTTAAGTTCCATCTCTGCAAATTATAAATAAAGTTCCTATCAAACTGTGAATTATTGTTCTTATTGGTACAGTTCTCATGTCTGAAGTATTTTTCTTTATAGGTGAATACTGTATAATTAATCTGTATGGCAGCTGAGTTACAATACTTGAAAGTGTTTAAAATATCTGGATGAATAAGCTAATGACTTTCATGAAAAATGAAAAATCATCAGTCAGATATTGCAGTAGTCAGAGCCTTTACAATTAATGATAATCAATAATAAATAAATAGAGATAGACAGGTGAATGGTTTTTCAACAAGTATGGATTGTTGATCATGGAAGTTTGCTTACTAATCATTAACTGCAGCTACCTTACAGTCTTATTTTATACCTTCATGCTATGAGAATATCAGTCTTCAAAAGTTTTGAAAATGTTGTCTTCTAGTATAAATAGTGCTTATTTGACATCTAGCTAGATCTTCTTTTTCCTTGGTTTAAATTTAGCAGTAATGACCACATCCASCTTCTGAAATTTCTGTGGCTCTGCCCAAATGAAGGGACTCTTCTCACTGAGTTTAATGAGAACGTAAAAAAACAGGCAGACCCCAAAAAACAGACAGACCCAAGTTACTTTAAACAAGAACCCAATGCATTTAATCTTATTCAGCTATTCCCTGTGGAGATGTTTTTCAAGTGTGTGCCTGGAGTGGGTTCTCAGGGTTATCTCTAACACCGCTGTTTCCCATGCTCTCAGTCCTATGCGGAGATGGTTGCAACCCAAAACTTCAGGCAAAAACTCTTGAAACCAGCGTGCAAATACAGAAGTTTGAAATCTTCAGCCACAGGTGTACAATTTTCCTTCTCTTTAAAAACGGGATCAACTCTCAAATCTGTGCTTTAAGCCCTAAAAAATTGCATTCAGGAAGTCTCTACCCATTTTGTTGTTGTTATTGTTTTGATAAATCCAAATCTGTTAAATACTCTCCAATTTATTGGAACTAACTTTTGTGCAGTAAAAATGCTATCCATCAGCTTTGTCTTGTAATCTACACACTGCATGTTTTCCTGCCTATCCAAACAGATTAATCACAGAGATAGCTGAAGTTGTCAGTTAGTTACTGGATGACTATCGCTTTATCTTTCTTTTATTTTCTTTTTCTTTTTAAGAAAATATTACTTGAATGATGGGAAAAGTGGCTAAACATTTAATTGAGTGATAGTGAAGTTTAAATCAGAGCCTGATAACTTTGTTCAGAAGAATATGGTAATGACTTGACACTCATGCTAATGTTAATTAGATTATTCTGAAATAGAAGCACATGTTTCTAACAGTTGGCACACTTTCTCAGTATATGAACAACAATGTTTATCTCCTTGCTAGTTTCCTGATCTTTCAGTATGAATAATTGAAACATTTTAGTACTGGAAACTCAGTATTTCATCTCAGGCCAAACTTAATGCATTTAGTTTTATTTTTAGGCAGAAATGCAGCAATACATCAAAATAATGAGAGTTCGTAAATCCATGGATATGCTTCTATGATTATAGCTGAAAGTATTTGTAGGAAGAAAGCCTTGC
Organism: Phoebastria nigripes; assembly: GCA_035582835.1. NCBI lineage: Eukaryota > Metazoa > Chordata > Aves > Procellariiformes > Diomedeidae > Phoebastria > Phoebastria nigripes. Next base: position 1,842,782 of record JAYKAV010003388.1, on the reverse strand, counting down.
CATCTTTTCTGTGCTATCTTATTAAATGGGTCCTTCTAAACATTTTCCATCTAGGCTCTTCTTTTGTTTAAAGCTACTGAATCAGGTAATTCATCATTTATATTCTACAAAGATGCAGAACTGTGATCAATAGAAATTGAGGCCACTCAGTAACTTTTAAATGCTTGTAGACCCTCTATATATTGTATACAGAATTTGCTGCTTCAGAGGAGAATCCCAAGTGATCAACCAAAAGGATATATTTGTATTTTTTGCCTTTCTCAGCAATTTGCAATACTTGTCAGACAGCCACTTTACTGTTTAAAGTTCAGACCCCACCTATATATGCCATGTTGCAGTCACGTTCAAGTTTTCCATGCTTCATTTGATTTCCACCCCCCCCCTCCCCCGAGAGCTCTCTACCAGTCCTGAGTGGTTCATTTCTCTGTAACTTACTTATTAAGTACAGATGTAAAATGCTTGTGCTGATAGGTAATGGTCAGCAGGTCATATTTACAAATAGGGCTGAACTGGAGATGTTTTAACCCAATTGAAAGGTCTCGTGGCTTTGACATGAAGTGTGTGGAAAAAGCCTCTTTGGTCACACAGACTGAGTGGGGTGACCTTTCAGCTGCAATACCACCTTCAGAAAAGCTGCATTTAGTGGTTTTTTTACAACACTATAATTCTGTGCCAAAAACCAGGAATGGCTTGCCAATCTCACACAGTTGGCAGCAGGATTTCCTCCTTTCCCAGATAATACTTCCTCAGGCAACACCCCATCTTAGGCACAAGTATTTTGTATTTGCAGTGCAAACCCCGTGCTCAGACGTAAACCGGCTTCTTACCTATTTTTTGTGGACAGGACCCCAAGTTTGAGTTTGGAGAAAATATAGAAGGGCCAAGAAGGAAAGCTCAAGCCAAGGCTGTTTGTCAAAATCAGTAGAACCGGGTGGTCTGTGGGCAGTGTGTCTGTTGAGAGCTGGGTCAGAAAGGAYTGCAGTCTCTAACCCATGTCCTGGTCCGTGGTTAGGACCTAGGACGAACCTAGAAATGAGTCAATGCTGCAAAAGCTGTATTTCCAGACCAAGCCATTCAATGCAGAATTTCTGAACTCCTTCAGATATTTTACTTCTTGTCTTAATCTGCCAGACAGTCTATGAAGGACCTTCAGAACACAGGAAAAAAAATGCAAAATCTATTTGGTTTAAGGAATTCATAAATTTTATCTGACTTTATCTCTGAAGTGTCATATTTCTTGAACAGACCTGAACTAGAACTATACTTGGATCTTCTTTGGATCAAAGACTCAGGTTTGCTTTCAATGTAAGGGTTTTATGTGAAACCTCAAAGAAAAAGTCAAAAGCTAAAACTTGGAAACCAGGGCCACTTTCTCCCTTCAAACTGTATTTTTAATTCACAGTGACCCTTAATATAAGAGGAAAGGCCAAAAAAATTGAGACAGACATTTTTATTGAAAGCTGTGGGAAACAGTTGGGGAGAGGGTAAGCATGAGCTTTCCAAAATGAAGTATTATATACGGACCCCAAATGGCAACTGTCAGGTCAAAAAATAGAGAACAACTGTAGCGTATTTCTGCTTACTCTACTCTTGGATTATGCTGAATCCGAGCAATGTGCTACCAGGCAGTCAACCCGGGTTGCTTTGTGTTTCACTGTCAGGAGGTAGAATTAGCAAGTCTAGGACAAGTTTACTTCTCAGCTACTTTCTCAACTGAATGTCAGTATTTTCATTTGTTTCAGTCTTGTCCAGTGTTGTTTAAGTTCTTTTTCTATATAGAGAGGAACAATGTGACAGAATGATTTCTTGAAGGTTTAGTACTTTTTCAGGATTCTTAAGGGAAGAGCTACTCTTTTCTAAATTTCCAAGCAAGAAAATCAGAAACCAAAGTCAGACACGGTTAGAGAATTAGATGGTGATTATGAGTGAACTTCTGTTTTCTTTAACGAGGCAGAGGGAAATTGCCTCTCTTTTTTTCTGAAACAGAAATTTCCACTTAATATAATACCAAATTTTGTTACCAAGTAATGTCTCATATAGACTTAACAGTTAGTTTGTAACTGTTTTCTTTTATCTGTGTGACTAATGAAATGTACATGATAAAGGACTGTACTAAGAGGCAAATGAGGATATTAGGAGTTTTTATATGTCACGAGTTTTATGTATTAAATGTGGAAATTAAATTAGGCTTCAGTTTCCTAGAAATTTATATCTTGGCCCTTGTTATACTTCATATATTTAATTAAAATGATAATATATTTGGCTGCAGTTGTAAAATTGTTTTAAAAGAAAGTAATTTCTTCTGGGGCCTTATTTGCGTTGTGAATTAAAAGATGTAGAGATGCAGAAATAATAACAAGGTCTGTTGGGAGAGYGGTCAGAGCCTATTGTTGTGAGTTTATTTAGACCTCTAGTAAATTCAGATTAAAATGTCTCCCCAAATTAAGGTTTCTTATAATTGTGGCTGCTGCATTAATGTTAGAAACATTTTCCTGATGCTTTTCCCTTGTTTAGCTGTTACAATTACAGTCCCAGAACTCTACTTGGAGTTTCATAAATCCCAGAGTAACACCCTAATGTATCCATTTCCTTTATCTTTTAGTGTAGTTAAAAGTAGAGCTGTCTCTTCAAAGACGCTGTGATTGGAATGACTTATGCTTACCAGTTCCAATTTTCTCTCCTTGTAAACTCTATTTAGTGTTACAAAAACAATTCAAAGGCAGATTGTAGGTGCCACACATCTCCTCTGACCTTTAAATCAAATTTAGTATTTCACTCTGTAGTAGGCCACCAAGCAAAACTTGACAGCTTAATAAAGTGGAAATTTTAGGCAATAAATCTAAGAATTCCTCCATCATTCATGAGAAGAGAGATCAAAGCTTTGCCTTATTGTTGAATATCTCCCAAACAAGAGCTTCTGAAACTTGGGTAGAATAAAAACTTGTAGTGTCTGAAGCAAATTCTCCTGCCCTAAATAATGTATCAAGGAACATCCTACTGTCTACTTTAGCTCTGGGATAGCCTGCATGACATGCAGCAGTCATCTTGAGTAAGATCAATTAATGCAATGTTGTGATTACATTACCAATGATGAGCTGTGAATTTCAATGCATGCCAATCCTGAGAGAGCTCCCTTCCCCCAAAAATAAAGGATATACTTTAGAAAGAGATTTGGTCAAATACCAAATAATTTGGGTCAAACCATGGGATAACGTTACTCTCCATAATTCATGTAAAATGATGTTTCCCTGCTCTAGACTCAGTGAGAGGAATTCTTGTCAGTCCTTGTCAGGAGTAACATGGTGCGGATGTTTATGAAAACAGCTGCACTTTTTTTTTACTGACAAAGCAGTTTTACAGAAATACCTTTTGTTGACAGTGATACGTGCCCAAGGTTAAGGGCATCGTGAAAGGTGCTTGAGGTAATGACAATGGGAAACGCAGCTTTGGGATTAAAGGCAGAACAAAAACCAAAGAGAACAATTAAAATGTTTGAGACTGCATCGCAAACAAACATCATTTCTGGGTAGGAAAAAAAAGCCCTTCAGGTACAAAACTACTAGGTTAGAGAAGGTCTGTCTTTCATTCAAGGAAATATGTGATTATATGATCACCCTGAAGCGTGTTCTTCAGTGACCTGCTAAAGCAAGACCTGATGCACCATAGAACAGGCAAGAATGATGTTTAGTTGTGCAAAACCAGATGCCATATACCTGCCTCTCACAAAGGCAGGGCTTTCCCTCGAATCTTTCCAGTGATTTACCACCGTTTGTTGCCTTGTTACTACAGCCATTGTATTTTTATTACATTGCATGTGCTATATCCCATTTGATTTCTCCCCAAATGTTACCGCCCGTGACTCTACAGCTCCCATAAGAATTTTTGCACTCTTTTCTTAGTCATTCCCCAACCATAGGCTAAACTAGTCTAGAAAGACATTTCCCAGCAATTTACTGAAGGCATGAAAAAAAACAAAGTGTTAGAGCTAGGCCAGTGAGTAACAGCACCAAACTAACCACTGTGTGATGTATCCTTTAATAGCATTTGTCACCAAATGCTTTTGAAAGTCAGGTCTGTCTTGCCTAAATATAGGGGTTTCCAGCATGAAATCTTGTCTTTCTGTCAGAATTTGGCAATGAAAAAAAAAACAAAAAAACCCATGTAATATACACAGCAATGGACAGATGTGCATGAGGGATTGGGCTGGAGGCGTTGCTGCTGTGTGTCTTTGCAGCTGAGGAGATCGTATGGAGTGGTTGGTATTTTAAAGTCCTCCTTGAAGAAGGATAAATTGAAGCTCCCTGATTTCAGACATTATACTTGTCTAGGAATACGTATTTTGTAAAATACTGGGAGTTCTACGGTAGACTTTTTTGTTCTGTGGGAGAATGAAATTCAGATCTTTTGAAATTGTTCAGGAAAGAGTGTGGTATCTGCCCCAGATACCCAGAGCTGTGCAATTAGGATGTTTATCTGGACATCATCAGACAGGGCAGGACATGACCTCAGATTTTCCATGTCTTATGTAAGTTCCTTCTCTCTCATGTTTTGATTAGAAATCTTACTTTGAACTTGGAAAACATTCCTATTTCAATAAGTCAGCATGTTCCGATGGGGAGAAAAAGACTATTTCACTTTCCACAGAAAATTCTCATCTTTAGCTCCTGGGTGAACTAGCCTAGCAGTATCCAGAGTGTGATTTTTCAGAACCAAGGCAACATCTTTCCATACTTGTTACGCTTGCTATATATCTGTTTGACCTGTGTTTCCCTGGAAAAACCTGCTTAGCTTAGAAGGGAATGTGAAAGGATCAAGTCTGCACTCTCCTTCTTGTAGAAGTCACTTAATGGGGCTTTCAAGGACTTACATAGGATGTAAGCCAGGGCTGGAAACCCTGTTTTTTGAAAGGAATGGCAATGCTGCCACTCACTCCTGTTATTCTGAGTACTTAAAGCAGAGTTTAAATGAGTCCTGGGACCATTTTGCAGATCTTCTGTCTCAGGATGAATTTCATAGTAAGACAGAGAGGACATAGGTTTCCTGTTTGTTTGCCAGGTTCCTTTTTAACTCTTTTGAAACAAATCATTAAGTACTTGTGTAATACTAGAACTGTGAATGAGCCTAGAAGTGCCTCTCTGTGTCCCCTCTAAAGAATAAAACCAGGCCTCAAACATTACGAATATGTTCTCTATAAATCCATGGACTTTGCTAAGGCATTAATCTTCCAGCGGGGATGGGAAACCATTATCCACCATATGAGTCACTTACACTGACAGTATCTGATAAAAGTACTAAAGGAATTGGAATTTGCTTTTATCAGTTTAGTGTAAGTGAGAATTCAGATGGGATCCATTGTTACTGTGTTCATTTATTGTCTATTATTAGCAAAAAATCCATTACTTCAATGGAAATAGCAGTAGCGATGTATGTAATTACATTTCTTTTCTCCTTTTTTTGCATGCATGAAAGGGGAAGACTTACATTAAAGGACAGTAAAATCTGCAAATAGGGAGGGAAGGTGATTCTGCAGGGATAAGCCCAAGGATCTACACCCCCTATATTTGTGGGAGCTGTTAAAGAGAAAAAACATTTAAAGCTGGGAGGATAAGTGAATTAAACATTTCCGACAGTGGAGGATCCAAAACCTTTCCAAACCGTAGCAGAGCTCCCACTGATTTTTTATGAGCCTGGAAGGAGAAGACGTAGAGAAAGAGGCTGGGAAAAAGCAGATGACTTGTAAGCAGCCGTTGGGAGCTGCAGGCTCCCCAGGTGACCGGGTGTGTTCACTTACTCTCCTGCACTGATGGGGAACCAGTTGCCAACATCTGTTTTCAAGCCCAAGTACTATCAGTCCCACTGCGTGGAGGCGTTTTTGCAGCTATAGGCAGTTGCATGGACAAAAATGAGTGCCAGAATGATGACCAGGTTATTTTAGATGTGCACTGTAAAGTAATATCTTTGTACAAGAGTCTGGGTTAAAGGCTGAACTGGCGGCCGATCTGAAACAGTCGTTCAAAACGAAAGATTGAGACCTGCTTTTATTGTAGCAAGGGACTCTGAGAGGGATTTTTGGTTAAGGAGCAAAGGAGATGGAGGAAGATACCTACCTACATCCCTCAGTAGGGGACTGTGGCCCAAAATTTAAGGTTCAAGACGTGTCTAATTTTCACATAGATCATTGAAGCAGTCAATCAATGTAGGTGCTAGACTTTGTAGGATTCTTTCAATTTTTCTGACCTTTTTTTTAAGCATCTACTGTTGCAGAAAATGAAAAAAGAAAACCACCAAAAGGACCTTATTTTATTACAGAAAATACAAATTTTCTGTCAACCTTGCAAATAGGAGAAAAGGGCTTAAGTTCTTTCTTTTGGACATTATTCATAGAATAATAACAGATGAATTTGCTCCCAAAGTAAAGATATATTATTTCAAATTGGTCCTATATTTAAATATGAAATGAGCTGGCATTTTGTCATGTCAGCTAATGAAACTGCTGGGAAAAATCTAAGGATGAAAAATAGACAATTAAATGGTTTCTTTGAAAACAAAAGAGGGATTTGCATATCTCTTTATAATGATGAGTTTGCAGTTCTTTTCATCCAGGGTACCAACAAAGTGTAAATGTAAATCTGTAATGTGTCTGAGATCCAGAGCACTTCAGGTTACAGGGATAAGAGTGCTTTGTGTTACTGCTGTCATCTGCAAAGACAGACGCCCCAGGCTGGGAAACACTGAAAAAGTAACAGATAACCATTCCCTTTCATGATGCCAGAACTATAATTCCATCAAATATTTGGCTTGCAAAAAAGGACTATACGAAGTGAATACAATGGGTGCTGCTAAAAGCTCAGAATTCATTGCCTTAGGCATTTGTGGTAATTGTAACACATTCCTATACTTAAAAAAGGAGATGCTGCAACTTAGGAGATTTTAACAGCTCCCATGGCATGTTTCAGTGTAGGCAGGTCTAGGATGAGGCAGAGGAAATGGTGTTCTGGGACAGACCCCTGGTTGGTCCAATCCTCTGCACAACAAAGGAGTTCAGCGAGACTGGGAGGCTGTGTTGAGACAGATGGGCTGTAATTTATGTGAAATTATGCGGGGTTGGGGGGGTGGGGGGGTGGGTGTTTAAGGAAACCAGTAGGAAAAAAAATGTTTGCATGGCACAATATTACTCTCTGATATTCCACATGACTTAACTGTAATCAGGGTCTACCTGCAGCAGGGGCAAACAGGCACAGGACAACAGACAGCCCTGAGACTTAAAGTTCTGACAAAAAGAAATCTAGTGGAAGATGATCATATATAGGATGATGCAGCGGCTTGCCATGGCTAACACAGCAGGAGCATGGCTGGGAATAAAGACCAGATCCAAGGCCCTATCCCCTGAACTATTCCCTTTCGCAGTTTCAGAAGGGATTTGCTGACACCTTTGTGCCTTGGATATAAAAATCTACTGTCTTACTGTCATAGCAGTATTAATACCTGAGATACATTTTCATACAGCCATACAGATGATGGATATTATGTGTCTTCACAAATTTGCCTTGCTAATCTTTCATGGTTTCCTAGGCAATGAAAAGGGAATGTACAATGGGCCACAGATTTTCATTTAGTTTGTATTCAACAGTAATGGAAGTGTCTATATTGGCAATAAAAGAAAGAATGTAGAATCGGAAAAATAAATAAGATACATAAGAAAGTCAGCCAGTACTGATGGCCAGAAAACATAACTTTTATCTCATTTTTAATATGGGATTGAAAACAACCAACCACAAAAACAAAACACAAAGTAACCCCTTCCCAAACAAACAGAAATCTCTCCAATTTTCCAGGGGAAAAAAAAAAAAAAAAATGTTTCAAGAGACTTCAAATGCACATTTGGGCTTCTGGTTTTCCCATTTTCCTGGAAGAGATTTGGATGCCAGATGCATCATTTGAACTCTTTTGATGAAAATGATACTTTCTCAGAGGAAATGCTGGTTTTTAAATCACCATTCTCATTGAAAATTCCTGACTGCCTTCATCTTTTTGCTCCATCTTCTTGCATAAACTTCCATGGAATAAGACACTGACTACATTTGAAGGATCATTTTAAAGCATTAGTTTTACTTAATATTGTTGGACCTAGCCCCCTCAGATATAAAGATTACCAAAAGTGAGCTGATCTCCAAAAGACCTTTAAGAATATACTGTTGGTGTCTTCTGGGGAATCTGCTGATAAGCCTAACCATTCCCAATATTGTTWGATAGACAAGGCTTTAGAAAAGGAAGTGATCTCAATAGTTGGACTCTTATGGTGTGTTTTATGGAAGGTTTTGTGCCAAATTCATGTTACATTTGCTATCAAGAATGTGCTTCCATGCAACCTTACAGTCCTTAGTCCTTTAAATCTGCTTCTAAACCATTGCTATTCCACTGACCCCAATGGCATTGTTTCTGATTTATTCAGGAGAAAATAAAATAATTAAAACCCAATGTATGTGACCCTGGGATTTTGGAAATGGCCTAAAATCAAAGTCTTTGAAAATCTGTCTGTGTCATGTGTGGTTTTGTACAGGACTTGAGTCCTTTCAAGTATTTGACTGTTGGATGCTTGTAATATAAAGTCCAAATTTCTCTACTTAGTCCCTAGGCAGGAGAAAAGTGATTGACTTTGAAGAAAGAACAGGACTGAGAGGCACGAGGGCATTTAGGTAACTAAAGATACATATATTGGGGTGGGCAAACATTGGCTACTAGCAGAGTAGGAAGCTAATTCCCAATGAACTGCCCTGGGTGCCAGACCCTGGCACTTCTAAAAACCCACTAATCAGGGTATCTACCTTCCTGGTGCTATGGACTTACATATAGCGATAGGTGACAGCTAACAAAATACAGCCCCTGTGCTTCAGGCAGCATAAGGGGAACAAAAATGACTCATAGGCAGGGAACAAGAGTTTCTCGTGAGGCTCTATTTTGCCACTGAGGGGTGGGACTGGGGTAGAGTTATAGCTGGGTCCCAGGCAATGTCAGCAGCAGCAGCCCCTACTGCTATTTTCTATCCCAGCCAGAAATTCAGGGTGCTGACCAGCTTCTTGCACAGCACAGTCCTGCATGCCATCACATGCTGTAAGCCAAGCATGGGAACTGCTTTTGAACTGCTGAGAACCTGCAGATCATTTACGGGTTGTATCATCCCTGCACAAGGTGCTTATGCACACAAATACATTGATGTGCTGCTTCTCCATCCCAAAGTAAGCACTCAATGTTTCCAAAAATATGAAATAACCAACTTGTTGAGTATGCACAATTCCCCTGACTTGGGCTATAACTCAAGTATACTTGAGCACTAATTATAACGAGTTTTTATCTACACGTATGCAGTAAGCATATCACAGATGCAGAATAACAATTACCTGCAGGCTTGGTGGTGCATATGCACAACTACTGCCTCTCACTCTGCATGGCAAGCAGACTCTGGAGATACACACCGGTCTTGGCAATACATCCTGGTCTCCCAATTATAGGTGTTAAAAGTTGAAATGAAAACTTTATGCAAATAAATATTTTTTAAAAGTTAGGGTGAAAGGTGGGGGTTCCAGAAGTACTGACGTTTAGGAATGTCTGTTCTTGGCTGGTTGTTTCATGCCTGGGGCCCTTCTTCAGTCTTTAACAAACAGTACTTGGGGAATACTGCAACCAGCAAACAGATAGGCTTTCTTTTTTTAGACATGATGTATCATGTCTGATTTTGCAAAAGATCATAAGTAATTATAATTAGTCAGATTGTGTCACAGCTGGCATTTTTTGGTGCATTTGAGAAATGCCTGGTATCACAGTGTAAACTACTTTAATCTGACAGAAGCTAAAGATTTTTTACATTTATTTCCAAAACCATTGCTCTGGGCTGATACTTTTTTAAAAAACATTTTGTGTATTGACCACTTGGAATGACTGTTTCATGTATTAAGTTGTGAAACCATACAGTTATTTCTGTGAATCTTTTAGTAAAGTCTAGCATATTCACAGCAGGTGAGATTTGTTGGACTGGCAGCTATAGCAATGTGCCAAGCTATCTGATCTGTATGAATAGCCACAGATGTTAAGCCTCAGAGCTGCACAGAGGTCTTGTCCCTCATGGTTTGCCCAGTGTCACACAGAGAGCAAATGGGCCTTTTACGGCAGAATGCCTCTGAGCTCCCCCCATCATCATCCTCCCTGATCAGAAAAGGAAGCATCACAAACTTTTTCATCAAGACCTCCCAGATTTAATTACTAAACTATACAGAAGTAAGGACCCCTTGCCATTTTTACCTATGCCAGCTTCCCAGGGAGTGCAGTCCCAGTCTCTTTGAACCGACTCCTTGGCTCTGTGGAGGCTGTGACCTCCAGCTAATTTTCTGCCAGCACTGTAGAGAGGAGGCTTCTCGCCTGCTGCCAACTGTGCCTATTGGCATGAAAACCCCTTTCCCTGAAAAAATGCACATGCATCAAGAGAGGGAATGAAATGGTAGTGGGGTAATATTGTCAAGAGTGTTCCTTGTATACTCAGTCATGAGCCAGATAGTCAATCAACCTTTACTGATCCTTGGGAAACTCCAGGTGAGTGCACAACTAACAGTACCTGGTGCTGACAAGTCAGGTAGATGAGCCCTAACCATCTGTATGAGCTGTGGAAGAAAAACTCTCCAGCTTCAGAAGCAGTTTTCTGTAGCACAGTCTCAGCAGGACCTTCTTTAAGTGCTGGCAGAGATTCAGACTGTGTCTGAGTATGCAAAAGGCATTTCTGCACCTGGCATGTCAAATCAACCCATTCTCGACACAAAAAAAAGACTCTGGCTACACAATTTGAAACCAGTGTCTAAAACAGATTAGCACAGGGTAGCTTAATAAAAACTGGAATATATATTTTTTGCTGCTGACATTTGCTAAAGGATTGTTCTGCTCTCCAATGGCTTTTATAGCAGAAATAGAAAAGCTCATTCTGCCAAAAATGCTTGAATGTTGTATTGAGCCGGATAACTACTACAAATTCCTTCACTGTATGTTATACCTTTAAATCTCTAAGGAATCCTCTGGCTTTCGAGGTAGACATCCATTTTGTATTCAAGGCAGCACAGTCTCTTGCAGAGATATACAAACACTGGGAGTTTTCTTAGGGGTATTTTCTCTCATTTTTAGCCTGGTTCCCTAAGGAAATCCTCATGTTTTGGGGGTGGGTGGGAGGTTTATGCATATACATCTGTCCTTCTCTGTTACCTTCTAAAAATTCCCATAGTTTGATTTCAGTTTTCTCAGGCAAACAAGCAAGTGAGAAAAGCTGCACTGGGCATTTGCAGCTTATTAGACACCAGAGAATCTACACCAGCCAGCAGCTTAAAGATTCAAAATGCTGAAAAAGCTTTACTGGGGGCATGCAACATTTCAAGCTCCAAAAATCCACATGGGGGAATTTGTGACCTGGGAGAAAACAGCTTTCAAACTCTAAACACACCAGGCATCAATCAGGAGATACACCTGAGGCTGTGTAAGGTCCTTAACCAGTGAGTCTGGGGACTGTTCAATGCTTGGGGCTGGTGGGATCTGAAGGAAGGAAGAGATGGTGGATTTCTTTAGTCCTTAGCATTCAGAAATTGCTATTTATAGGGACTTAGGAGAGGCTGAGTAAAACCAGGCTGCTCAGGACTCCTCTGTAAGCTTAGCAACACCAGGCTCCAGGGGTTTGTCTATGCTAGAAAATATTGCAGGGAATCAATATATATCAATATAGCTAACTCGGGAGATGGTAACTACATGCAGAAACCAGTAGATGCAGATGACAGGAAACCTTAGTAGAATTCAGACAGAATTAGTTAATCAGGCAACACAAATCCATAGGAATCAGAATTCATTAGTTCTCATGCTCGGCAACCTGCCTATTTTTCTCATTTTCTCTCTTCAGGCTGGATTTAAGAAGCTGCTTCTCATGAAGGGAAAAACACAGATCCCCTATTCTAGATTTAGAGTACATCCCAAATCCTTTGAAGTTAGAATTTTGTTTGGCTTTTATAAAATGTATGTTCAGAGCCACAGCATATTTCTCCATCTTACTCCCTGATCTTTCAAGAGGCCAGGCAATAATTACTTTCAAACAACTTCCTTACTAAGAAAGAAGGAAGGAAATACTTACTTACTTACTAAGTACTTACTTACTTACTTACTTAGTAAGAAGAAGGAAGTACTAAGTAAGGAAGTAGTGGTAACTAATGTAGTAAGTTTCCTTACTACGTGATCATAGCAGGCTCTGAGTTTCTGTACCAGCATCGGGACGGATGAAATCTACAGGCTCTTCATTTCTTAGCTTCATACAAGTCAGATTCTTTCATTAATACCTACAAGTGGATCCACTCGTTGGTATCTAAGCTGCAGCCCGCTTGGCTCCATGCGGCAGTCCTGCCTTGTGGCCTCCCCCATGCCGGGATGAGGAGAGGGAACCTAGGTTTGTACAGCCCTTCCTCCCCTTGGGACAAAATCAAAGTGGAGGGAGGGAGCTTCAGTGTCCACCAGCACTTGGACAACTTGGTAGAGCAGGAGCATGGTGCACCTGGCATGGAGTGTAGGCATCTTCTCGGGAGCAGAACTGGGTCCTCAGCATTAACCACAGGAGCTGTACAAAACAAGGGCGAAGCAACGCTTGACTGTTTATTCATAAAGCTGACAAAATGAATGGCTATTAGGAGCTTTTTTGAAGTTTGTTGGGAGGAAAATTAATTGCAAATTGGTTTTTGCTATGTCTTTTCCCTAATGAAACAGAGTGAAAAGTCAATTCCTAAAGTGTCAGGTAGAGGAGGGGAAAGCTTTTTTTTATTTCCTTTTATCCCTTCTGCTTTCATAGGTCTGACTTCACCTGCTGTTCTGATTTCTTTTCCTGGTTTCTTTCATTGTCTTCATCCCAGGGCACCAATCCATGATTATTGGCAGATTGCAAGATAAAAACTCAATAATATCTCTTGATATTTTCCCCCTCCTCTACCATCTGCTTCAGTATTAGTACTTTCTATGAAGAAAATACCAAATCCTCATCCTGTGCCCGTAAGGAGTTTCACTTGCGAGAGAGTCAATTGGAACTGCATGCATGGCAGCATATAAAGGGATTTAGAAGGTGGTAGGCATTGATTGATGTTACACAGGGCTTCATCTAACCCTATGTCCTGGTTTCGGCTGGGATGGAGTTAATTTTCTTCCTACTAGCTGGTATAGTGCTGTGTTTTGGATTTAGCACGAGAGTAATGTGATAACATGCTGATGTTTTAGTTGTTGCTAAGCAGTGCTTATACTAAGTCAAGGACTTTTCAGCTTCCCATGCTCTGCCAGGTGCACAAGAAGCTGGGAGGGAGCATAGCCAGGACAGCTGACCCAAACTGGCCAAAGGGGTATTCCATACCATATGATGTCATGCTCAGTATATAAACTGGGGGGAGTTGGTCGGGGGGCAGCGGCTGCTGCTTGGGGACTGGCTGGGCATCAGTTGGCAGGTGGTGAGCAGTTGCATCACTTGTTTTTCCTGGGTTTTGTTTCTGTCTCTCTTTTTATTGTTTTCCTTTTCATTACAATTTATTTTATTATTATGATATTTTATTTCAATCATTAAACTGTTCTTATCTCAACCCACGAGTTTTTCTTACTTTTGCCCTTCAGATTCTCTCCCCCATGCCACTGGGGGAGGCGGCGGGAAGGGTGAGTGAGCGGCTGTGTGGTGCTTGGTTGCCCACTGGGGTTAAACCACGACACCCTACTGAATCAGTGCTCACATTGCCCTCCTCCCACTGACCTGAACAGCTTTAGTATCTCCCTTAGTAAGTCTTCTGGCAAGCTCTGGTGAGGTAGTAAATACATACGAAAGAATATCTGAGCCACTATATACATACTATATACACTATATACAGACTGGTGGATTACCTAATTTAGCAATCCTGTCAAGGGTCCACTCCTGTCCACATAACTTTGGGGGAATCTCTGTCTGGAGACCGAGGGAAGGTCAAATAACCTGACACTAATACTAGCACACTGGGAGAAAACGTTTTGTATCCTTCTTGGATTACCCATTTATGACCATGGAAACAGAAAGGAAGTTAGTATTAACCATCATAGATTAAGTGAATGCAATTAGAATTACCCTTGTTTTCTGCTAAATCTGTGTCAGTGTTTGACTAAACAGATATTTATATATAAATCTATATATCTTTTTATTCTGGAGTCCAAGGCACAGAAGATGTAAAAGCAGAACTCATACCCTATTCCCTGTTATCTGTGGAAGTTGGATTACAGGCTTCTCAGGAGTGAGGAGGTAGCAATATTTTAATTATTTTTTATAAAAACTGCACAATAACTCAAGCTATTGTAGGCTGACGAATACCTTCAAACTAATTATCAATCTGAATATGATATGAAGAAAGGCTTTTCAGAGCTTAATCAGAATAAAAATTATTAAGACTGAAAATTAAAGGAAAAATATAAGAAAAGAGACTAAAACAATTTTTGGAAAAAGCCAGAAAAAAGAACTTAGGGAGGATTAAGGAGTCCTGAATTGCACTATAAGATTCTGGCTTATATCCAAGTATTCCTTTAATTGAAAGGGCATTCTGAAATCAAATACCACTCTTTACATACTGGGAAAAAACGCCATAGTTTTGCTACTCAAACCAGGCCTGTATTACACTTCTGAACCTCTAAACTAGAAACCAGTATACACTTTCTGTGAATAAAAAAGTTGAGTGGTAAAACCCAAATAGTATTTTTGGACAGAGAACGTCAGGGACGGACACTGTGTGTACGGTGGCTGCACACTGGTGCATGTTGCCTGTCTGTCCACCAGTGGTTCTGCTAGTGATTTGTTACCTGTTTATGGACCTTCACACCTGAGCTGCATGGGCTGCTTCCCCCGGCATACTCCAAAGAGCCTCTGCCTTCTGTGAGATATATCCCATTAAACTTAATCCCGTAAGCTTTGAGTACAGCACTTCAGCTCCTGGTCCTGTTTCTGGTTCTCATTCCCAGCCTAATCACATCATTTTAATCATCTATAAGAAATACTATCCTATTCCAACACCCATAACCTACCAGCACAATCAATATGATGAAGCAAGCATCCACTTTAGCATATGTGATTCATAGCTGGGAAATGTAGCAGTAGCTGATGTGTGTTTACCAAGCAGTGTGTGCACATTGCATGCAAAAGCATTGCTGAATTCGGTGCTCGTTGAACTTGGAGTGAGATTGGCAGTGAGATTGTGGGAAATCCTCTAATTTAGCAAAGCTGTGAATCACAGCTCTTAGGTGGTGGTAAAGTCCGTCTTAATCCAGAAAGCCGTGAATATGCACTTAGCACCCACTGAATGCAGTGGGAGTTGATCATATTCTTAAAATTAATCACATTGGAAATGAGCTTTTTTACAATCAGGATATTTATTCACAGGGAGAAGAGCAGTGCAGCTTTTGCTCCCTCTGTTTTGGACCTAAAGAGACTGTTTTGCGGGCAAAGCAGGAGGAAGTTTGGTTCCTCTTTCAGTGCTGGTGTGTCAGAGCACAGCTATCGCAGGCTTCCTCCTGCTTCTTACTGCCTACAGCATGACCTGTGCTAGCACCCCCAGTGCTGAAAACCAGCCAGGCACCAGTTTCTGGTACCTGCTGAAACACAGCTGAGAAAGTTTAATCTCTAGGCCAGTGTGAAGACTTTCATACTGACTTTAGAAAAGTGAAAAAAATTGAGTTTTGCTGACTGAAATACTTTCTGAATTAGCAAAGGCAGAAGCTGAGGGAGCTCTAGATACTGTTCTGGGTGTTATGATCCTGGGCCCCTTCTCAGTTCTGCCTAATAGCCAGCTGAAACCAAGGGGAGAAAATAGTTTCAGGGTGATTTTTTTTAGTTTCTTAAAACTTGATACTGCAAATAGCACCTCTGAAGTCAATAGCATTGCTCTTGGAGAAAATACCTATTCAGCAAGGATAAGGGTATAAGAGTCCATCCCAAGGTACTGGGAAAAGGCTGCTCAATACAGTAGTTGTATCTAGTGTGTAATTTGAAAAATATCAGCGTTTCAACAGTACCACAAGAGTGCAAATGTTTCAATAGACTTGTTATAATTGCGTGGAGTTGCAAAAGGCAGTTTTCACGCAGTCAAAATTGCATTTCCTGTTGATTAGCAACATTTTTTCTCTGTAGCTGAAAAAGCGAAAAAGGAAATCAGGGCTACGGCTGATTTGCTTTAACGTAACTTTTGCCTCTCTCTGTTAAATTGAATGCTATGAGTTAGAAATGCGAAGTGGAAGAATCTATTACAGCTCACCTTGATTTCAGATGGACTGAGTTAATCAAATTAATCACCAAGTAATTATTTAAGTAATTAAGGATCTGGTAAGTTGTCAGAGTTGCAGTCAGATTCCTCTCTGGATGCTAACCAGGCGATTCTGTTTGGGTACATTGTCCGGCCCCTTGGTCGTTAAACATCTGCTGGTCTAATGGGCTTTGCCTCGCCCATCTCTCTGGCTCATGTCCTGGAGAAAGACTGTGCCTGGCACTCCCAGACCTGCAACTGGCCTCTCTGACTCCCACGTCCACCCAGCTGTACTCTCATCTCCCACCCATCGAGCCCGGTGGGAGCTCTGTTTGGGGGTTTATCTCTCTGGGATACCTGGCAATGAGAGCACATATCGGAGACATCAAAAATGGGATCCCAGTGTACCTACATAACTCATAAAGTATTTACTAGACAGTATAGGACTACACAGGTGCAATCAGTCATAAGATGCTAATACTAGTTGCCTGCTTCAGCAACTATCTGTGGTTTTATTTAGCCTTAGATCCAGTGCTACAGACTCCTCCTGTCCCCTCCTCCTACCCGAAATGTTCATGAAGCAGTCAGACCCACGAGGGATGCAGGCAAAGTTCCTCCTCCTCCTGCACTGCGGGCTGGGACGAGCTGCATGTGGTTTCTGAGCAATCCCTGAACACTTGCACAAGTGTGTCAGACTCTTTGAACACTGTCTGCTTAGGGACATTGCTGCTACTGAAGCGACAGCAGCCAAATATGGCAATGTCAAAGTAAAGAAAAAAATTTTTTCAAGCATTTTTTAAATTAAAAAGGTTGAGAACTTTTTTGGGGTACTTCCACAGTACTAGCACAGGAGGCAGAACTCTCATAAATATTTTTATATTATCAAGTGACAGCTCTGTGATGGTTGTGTCTAATCTTACGAGGTTTAAAAACAGCTTTTTTGATCAGATTTATCCAATGAAAAATATGAGTTTAGGTCCTGGACAGTACCTTTTGTGCATGTTGAAAGGATTCCTATTTACATCACTGAGAGTAGTATTTTGCTCGGGCTTGTGAACACAGCGGAAGTCATTTTATTGTAATACAAAATTCAGAGTTACTGAGGTCTTGTTTTATTTATATTAACCTCTCTTTGCATGAGGTCCAGAAAAGTTTTAAAGTTTAGTAGTTTAATTTTTAAAAATCTTCTTTATTTCAATCTGTTCATGGAGAGACAAAATGCACATAGACTTTTAAACAAAGCAGGTTTCATAGAAATATTTTTTTTGTGAGAAGCTGCTTTGTACTAGATAGGTACAATTTGGATCAGCTTTTAACTTCAGTGGGGCTAGAATTTCATTCTAAATATTTAGGACTCAATCCAGAAAGCCTTTACTCATATGAGTGATCTTTGCTCCTGTGTCCCAATGACTTGTGTCAGCTTGTCGCTAATTCTAATAGAAGTACTATTTTCTCTGCTTCTGTATATATAATGACAGTTGAGCTGCAAGGAATTCTTAGGCTAAGTGATGGTTCATATCTGAAAAAAGCAGTTACTACCACACATCTTCTCGAATTTGCTGTGATCATTCAAGCCATTAATAAAAAAATTAGAAGAATCTCATTAAAATTATATTCTGTATTTGACATCACTGGTTAGTCTTAGTATATAATGATAGACTTAGCCATGAGAAAGGCACATTGCATTGCTGTCTGCTGGAAAAATAAGATGCTGTGGATTTCCGTACCTTGGGAAATATATGAACCAGCCTAAATTTCTCATAATTACAGTAGGTAATAAAGATGCATTTTAATAGAAGAAACTAATAGTGGGTGACATTTTTACAGATGATATATAGCTGTATTCTGCATATTTTTTGTAAAGTAGTAGGGTAAAGCATTTGATTTGAGGCATTAAATAAGTTATGAGAATGCAATAAAATACTGACTGTGGCTTTAAAAATATTTGTCCTTTTAAAATACCTCCTACAAATGATACAGAAATAAATTGATTGTATAAGACAAGAAATGCTGGCTCTCCACTCCAGCAGGTACTTCGTTCTCTTTCTTTCCTTAGCAGCCCAACAGAATGGAACCACATTTGAATTCTGGTTGCTCATAAAACAGTCAGTCTGGTGCTCCCAGTTGTGTTATAACTTCTCTGGCAAGCAAATACACAGTGCAGACTAGCAATAAAGCATGCTCCAAACAGTGAGTGTATCAAAGGTATGTTCATCTCATATTGCTGGAGACACAGAATCACAACAGCAGCCCTGGCAGGGCGCTGCTTGTGAGAATCACCAAAGGCATCGGAGGAAAAGGACCGTAGAAATTATTTACTATCTCTGCATATAAAATCTTGTAGCTAAGCTTATCTTTTGAGTGAAAAAAAGCAAGTGAGAGCTCATTAAGGATGTATTTTTTCCTCAAAAAACATAGATGATTATTAAAACCCTATAAGGTGCCCAGCTATACTCTGAATATGTATTGACCTCGAAGAAAAGCAGCCTCTGAGACTAGAGATGAGACAATTTGACTTGCAGGAGGAAGTGGCAGCATTCAGCACTGGCAGTGACAAGTCCAGGGCTGCATTATAAGGCTGAGTTTGAAACTCCATTTATTTCTCCACGTTTGACAAACTCTCAGTCTGATTTGAACCTCATTCAAAGACCTGGAGGTTGATAACATGTCACAGAATACAGAAATATTTCATCTGGAAGGAGCTAGCTCTCAACTTGGCAGGCTGTGGTAAGGCTGAATCAAATGTTTTACCCAGGAATGTATTTCCTTCAGTGGCAATTGATGTTTTTGGATGACATCARTATTTCAGAAGACCAAAATTTTTATTTTCTTTCAGCGTGTCTGGATCAATTGACATTGACCATATTAATGATTTTAAGTTTGGAGAACTTCGAACAGGGAGAAATACGTCTGAAAGGTTTGCATAATTTGGAGTTTTGCAGTTTGTTATGAATAAATTAATTACAGTATCACCTTTTCACCCAGAAGAGTATAATTAATATAGCAAAATAGTATAATTTCTTTGGTTTGATAACATAGGCTGGGCACCAAAGTTATTTTGCTGACACACATTTTAATAAGCCACCCAGAAATAGTTCAAGAGCAAACAAGATGCAGGCTGGGATGGATGAATAGTTCTGTGGATCGTGTCTTGTGCCTTTCTAGCACTTTTCCTAAGGACTCCAGCAAGCAACTGTCAAGAAACCAGGACAAAGTAGATGTCCATTAGATAAGTAAGCTACTAAAAAAAGTATTTTAAAAAGTGGTTCTATGGGTTTTTCAAGAATGACCTTTTCTACCAGGCTGTGTGAACCAGATTGCAGTATGGACGTAGGCAAGATGCTGAAGTTAACTTTGTCTCCATATTTTGGGCCTTGGTGGGAAATAATATTTGATATAGGAATCCATGCAGAACCTGTAGACTGGACCTACGAACTCTGAATTTTCACTAACCATCACTGTAGATATATTCAAAACTCCAGCTTTTCAAAGGACATTAATATGGGGTGGGATGCGAACAACCTATTTGAACCAGTGCGTACTCTGGTGTCTGATGCTGGTCGCTGGATCTGAAGCATATCGTTGCTCCTGTCACTTGTTCACATAAGGATTCTCTGTGGTGCAAAAGGATTGATAAGAAGCATAAATTCATATAGTGGGATATGGCTTTAGAGAGTATTCAAGGCTGCTAGCAGTTATAAAGTCCCTGCTCCTCTTGCGCTTGCTTCGGAGGTTTCCTCCTTATATGCAGCTCCCATATACTATAACCACTAGATCTGTGATGCTCCTTGTCTGTGATTCATGAGGTTAACTTTGGATTAAGTAAGCTATTTTCAATGAAACTGAACTTTTCAAGCTGTAAATGTTGTCTATAGGAACTTTTCTGTCCGAAGAAGAACACTTAAGGTGGCAGCTACTTTCAAAGATATAAAAGCTATTTTTGAGCAGTCTTAATTCTATATGATTATGATATAATAAAATCAACTTTTTAAAAAAATTTCTAAGTTCTTTTACCACAAAAGGCTACTTTCTCATGAAAATGGTGAGGAAATATGTGTATTTTTAACAAATCTAGGAAAAAAGTTATACTTTTTTTTTATATATATATCATATTAACTATATTTAAATCTTACCTCTTATTCTTATATAGAGACAGATTGCCTTAAGGAATGAATTGGCACTACTCCATAGAAGTTAATGCAGTTTTGTCAGTTTATACCTTCTAAGAGTTTCATCCATAGAAATATAACATAACTTCAGAAATCATTAAAAAGTGAAAGACATTTCAGGCTCTGCATCCCAAACCAGTGTAGTCAAGGGAGCTGCCAGCCCTATTCTTATTCAAAGAGATTTCTATGTTTAAGTGACGATTAACAGCACTTAATGTGTTTATTCTGCTATGCATGCATGCACGCTACTTCCATCAACACTAATGTGGCTTATGCGTTTCCTGTCTCGGAGATATAGACCCCTTTAAAGATTACGCTATTTGTTTTTTCTGTCTATAAAGTCTGACTTGGTAAAATTAGAAATGTATAAAAATCTCCTGCAGCTTTGACTGATGTTAAGTCAGAGCCTTGTGCATTAGGTTGATGATGGAAAGGGTGGGAACCTGACTCCTGCCTATGTGTATGAAGGGTGATGCTAAAGCTCAGTAACAGCTACAACACTTCAACACTTTTGGATCAGGATCTCAGATTTGGATCTTTTCCTAGAGGCCAGAAGACACAGTGTCATTTTTATCTGCATCTTGAACTACCTAAATAATTTCAGAGAAGAGCAATTCTCCTTACTGCTTTTGAAAAGACAAAAAATACCTACATCCACACGGGGCATTGGCACCACAAAGCATCATAGCATCTGATCTGCTGGTGGCTGTCCCCTGTGGATTTGTGCATGCATTCTTCTGCGATGCAGGGGAGATATAAAATGGCTCAGAGTAAGTCTTAGAAGGTGCAGTACATTAGTAAGGGGGTTGCCAGTGCTGGCTGAGAAGGGAAAGACCAGCACGTGCACATCTTACTGTTACTCTGTCATCACCTGAGAAATTGTCTCATAAAACTCCTTCCTTTTTTTTCCTTAAAAGGAAGCGAGGGACAATTTTTTGCTATAATAAACAAGGGGAAGCAGGGCCACAGCTCATTTTGGATGGAGCACACTCACCCAGCTCAGTTCTACTCTCTGCCTGGGGAGCCAAGACAGAGCCCCAGGAACGTGCCCTTGTTCCCAGGCCAGTGCTCGTCTCACTCTCCCTGTTGAAGCTATTCACATTTCAAAAAGAGATAAAGATTTAATGCTTACATGGGATGGAGTAAAATCTTGAGGAGAGCAGTTCTGCTTCCAAATCATGTTCCAAAACCATCACCTCCTTTTTGTCTGCAAGCAGTTTGGGGCAGGTGCAGTTGAGGCCTTAGGTGGTAAAGCAAACAGATAATTAATAATTAATTCAGTAAAAAAAGGGGCCAATAAAGCCAAATAAAAGAGTGCAGTAGAGGAAGAGAAGGTGATAGACATGAAAAAAATGAGAAACAAGGAAAGTTGTATTCTATTATTTTTCTRTTAATTTCCTACATAAATATTCAATTTTCCTCACAAACTTTATATTTTACTGTTGTCAATAGTGGACAAGAAGTAACTGAATCAGTGTGTGTTCTTTTAGCTTTATTAATTACATGAGATGCTTATCTAAAACCCCTCCAGAAACTGTCTGATTCGTTATCTCAGTTTACAGTGAAAAGCTTACATTATTTGTTCTGAATGAGGAATGGTCAACATCCACTTTAAATATAACAATGTGAAATGTATACAAAAGTTAGATAAGAAAAAGACCTAGAGGTTTGATTCTCAGACTGTTAGGATGCAAAATAATGTTCCTAGTTTCCATGCACAGTAATTGTATATGCCAATTGGGTGACAGAAAATATGCAAATGGATATTTAGATCTGCAATTACCTGATTGGGATGCACAGGATGGGAATTGCTTAATCAGTTTAGGAAAGCAATTACACATGTATTTTATGAACTGCATGGYTTACCTTCCCAGAAATCAGTCTCTTGAATTATCTAATCTGGGGCCAGTGACTGTTCTGTGATATATGCAAAATTAGTTCATACCTCTAAGATTCCTGTATTTTGTTCTATATATCTTACATCTTTCATCCCTGGAAAGTTTCCAGCTGTGCTTTTAAATATGAAAGAACAAAGCTATGGGAAGATGATCGTATCAACCATATTATTCTGAATCATAAATCTGTAGTACATGATTATAAAATAGCTGGAGCTATTCCTGAAGCAAAAACCCCATGGTGGTCATTTATTCAGAATCAGAGTCAAGTCTATGTCTTGCATTGCTCAGGATGGATCCAGGAGGACCTGGAGGAGTGGACATTCGTGATCCATAGATCAGCTGCTGCTCTCTCTAATTTGGATGCTTTTGCTACCTTCTAATTTCTTCAAGCCCTGTTTTCTCTCTGAGATCAGAGGGATTTAGTGAACAGCATTGTTTAAATGAACTCAGCTGACACGGCTTCACAAGATAGCAAGGTAATTGTATCAATAAGTTATCAATCCAAGGGAAGACCATTTGTGTTCACAATGGGAAATACAAAGGACAGAGCTTTTTTCTTTGGGGCTTTTTAGAGTGGAAAGCATTAAAAGTGTCTAAAGAGGCAGGAGTTGAATCTCTGCTTATATTCCACTTTCAACTGTGACTCAAGTACATAAGAAATTAGGGACCCCCACTGACTCATACCAACTTGCATCCTACCTGTTCAGATTTCATCTAGGAATATTTTATAATGCTGTTAGAATAACATTTCTATGTTTACTAATATGGCAGTGAAGTTTATTTGGGTGTTACTGTGGCTTTCTGAATATAGATGCTATGTAACAACTACATATTTTTTCCTGATCTAAGAGGAATGTATGTCTACTTACCAGCTGTTAATTCCTTGGCTAGCTAGATTTGTGCAATGTTTTACATTCAAGTGAAATTATTAATAGAAAACAGTTCAGGCTACTGAAAAATTTTCATTTCTTTTTATTTAGTATTTTTGCCTTTTTCAGAATACTTAAAAGTTTTGCCATCAAATCACTACGATAATCTCTACAATTATGAATAACTTAGTATTAATTAATGTATCAGTGTAAATAGATATAAAAACTGAGTGGGATGCTCACTTCAAAGATTTACATATTATTCATTGAGGTTGATTCACCCTAGCTTAGTATGTTCATGAGTTCATTTTACTTCTGTTAAATGCAAATATATTGAACTGAGAGCATTTTCATTCAAAACTTAAAGATTTGTTCTCTGATTTATCCCAGCGGAATTTAGCAGCAATTCCAGCTCCGCTCTAGGAAGTCAAAGGATGTGGCTCAGTCTGGGGCCAGGATAATCATGCCTTTCATAGGTTGGATTAAAGAAAATTATAGAACTGTATCATCAGTATTAATCATCTTGCCAAAGCAGAACTATGGTTGTATAAAAATCTCTCTGAATACTTTGCTGGTACTTCAGAAGATGAGCACTCTGCTGCTCTCCAAAAATACTAAAATAGATCAACCACTGAGTTTTTGTAAGTTCATCTTCTCTGTGGACTCTAGCAATTTAATAAATTTTCTAGTGCTGGCCTGCACTCTCCTTCCAGCTACAGCTGATACAGCACCGAGAGCTCTTCTTATTTTTTTAATGGCTAAATCAATTTCTTTTAGTTTTTGCAATACTGTTAGATCACTCTGCATGACAGTTTAGAGAAGGAAACTTGAACAGCATATGCCACATGGAAACCCAGTCCTTCCCTTCTCCCTGCTGTTCTCTGCTTGCAAATATAATTGATTTGGCAACGTTTGTTGTCGTAGGTTACCTGGGTCTTCCCACAGAACTGAAGACATGTCTGGGAGCCTCGCCAAACGCCTCTCCCAACACAGCTGAACGTCTGGAAAGGCGTGAGGAATTTCTCCATAGTCTAGTACAGTTCAGGTACCTCCCGACAGCCCTGCACTGGCTGGCACGTCTCAGGGTCCTACTAAGGCCACTGTAGCTTCCAGAACTGTAGACCACAATGTGGCAGTTTTAGGCAAAATCACCTAATTTTAAAACGTGCTCACAACTATCCCCAAACACTTACACCTTGATATGTTCTGATTTTCTTTGTGAAAGCATGTCTTCCTCCTTTTCCCCAGAAGATGCACCTCATGCCATTTTCTAAAATTGTCCAACACTATTACCATATACACAATAAAAAATCAGAGACTTCTCGGGAAAGCCTGGTGAGAAAAATCCACGTTCCACCTCCTCCCCTTTCTTTCAGTGAGCTCAAATGAAATAGTTCCCTCTGTCATATTGTGAAAGAGTCAATATGTAATCATAGGAAAGTCTTTACGCAATATTATTCTTACAGAGCTCACATGAAATGTAAAGTCCTTTTCTACATATTGAATCCACTATGTTACCTACCAGAACATCATCTGCGCCGCAAGAAGGCAGTGTATCTCACAAAGGGATGTCCACTACTGACTTTGGAGCCTCTGTTGTTCAACCTGCAAGATAAGCTATTTTTGTCCACTGTGAGAGGCAGAAATTTATTTCCTTTCTAGAAGTTAGGTGACAGATCCTCAAGTGACGTAAATTGCCCTGGTTCTGCTGAAGTCAGTTCAACAGTTTGCACCAGTTGGGAAGCGCATGAAATCGAGATCATTTATTCCAATCTGCCTCTGTCCTTAATCCAGGATTCCCCTTTGCTCAGCCGGGATAGAAATTTAATTCAAGAGTAGGGGACCTCAGATGTGGTGAACCTCTGATTTATTAAATAGATTTTTTTTTATAAGATGGATGATTATGGGGGTGGGCATGACTATTACAACATTCAAAATTTTGCTATTTGTCAATTGCCTGCAAGAGGAAAGAATAAGAAGAGCTTCTCTGTCAATATGTATTATATCAAATATTTAACAACCATTTCTTGGAAACTGGCATGTAAAACAGGACCGTTGATCTTGGATCAAATGGTTTGTGTTATTAGATTACAAGTGAAATCTGCAAATGGCAAAAAATATGCTTAAACAACAGGAAAATTTATGTAGCAATTGCTGTATAATGAGGAAGCTCAATAGCAGATAATTGCATATAAAGTACTTTAATGCTAACTACCTACTTTAAAAAATTGTTGCAAAATTGTGTTCATAATTAAATTATAATTATAAGCAAACACGAAATGGTGATTATTCTCAGMAATTTGTATGTTTTATTTTCAAAGTTCTGTAGCTTCTTTTTTCTGTGTGACTCATCTTGGTGAGGGTTACTCTGCTCCTTGTTTTGTACCTCTTGTATTGATTTGTAATCTAGTGTTTATATAAAATAGTATACATTTCTGCTGAACTATCATTCATGAATATGGACATTTTTAGCCACACCTCATTTGCAAGCAAAAAAAAGGATGGAAAACAATCTATTCCCTTTACATGTGCTAAAAGTCAATGACCTCTGACTAGGGAAAATCAGGTTCAGGTATTCCATGGATGTAAAATGACATGACTGTTAGAGYTGTGTAGCCTGGCAATTGTAAACCTCTGCCTGTTTACCTCTAGATGAAATATTAGCTGTTGGTCTTGGTGCAGCAGTTCCAGAAATACAACTGTTTTGTGTGGAGTAGATAGGTGGACAAAGTTGCTCCCCTCGGAGGTGGGAGGATGCTGTGTTTGATACTGAGGATGATGCTGAGCCTCTGAGGAAGACCCAGGAGGAGGGGAAAGACAGCGTGTCTGGTACCTTCTTTTATGCACAGCAAAAATCCAGCTGACTCTGGATCAAGATCACAAGGAAAAAGCCTCTTTCCTTCTTCCTTGTCTTCTGATGAAAAGCCCTGGACAGTGTCTGGATCTGACCTATGCTGCTCAGCTTTGAGAGAAATAGCTGTTCTGTAACAAGCCATTTTTAAAGTTGTGACTCACAAGGTGCTTCTGCTTGTTGGGTTTGGCTTTTCAGTGACAACTGAAAAGACAGAGGAAAATGGTCACTTCGTATTGAGCCGTAAGAGACTTCCTGCAAGGTTGTAGTAGTTTTGCTTGTTTGTCTGAACTGGCAAAACTCCTCCACCCCACTTTTCCCTCTCCCCTTCCAACAGTGCTTGTTTTGGGTCGAAACATTCCTGGAACTTAAAAGAAAATTCTCACTGAAAATGGGAGCCTTCATCCCTTCCATTATTTGGTACTGGGGCACCAGCCTGCATTCCTCTTCTTGCCATGTAGAGCACCAACATGTGCAACATCGTCTGTGTGTAGATCAGATCCACATCTAACAGCCCTGAGTTTTATCCCTAATCCCTTCTGTTTCTCAGTGCTGACAATTTTATAAATGTTATTTAGTGTATTTTTCAAGCATGGACTGTGCAATATTTGCAGTCATGTTATATGCCAGCACACAATAGAAAGCTGCAATACAGGAGATGAATAATCAGCTGTATAAAGGCTTGTTTCCTTCTATTTTGTCGTAACCCTGTACTCTTGTGTTGACACTTGCATACGTACTTGCTCTCACARTGGGGGAACTGCATCCACAACTCCCTTGTCTTAAGAAGTCTGCAGTCCTCACTCAGCTTTGGAGAGCTAATACAGCACGTCATTGCTAACAGCACACAGGAGTTGAAGGTTTCTGCTAAACTTAACAGCTTCTCTCAGATTATTCATATTCCTCCAATAAGATTCAGCACTTTTACTAAGCGTAAACGAACCTCATCCCTTGAGCTGTGCTCAACATAAATCAAACCTATCACATTAATGTCAATAGGAGTTATTCACACCCATGAAGAGACAAATAGCCCTTTCAGTTCTTTTCATGCACACAGAAATCTTGAAGTATTATTTTAATGCTGCAATTTAATGACAGATCTCATTTGTGTCATCAGACCTGTTCCTCCTTCCTCCCCTTTCAGATGATACAAAATCAACTCATATTTGCTTTTTTGAAACAGTCACATAACCAGCAGTATGTTCCTAGATGTGTCCTTTTCCTTTTTCCTTCTCTTTTTTTTCATACAAATACAATGTCACAGCAATTTCACTCACTGTGAAAATAATGCATTTCTCGTATTAATATTATTGGGGAGTAAGTTGTAATTTAGCTACTTTCTGGTAACAGCTGCAGTTGCAAGACTGAAGGCAAAAGGTAACACATTCCTTTTTGACAAAACTGGATGAGCTTTTTCATAAACGGGGTGGAGCTTGTGCCTAAGATAAGGTACGTTGGTTGCACTAAGAGAATGTGGGTCTGCTCTCCTGGACTCTGCCTCTGACAGTGATTTGCTGCCTAATCTAGAGCTCATCTAACCTCATCGGTAACACTTTTGTCCTATGGATGTTATGCATCCCTTCTGGGTTATTCTGCATCACCAGTCTTTCTAGGGTTCCAGATATCACAGATGAGAAATGCAAAGGGAAACGGTCTAGAGGACAAACCCCATCTTGCCCCAGGAAGGGGGAAATTTGCTGCCAGCAAAGCTGCCTTAAGCTGTCCTGCCTGAGCATTCTGATGTGGAGGTAAAACATTGGTTCTGCAACTTCAGGGCCTCAAACCTAAATCAAGTTTCTATAGCCAGCAGTGATGCAAAAGCTCTCCCCCTTACATGTCCTCAAAGATAGAGGATAATATTTTATTTAATACATGTATCTACATGTTCCAGTAGCTAGAATTAATATTGTCTTTCTCCTATTGAACACAGTTGGTAGGTGGAAAATATTTAGAGCTCCAGGAGTACATCAGCACTCTGTTACTGTGGGAAGTCTAAGCAGTCCCAGTTGCTTTGTGCAAACTCCATCTGTTGGGAGGCAGGATCCTCTATCGAGCCTTGCAAGCTAATCACATTAGCTGTCACTCTGTGAAAATACAAGTGAAAGCACCTGTTTCGGTCTTATGGTCCCTAACATTGCTAGGGCCCACTTCTGCCATAAAAACAGAAATGGGTAGCCCTGATCTAGGTTCCAACAATCTCAGTTTTATTTATAGATAATCTGGTTTATTCATTTATTATCCCTGTTTTTTTAAACATAAGACATTTTTGGTTGTGAAAGAGAACAAACACAATCCCTTGTGGAAGACAATAAAAGTAATAAAATGAATCAGTGTGCAAGTAAAGCATCCTTTGGTTGGATGCTCTTTTATTTGCATCCTTGTGATATGAATCTTTGTCTTTCTGCTCTGATGAAAGAYGATTTCATTTTCTCTGTCTCTCTTTTTCCCTCTTCCTCCTGCACACTCTCCATTAGCACCATCCAAATCCCTCACATTGCATTAGAGGCTCATTTTATTTATAATTAAGCAGTGATGCAGTCATATGTATTGTTGCATTTGAAAGATGCTCTCGGCTATGTTGGAAAGCTGGAGATTCTGAGCAGGGTGCATTAAGGTTAATTACCTAATAATTTACAGTATAAAATGCAGCTGCAGACACTTTGATTTTCACTAATTGTGGCACTGAACAGAGTAAATAAGAATTTGCTCATATTCCAGTACTATGACTATGAAAGAAAAAGCCTTTATGGCATTTATGATGTCCTTTCTTTCTCCTTGGCTTCAGTGGCACATGAGCAGCCTTCAGTAGGGCATCATCCAGAGTACTGGAATCTCACCATATTCGTTTTATAATGATTTTCCTTTCTTAATACAATTCAGATGTCAAATGTAGACCAGCTGACTTTTATTGCATTATAGGATATCAAACATGTTATGCTATAGAGGCAATACTAATAGGGTTTGATGGTGTCAGAAAGACAATTTTGAGGGTCTCAGGATGAAGTGGAAAGACGTGAAGCCACAAGCAGGAATTGAGAGCTAGAGAAACTCCTAACTACAGGATCTTGGTCTCTTTTCTGAGACTGTACAACAGCATATGGTCCCAGGTCTCCAGGTGGTATAAATCTGTGTAGCTTCATTGAATTCATAAAAATGGGCAGAACACTAAATGTGAAAGGAGACATGCTTAATTGTTCTAATATGTATATGCCATTCATCCTGTAAGTCTGCTGTCATCACTGTTTGTGTTTCGTGATAACTGGGACCAAAAGAGCAGCCCTCACTCACTGTCATCCTCTTGAAGATATTCTCAAACCAAGGAGTATGGAGAGCTAACATTTCCAACTCCCACTTCATGTCTTACCAATGGCTTTTTTTAGTGATCCTCAGATGAATATAATCAGCTCAGCTCTATGTAGGACAACATGGAGCAAAGGGACTGGGAGAAAGCATACTGAGCAAAGAGAAATATCTGCAAGGGAAAGGATGACAACCTATGGACCAGCCTCTGTACCTGTCCTGTCTTATCTCCAGCAAAAATATGCAGTATTTCATGTTGCCATGATAATTGGTTAATATCTTACTCTGTCAGAAACAAATGTTTTGGTTCATTTGGGTTTTTTTATGTAGAAGTATCATTTGGAATTTAAATGTTCCATGATACTTAGCAGCGTAATCTCCTATATACTAGTTCAAATCTTGATATAGTTTTCCTCTTAATTCTTCTAGCATGAATTTTACCCCTTTGCATAGCACCAGTGCAAGGATTTTGTGTCTCTGAATCCCCAGTTAACCCACCCCTCTGTACAGGAGTGAACTTCATTCAAGAGTTTTGGGAAGGGGCTTTTTGGTTTCTTACAGCTTCTTTTTTCTGTGCTGACTATGTAGAGTGGCTGAGAAAGAAATTAGGATATTTTTGGATACTATAAATAAATGCATTTCACACATTGTGGCAAGCTTACAGATCTTTTCTATTAGGTGTAAATGGTGTGCGAAAGCATTAATTGCATTTAATAAATATTAATGTTTTTAAGAATTAGGCTCACCAGCTTTCCAGATTTCTGCGGTCAGGTAAAAGCAGCACACAGAAGCAGTGAACAGCAGAAACTGAGAAACACCTCTCCTCAGGAGACGTCAGCCTTTCTTTACAGAAAGGATAAAAAGATCAGACTTCAACATTTCATGCTGCAGATGGTCAAATGCTTCGCTTTCTTTTTCCTATAATTCTTTTTGGTGTTCAAAATCCATTCAGAAATTTTCCATTAAAGGTTTCTCAAAAGTTTCAATCCAGAATGAAATAGGCATTCTTCTTTCAGCTGGATTACAGTCTAATAATTTGAATTAAAAACTTGAGTCCTTTCAATTTCTTACATAGAAAAAGGGGAGTTATTTGGGGAACAGATTCCCCTCACCACTACCACTATCTAACATTTCTTAAAGTCTTTTAAAGAAAGTTGTAACAAAGTGAAACAGGGAGAGTGTAAAGATATTTTTCGGGGTTTTTTTTGTCTTCTTTTACTGCAGGAAAAACTTGGTGAAAAGCAAAAAAGGGATGAGGAACTGGGGCTGGCTAAGAATGCATTCTTACTTATTAATATTTTCAAATACTTTGAATGAAAATGCGTAATAGATAATAAGAGGATGGGTTGGGAGTTTTTTGGAGCTTACTTTCTTTAGACCTTTTCCTCCAACATTTTCTGTGGGAAAGACTTAGAAAAGTGTGACGAGGAGGAGCTTTTAATTGTTCTTAGTTGTTCATAGGCTCTTAATTGTTCATAATTCCATCAAGAATAGAAAGAAGGAAAGAGGGAGTATTTTAAAAGAATAGGAGAAGCAAATCCAAAGAAGCCCAGGAATTCCAAATCATAGCTTGTATAAAACAAAACAAAAACCAACAAAACAAACAAACAAACAAAACAAACAAAACAAACAAAAACAAACAAACAAACAAACAAACAAAAAAACCAAACCAAAAAAAAACCCCACAACTAAATGCAATAGATATTTCTTCTGTATAGCCAGGAAAAGAGGGAATCAGAACAAAAGCTTCAAAAACAGAATTTATTGTCCAAAAGTAGTTGTTATTTTGTGTTCCACCTGTGATCACAACCCCATGCCCCCAGCAGCCTGCACCCCCAGCTTGACCGCCTGGGGCTCAGAGCTGCTCCCCAGGAGGATGCTGCTGGTGCCCCGGCACTTGGTCCAGCCCAGCCCCGCAGTAGCCACACTCCCTCAACCCAATGTCTGTTATTTATACACATAGTAACGAGCCAGATTCCATAACCCTTAATCACTCTGAGAAGTGCTTGCACATCCAGCGAGCCCAACATGATGACAAATGCAACTCAGGGTAAAGAGGTGAAGATTAGGGCTTGCTGATATGCACACAAAATTAAATCTATACAATGGTATTTTACTTAATTAGAAAAAATAATCCAGAATATATATAGGGGGCCTTGAACACTGATAAGGCCTTTGTTTTAACACATAATAAAGCTTTCACTATTAAGGATCAAAAGCCAGTAATTCATGAAGGTTCATTCTAAACAAAATTGTTAAACAAAGGGTGATTTATTGAGAAGAGACCTTAACAAACCAGGCAGTCACTTCATCTTTAAAATACTGTTGTTGCATCCAGTGTTGAACTGTGCAATCTTTATATTTAAAGGGAAATCAATATCATTGATTAAACAAAATAAAAGCTGCTCCATAAGAAACTATTCCTAAATCTGGCTGTTGGAAAAATACATTGTTTTTAAATCAAACTGATAAAAATCAGTGTGAGTTTCTTATAGCTAGACATGATGACTATAATGCACAATGAGAAGCAGAGAATCACACATTTTATCAAGAAAACATATGCCACTAGTTTGAAAAAGCTTCTTACGTCCTTGCTTCTTTCTCATGCAAACAGCTCTCTGCAGCAAGCAATTTGCTGGGGGCTTTTATTTAAGTGTAACGTTTTAATGGATTTTTTTTTCCTCTTCCAGAAGATGCATATGGCAGTCAATCAAATTAGTGTCAAAATCCTAACCGCAATAAAATAGCCAGCTTAGTACGATTCTTGAAGGCACAGCCCTCAGATTTAGCTCTGTATGTCTTCATAATACGGTCATGGGCTTCCATTCAGCAATACTTACACCAAACACCTTTTAGATTGGAAGGAAATTTAGCGGTGCCAGTATAGCTGACAGAACTAAAGGGCTATTTTTCAATTTTAGTAGCACCATTCCACCCTAGCACCGAATTTCTGTTTTAATAGTTTTATCAGTCTTATAGAAGCTGACATTAGATAATTAAACTGGCATCCAGATCACCAATGTAAATGTACAATGGTACATTTAAAGGCGTAGAATAGAGTAAATTATGACCTAGGCTGACATAAACCAAAATTTTGTATGCAAAGTAGTTTCTCATAAATTTAAGGAAGTTCTTCATTAAAGCAACACAGTTCCTTGGAAAAAAAACCTGTCTGTCAAAGATCCTTCAATTATCTTTATTTTAGATTGTTTTTCTTTTAGAAATAATAGTAAAGAAGGTGCTCTGAAGCAATAAACCTCCAGGATGTTCAAGTATAATTAACTGCATTGCTTAAAAGTAAGGGCTTCTAGCAGAATATATGGGTCTTGACATTTTTGTTATGCATAAACTCTACAAGGCTTATGCCATAATTAAACATCAGGATTATGTTTTCATTACATTCTTAAAATTTTCATTAAAACTAGAATAAGGAAAACTTACAACAAAAGCTAACACTTGAATAAAAGTGATGGCACATTCCAAGATCGAGGTATATAAGAACTGAGATGATAATGTCATAAATACATTTCTTTCACATTTGTCAGAAGAGCTATTAACTTGAAATTTTAAGAAGACGGTAAATGCTCCAAAAAGCAAGCCAGGGTTTTGCACTTTGCAAGAAATATTAGCAAAGCCTTCTTTTATAACACAGTTAAATCAACACAATTTGCTTCTGAGTTATAAAGCAATTAAATGTTATTAGGCAGCTGCATAGATGGACTTGGTTACGGCCCAGTTTACGGCACTGCAAGGCAAAAAAGATCTCGTCAGGTTTTCACAGGAGAGTTTACATGTTAACGAACTTCTCTCTGCATCTTACAGAAGGGTGAGATAGCACCACGTGAAAAAGCTGCAAAATAGCACACGCCGGTGTCTGTTTTGCCAGATGTTGCTGCTGCTGCTCTGCTTCATAAAAGACAATAAGACATGGTTTATTTTTACCCGAATCGACACAGGCTGCGGCTTCGAACAGGGGGCTGAATCCTAAAGACCTTATGCAGCTGAATCCATACGTGCTGATGAGGACAGGAAGAAGATGGGCGAGAACTTAAGCACTGAACTGAACAAATGACTTCCACAGGACTCAGATTTTCAGATTCTCGCTGGCTGGTATTTCTCAGACACTGGGCTGAAGATTTCTAGCAATCTGGATTTCACCAGAGGTTTTTATAGAAACTACCTACAACCTTGAGCTGTTCTTAATAAAGGGTTGAGCTGCTTACCCTGAAATGTTATTTTTCTACTTTTAGTCTTCTATTTTGACCTTCAACGTGTCTGTTTAGATCCAGACTACACGCAGGTTATGATCCAACATTATGATTTCCGTTAGCAGTAGGATTTTGTTCCTAATATTATATCAGTACCAACTTTTCTTGTCACACGAGGTCTCTCTCTGTTCATAATCCCTATAGCACTTACAATCCCTCTTAAATAAGAAAACATCTATTCCCATAAGTAAGCAGAGCCATTTATAAGCTACCTTAGCCTCAATTACTTACTGTCAGGCATGTGGTAGTAGTTATGGCTCTGTCGACTGAACTCAAACATGTACCGACGTGCTTACCTATGGTTTTACTTTGGCCATTGAAGACACTGAGTGATGAGCTGATGGAAACAAGCTGGATTCCTAGTTGGAGCCCATTTTCTGTAACCCCTTTCCTGTCCTGTACAGCACGCTTTTTGCCTTCTCCTACCCTGTATCCCAACTCCTTCCTTCAGTGTGCAGCTCTGAAGGAGGGTGGACTTAGCAAACAGGCTGAAGATTGTCAGAGTAATCTGCTATTTATTTAAAACTGTATTATCTGTGCATACACAACGCATTCAGAAAACCTTGGCAGTCGGCAGTGAGTAGAACTTTATGAAAGCAGTCAGCAGGATGCAAGGGGGATGCTGAGCTCATCAGTGACTCAATGTATCTTTGTTAACAATCAGGACTAATTTCATTCCTGTGCTTTCTTTGTGTTGGAGAATGAAGAATTATCAACCGAGTTCCATGAAGTGCAGCTTTTCTAAGCTGTTGCCACATACTGAATGCCTGAAGCATCCAAAAAGGACAAGGAAAACAACTTTCTTTATCACCATGTAATAAAAGCAAGTGCCAATCCCACTAGACAGAAACGCCCTAGTAGAAGACACTTCTCTCTGTTCTTGTTTTTAAGACTGTTAATTTGACTTCCATCGTATAGGCTCTGCAGTCCTTCTCATTAAGAAAAGATATTATCTGTGATGCTGAAATGTCATCAAATCTAGGTTTGGAGAAAGTAAATACAGTTCAGTTCCAGGTTAGGAACAGGCTGAGTCTATATAGGTTTCAGATCCAAATTCAGTAGAAAGTATCTATCTCACACTCTTCCTGAGAAATTGCAGACCCAGTAAATGAAAGGCTTTAGCCAAAGTCTTATGAAAGCAAGTAAGACAATTTTAGCCATGTCAAATGGAAAGCAGAAGTAAGCAGAGCTGGCCCAGTTCATGGATCAGCAAGTTAGGCTCTTGTGAATCAGCCTCCGTATTTGCAAATACATCTTGCATTTAGAAGTGTTGAACAGCTATCATGAACAAGCTAGCTGTTGGTCTGGAAAGGAGCCAAATACCTGATTCAGTCACAGCATTCATGCTTTACTGGCCACGCTAACTACAGGGATTGTTTGCTCTCTGCCCCTGACTGCTGCTCCCTAAAGTAAGACTTGCTCAGCCTGCAGCTCTGCACACCCAGGGACCACCCCGCACCACTCTGCACAACAGCTTGATGCAAAATACACTAAGCTATCCAGTTGCATTGCTGCTGCTTGCTTATGGCTTTTTTTTTTTTTCCCCCCAAAGAAACAGTCTAAGAGACCCAACCAAAGATATAAAGTGTATAAATTAGGAGTGCACTAAAAATGTTTAATGCTCAGGAGAAAAGTGCCTTAAGTATGGGATAGCATAAACCTCCCAGACACTCCTCTGAAATTCATCTACATTCATCTAAGGTTATTTTACCCCTAAACAGAGCATTCACACTGAGAATTTAACATGCTGGTTCACAATAAAGACATGGGATGCATAAGGCAGTGTAAATGGACATCCATACTAGTGTCTCAAATACACGTAGTTGCTGACAAACCCTACATATTTCAAGACAAATCATCCAGTCCACCCTGAGAGCTTTGCAAAGTTGTAAATATGCAGCAACTAGAATAAGAATGAATCAAGCTGAAGTCCCAGTATGATTTTTTCCCACAATTTCTGTAGAAGTAATTCCATTTGGGGTTTGGATATGACTTTTACTAAAATCGCAGGGGTGAATTAGGACTCTGTGTGTTGAATTCAGTTCCCCCATCCCTAGAAATCTGAAATTCAAAATTGCAACTTAGAACTTTCTTCGCACATCACTCTGCAATACATACCACTTTCTGGAGGGAGTTTCCTGTATCAGGTAAGAACATTGTATTTTAAGGATCTGTTGGGCACATAGATCATCTGTTAAGTAGATCAGTTCTGGCCAGACCACTGCAATAAAGCATACGTTTTCCTATTTTTGTGTGCTTGAGGCCATATTACAAAAAAAAAAAAAAATAGTGGAGGCTCTTGTCACCTCATTCATGCACTTCTTTAGCTTGCTTTATTTCCAATCCCAGACTCRGCAGTCAGTTGTGCTGCTTTTATAGCCAAAAATCCTCCAAGGTTTGCAAATGAAGTAACCAAGGTGAGTCTGAGTGTATCCCTCTGGTCTCAGCTTGAACTGTTCCTTCTCCAGCTCCCCTCACACCGATGGCTTTTGTAGCCATCAGTCCCCTACCTGTGAGCTGATTTGGACTGAAGTAGAACCAGGTTTTAAGCACTTTGAGCTCTGACCCTCACTCAGTGCATTAATTTATTTATGTATGTGGCTTACAGGCATTTCTCTAGCCTACAGAACCATAGTAATGAGCACAGAGCTAGGAAAAACTTTGCTAAACTGCACTGTTGAATTCTGTAATATTTTTGTAAAATAGTAGCTGGGAAGAAAGCTGGGAACAAAGAAATGTCCCTGTGCTGTCTGGTTCTCGCTTTCTTTGTGACCAAGTCCAAAATTCTCCAACTTCAAAGAGAAAAAAAATATATTGTTGGTGTACTACATTTTGCATTGCCTTTGAACACATTACTCAATGTTTAAAGGGCAGGCATTGTTTTACTACAACTCCTATGGATGTGGAGATTTGAATTTAGAGTCTGGCCATAAATTAAGATGATTTAATCCTGTTTCATTTCAGGTCCTCAGTTCTGGTTTTTACTTATGTAGCTAAAAAGGATATCCAGCCTCCTCCCATCGAAAACTCATGTTGCAGGTGAATTAAATGCAGTCATATGGCCAATACTGAAAGCCATTCATAATTGTCTCTAAAGTACTGTTTTAACTACATTTTAACCACAGTGCTGTGTTCAAGGCCAGTGACCTGGCAGCTCATTGCCACATAAATTAATCTTGCTTACAAAACAGTTCCTAGCAGTATAGTCATATTCTGCAGTATTACAAGTTCACCCAGACTTACATTTATAAGTCTAAATGGGGACTCCTTATCTGTTCGTAAAGAATAAGCATCTAGAAACCATGATGCATAAATACATAAATAATCCCGTTCCTAACCATTTCAAAGATAAATGCCAACCACTCACCTCAATCTGTGTAGACAACATCATACGGAATGCCAAAGGGAATTTGTGTATTCCCAATGCCAGAATGAATTTTGAGAAAGCATCTTTAATACATTAAAGGATAGTATATTTTGTAACCCACTCCATGCTGGTACTTCTGTACTGGCAATAACCTTGGTTATTTGGGGGAATAAAAATATGTGAAATGTTTACAGATGATAAAACAAGTATAGATTTCTGCAACCTATATAATGACTCAGACGTATCAAATCTAGTGTGTCTCTATATAAAATACAGGACTAGACTGTACAGGAAGGATTGAATCGTAGACTCCCACTCTTGCAGAGTCCAGTCAATCCCAGTGTGTACATGACAATATGCTGCTTCGTCACCTAGATCATTCTCCATCAACAAAAGATATTAAAAAACCCATCTTGGTGAATTTGCAGGAGGTCAAGAGTCAACTGACCAGACAGACTTTGCACTCCTGTTTCTCTGGATGCTTTCTGGCATGCCCCTATGTGATATAAATACATTTTTTCCAAGCCGTAACCCTGCTCAGCTCTCAACTGCATTTTTGCACCTATGTGACTGTGTAACTTTTGATGTAAGTAAGTTGAGCTTTCCCTTCTTTACACCAAGCTATGTGAGATCACAGTGAAGATCATTGCTTAAAATAGTTCTAATTACTAAAGACAAAGGAATTGGTTAGAGCTGGGGGGCCAGATTTTGGGAACATGAGTCCTGTGTCTCTTTCTGATAATCGTTCCCTGGGTGACTGGGGACAAACCAAGCAAATAAATTGCCTATGACTCAGTTTCTCTTTCTCTACAGCTRCAATAAGGACAGCTCTGCAGTGTTAGACTATTTTGAGATAAGAGAGGTTCCACAGATGGAGAAGCAGTATAAAATGTCATATTATTACCATGACTCATTCAAAGAATAGGAAGACTCTTTTGTAAAACTTCTCCATCTTTTTGCAGTAATACAAAGGAAGAAATAATAGTAAATTCTGCTTGTAGGAAATCTTTCTGAATCTTTGCTTTCACCCTTGCTTTATCTCTTTGAACAAAATAGTTTGGCTCTTATAAATTTGTAGGGGTCCATTTCACAATGCTTTGCCAGAGCAAGCTTTCTTGTCACAGACTGCACTGAGAAAAGCAGGGTGGCAGCCTTAGCCCCGCAGCTCTCTGCCTACCCAGGCCAACGGGAGGATCCTATTGCTGGAGGAACATGCACCAGGATCAAACCCAGTTCTTAGACCACCTAGAAACAGGTCTTTTCAAGAGCACCCCAAGTGATTTAGGAGCATCCCAGGAAAAGTCTCTAGGCGTGGTACACCTAAGAGACCAAGTGCTCTGGAAAAAAATTCTCACTGTAATCTTCTTGAAAACTGAAAGAGGGATTAAATGGCCTCAAGAAAAAGCAAAGAGAAATTCTCTGGGGCCCAGCTTCCTACCAGGTGGGCAATGAGGAGTACTCCCAAATGAGGGAGGGCTCACCAACACTAACTGGAGGACAGTGTCCTCTGGAGATTGGCTCCTTTGGTGCTCAAGAGAAAGAAACTCTACCCTTTGAGAACAACCTTGGGAGAGCTGACATTGTCTTTAGTCCAGCAAAAGGGCAGGGAACTGCCACGAGTCCCATCCTGGGCATTGCTCCTCTTCCCAGCCAAGGGCCCAGGTGGGGCTGGGAGGTGGGTGGCTGCGGCATAGCAGCTAAAGCAACATCTGCTCCCATAACCCCACCTGGGATAAAGGGGGTGTGTTTTTAATATTTACTATCTTGTCATATCCCTTCCTTTGCTAGAAGACAGCAGATTTTTTATGAATACTAATGTGCGTCATCTTGACTTTGTCCTTCGCTGAAGGCAGGGTCTGGTGCCCAAATCCACCCACACTATTACAGTTCAGTCAGAGACTCCTGAAAGAGGGGAGGAGATTTCATCTTTGAGCTATGTCCTTAGTTTAGCACAGCAAGAGAAATTTGGTTGGTTGATTGCACGTCAAATTACTTTTTAAAGCATTACCTATTCCTGTAAAGTCTCTTCTGTTGGTGCAACAAAGAATTAAGCAGACGTGTAACTTTAGACGTGGAAGCAAGTATGTCATGAAAATCCATGAAATGGCTTCAGCTTTTAGCGTTATACATGTGCTTAACTGTCTGCTGGATCTTGCCCTGCTTACATGTGTAATGATTATGTAAAGACTATTCAAGATCTGACTTACAATTATAAATAGCTATGGGATCTTTTTGAGAGTCTTTATTTTTCCAGTACCAGAAAGATTATGATACTCCAGAATTTCTCCAGTAGACTGGTTTGCCTTTCACAATTCAGAAAACATAAATAATGCCTATACTTTTCAAGTTAATTTAAGTTGGATTTGGTATGCCATCAGTTTAAATCTCACTCCAAAATTGAATCAATCTTTATTCAGCTTCAAAATGTGCTAAATTGTTCAGATATTCTAAAACTCTTCTTCCTTAAGGCCTCTGAGTGAAATTCTACATTTATTTAATAAAGCAGCCAGGATTTACTACACTAGTAGTGGTAAGCACTTTTTACTTTCCTAAGATAGATTAGAGTTGACTGTATACTTTTTTTGCTACAACTGCACAAGTTTACAAGTCACAATTGAATTACCAAACTGAGGAAAAGAAAGATTATTCCTGTGGGTGCAATGCAGGTTGCAGGCTTGTTTTCTTTTAAAGAAGGGTTTAAAGAATTAGCAATAAATGTTATCAACTGCAGCTAGAAAATGATGCTGACTTATTACTTTGTGGGGACCCTAAGGGGCATCATGAAAACCAAATTCCTTAGCTGAGCTTTCCAGAAGAAAACAGAAAAAAATCTAACAATGCCTTTTGAACACCTTAAACTCAGATTTACTATAGAGAAAAAGACTAAGCTTATAGGCATCCCTGGCTTGCCCGTGAAGTTGCACAACTCTACAGTGCTTAAACAGTTACTGATTTATTCACTACTTAAACAATATGTTCCCATTGTCACTAACAATGTATAAGATGAGGATGTTTCTATTGACAAGCAACCATAACAGGGGAAGGCAGCCAGCTTTCTCACTTTCAGTGGAAACCTCCAGCAAAGCATATGCTCTAATGGCCGAGAGGAGCACCAAGAAAGGCTGTAACTTTATTTCATATCACGCTGGGGTGAATGCTCCGCTGATCTGGACGGACATTACTCCTCTGAAGATTTTCCCCTTGTTACCTACCACCAAATAACCTAGTGGCTTTAAGGATACATCTGAGGTCTGGAAGACACAAACTCAGGGCAAAGCAGAAACTTTGACCTGACTCTTCCATATATCAGTTGGGTGGCCCTAACTGTAGGCGATATCATGATGTTCCAAGAGACAGAGTTGTTTTTTAAAAGGCCTTCTGAATGTTATTTTTCAAGTTTTGCAGGTACTGTTGCACATAAGGGTTTTTTTTTCCTGCATCTAAAGGAAAACAATATTGTGAGCCATCAATTTTTTTCTCCATAAAATGTACTTGCTACATTTTGTCCAGCTCTACTGAGCAGTCTTTCATCTTGAAATCCTTAGACTATGTGCTCAGTAAAATTTGTCATCTCAGGGTGAGTTTTTGACAAATCATCAGAGTTTAGAAATGCTCACAATTGTTATCTTGCATGCCATCATTACTGGAAACCCCATTTGAGCCAACTCTATGTCTTAGCCAGGACTGACGCTGACAAGCACAAAAAAACCTCACAGCCTTTTCCACCAGATGTATGTGCATAATATTCAATACAACTTATATAAGTCAGAGACTTGGATTGCAGCCTGCAAGTCAGAATTTTAAACTCAACGTATTTTCTGTTTCTAACATTGTTATTTGATCCCGTACAAAAAGTACATGACAGCTGAATCATGCCCAGTGAATCACTGTTTATAACAGACTAAACCTAGACTATCTTACTTAACCTGTATTGAATTCAAGACAACTAAGATAGATGGTCTTGGAGTTATCTTCTTCAGAAGCCTTTATTATTTTTGTAGGAATCCATTTAAACAGTCCACAAAAACTAAAACACATGATGCCACTGCAGAATTCATTTCTCTTATACAGCAGCGATATTCCTTAATATTCCTGTGGTTTAGGTATTCATTCTTCAAGTCTTTTCATTATTTGGATCACAGTTTTGCTTTCTAGAAATGAACCAGAGCTTATTTCTCCCAAAGAAATGAGAAATGAGGTGTCCTTAAAAAGGTTACATGTACATCAGGTTATCTTCTGCTGTTCTAGCTATAAATCTGCATTGCATTGAGTAGTTCCACCTGTACACCAATGACTACAACTGCTCTGTATAACTTTTTGCAATTTCCATGCCTGGTGTTGAATGCCTTCTCAGGCAGTTGGTTACTGTCTTTCTTCAGTGCCCATAGAGGCTTCTGGTTGTCTTACCTTATTAAAAAAAAAAAAAAAAAAAAATTGCCCAACAGGACCAAATCGCGTAGTGGTTGGTTAACTGAGTTAACACCTGTACCATTAACTGTTGAACTAAGCCAACATGCTTATCAATATTTCAATATCAATATTGATTTCAGTATTTCGGGTTGGCCACAAGTCCACAGAGAGGAAAGGAATGCAGGGAGTATGTTGCCTGACAAGCAAAGGGTGAAAGGACAAATGTCCCTCTTCCTAAGCTTTGAAGGGACTGGTTACACTTCTTGGCCAGACACTCAGCGCTTAGCCAGTTCTGGGCATCTGGCAAGACTACCAGAATTTGAATCTATGAAAAAGCTTAAATAAACAAATAAAATAGACTGGCCACCAACATCTTATTAGGAAGTAGTAACTGAGGGTGAAGGTGGAGTCAGGTTGTAGGCACAAAGAAAATCGTCTTTTATGAGAAAGCTGGACCCCTTCTACACCCTGACCCTAAAGTGTCGAAGGTCTTCATGAAAATTTTGCTGAACTGGAATACTAATAAGAGCCTCTAGTGAAATCTTTAAGCCAGGTGTGCTTAACATGATTCAGGTTTTCTCAACAGAGGAAATCTGCAGTGTTTGATCCTCCCTGAAGATGAAAACACCGTTCCCCRTGACATTAAAGATACATTCTGAAATAAAAAAAAGCACAGTTTATGAAATCTTTGTGCAGACTTTTCAACAGACAGTTTTGTATGCTTTAGCAAATCAATTAATAGGATGAAAATAAAGCTTGTGGGAAAACATTTGCTTTCTGTTAAAAAAAATAAAGGAAAGAGAGAGATTTGTTAATATAGTTATCCAAAAAATCTGAACAAACTTCCAAAATTGTGTAATTTTTACCCAAATGAAATTCTGGTGACAAAAATCATTTTAGAGCAGTCTAAATGTTTTATTTGCAAATATTTATTTCAAAAGTTCAAATGTTTTATTTCAGTTTTAATTCCCTTTTCTATTTGAATGTAATCTTTCAAATAAAGAGTGAGTTTAAAATTAAATACAAAAGCTTTTTGATCCAAAACAATTCTCTCCTTTTATTTGTAAAAAAAATAATTTCTTCTAATGTGTCTGCTTTTTGCAAACGGTAATTGAATCCAAATGGCGTTTCCTGGTGGGGAATTGTTTCAAGTTAAATTTTGCAACCGGCTGTAGATCGGAGCATTGCGAAGGCTGGTCAGGTCTGCCAGGGTGCTTGAGAAGCTCTGGAGGAGCCGCATTGAGCCCTGTTGTTCCAGGAAAATACTCCGACACCAGCGCTAACCTTCCCCTCGTGAAAATGCATCTCATTAGCAGAAGCCGTATCAGCACTGCCAGGTGAGGCTGCCCGGTGGCTGTTTCTACTACTGCACAGTGGGAATAGCCAACATAATGAGTTGTTATACTGTTGTACTGAGCTTCTGAGCTGTTTTGCAGGTACATGGGATAGACACCAGAATCAATTTTGCTCCTTTATGTTTAGTTGTGTAGTAGAGCACAGATGTATCTTTATTTTAATTTGCTTTGCTACTTAATTGCATGCCTTCAACTTAAGAGAAATTTAGCCTTGCTATATACTTAGAAGAACTTTTTCGTAAATTTATTTTCAGACAGTGTTAATTTTAAAGACTGCCTTTGTTTGAGAATCCCATATGTTCACTGTAAATAGACCTTCGTTTGCAAAGAAAGGGATAAAATAAAACCCCAAACATTGATTTTTAAATTGAGTAAAACTCCAGGACAGCTAACAGCATGCCTGACTGTCATAATGCTGCTCTAAGCCTTCTACAGAGGCCCCAACACTTGGGTCAATACAGACCCTCCATCTGCGGGCAGGTCTTGCCCCCTCCACAGTGCTTTGGTCGCTCTGCCCAGGTGCCATGGAGATCTGCCTCCTTTCAGCATTTAAACGTCCTCACAATGAGATTAGGGTACAGTTTTTCCTTGTGTCAGCAGTAATTCAGAAATATCCAYACTCTCAGCTTGTTTTTGAATGTGTCAGTGTTCATACACACATTTGCCCTTTGCACCAAAATGCCCCAGGGATAACAGACCTGCTTTGTGGGAGTAAATCCAGGCACACGTGTAAGTACAGAGATAAAGCTGTTTTATTTGCCGATCTCCAGTGCTCTGCACTACACTTCTACATCTAGTTTCCTCCAGCAGGATTAAAAGCCATCAGATTACAATATGGTGGCCTTAACAGGATGGGTCAGTATCATGCATTGTAGAAAAGTATTACGCATATAAGCAGAACATATTTAGGCAATTCACTGAACTGGACAATAGGTCAAGAATGTATTTAGGTTAAGTCAAGTTTGTCATTTCCCCCCCCTCTTCTGCTTGGTTTTTTCCCCCACATCAGATACCGGAAAAAAAAAAAACCTCCCCCATCCCTCTTCAGAAATGAACTTTTCTTAGATCATTTCTGATCACATTTTTTTTTGCAGCTAAGCAGAACCACAAGGCAGAAGGAAAAAAGGGAAAAAAAAGGAAAAGAACCTGTTAAAAATGATGCAACTGGCTTTTTCCCTTCCCCCAAACTGTGAAGATTAAAATAGTGATTGCTTCCATCAAATGCCTTAGATCACAGCTTTCACTAAACAGACTATTCAAGCCACATTTCCATTATTCTCATCATCACTTATATAATGGTGACTGATTTTATCATTATTCTTTGTATGCATTCCCCTTAGTGCTCTAGGGTAGGAAGGGATTTTCTCCCCCCCCCCATTCCTAACCAGCAACAGATAAATAACTTTAGCTTAGTGTCTAAGACAATGTCTTTTCTCAAAGGAGCCTCTTCCGTCTGGATAGCAATAGTACAAAAAATATGTTGTTGTGGCATGTGCCAGCCAATAAATTCTGTCACTGGGGATCTTCATTTATTTACATTGAGTCATCTGGTTAACATTGTCTTTAGAAGACTAAGAGTTTGAATATTATAAAGAGCTCTTACAATATGAAGGGCAACTGCAATGAATTGCTAAGGTAAAACACGTTACCAACTCAGAAACCCTTATAAAAGGAGAAGAACGTATATCTGCTTCTCTGCTTCAGCCCATATTTCATGTTAATGGTTCGGCTTCCTTGTTGTGATTATGACATACTGCTTCTTGCATTTATCTTCTCTAACCTAAAAAAATACTATATGTACTGCAGATGTGTTCCTTT
The DNA here is from genome assembly GCA_035582835.1 of Phoebastria nigripes. Lineage (NCBI taxonomy): Eukaryota > Metazoa > Chordata > Aves > Procellariiformes > Diomedeidae > Phoebastria > Phoebastria nigripes. Next base: position 1,798,182 of record JAYKAV010003388.1, on the reverse strand, counting down.
GGGGGCTTGCAAAAAAGAAAAAGACAGAGTGGATAGCTAATTGTAAAATTCTTAGGGCATTTAAAACCGTCCTGTTTCACTGCATTCATCTTTCAAGAAACAGACATCTAAATAATATGGAAAAGGAAATACAGCAGTATGCCATTTATGCCAAAAGCATCCTTTGTTTTAAAAAAATGCCTTGTATCAGAAAAAGGATCGATCCAGCAAACTGGACAGGACCAAGCACCAGTAGTGGATGAGCTGGCACTCTGGGTATGGCACTGGTCATTTCCCAAACCCTGTCTCCATTTTCTCAGTAGTAGCACTGAGGTTGCAATACTTACTCTGCCATGACCTGGCCAAAGTAATTTAACTAACGCTCAGAAAATGTTCAGATACCACTAGAAAATGACATAACACAAAACAAATACAAAATGATGCTTAAAAAAAAGAAATATGTTTTCCTTTTCTATGCTTCAAAGTTAGTTTTTCCTTTTTATGTAAAGACAAAACTGTTTGTGAAATTTTCAAAGCTACCTCAGTGCCTTTTCCAAAAACACTTCTGTTACCCAGGCTCTTTTGAACAGTATCTTTTTTGGCTCCACAGTCATTTGGCATAGGTAGCCTAAACTCTTCATAGCAAATAGGATTCAACAGAACAGAGCAGCTTTCTACACCAGATGAATCTAGGAGACCGGGGTATTCCTGGCTCTACCAAAAACATTTACATCACCTGAGGAGGACAATATAGTTCTTTTTTTTCCCTTGGTTTTATAATAAAATATGGATAAAATATAAATAAAACACAGATAAAAAGGTAAAAATACTGATCTCCTTTGTAAAGAGATCACTGATAATAACAATATATACGTTATTCTCAGAAAGTAACTTTTTTCTTTTATCTTTACCATGCAGGGCCAGAAAGTTTTCTTGCACAACCAACCTTTATAAGCTACAAAGTTGACTGCAAAGTGAGTATATGTTACAGGATGTGGGTATAGATCCTCAGCATGTTCTGTAGCAGGGATACGCACAGAGTGGGAAACTCTGCCCTCACCAAAATCAATAAGACTAGCATCATTGAATTCAACAGGATCAGAAATTCAGCTCTAACCTTTACAGTGCAGCTCAATGGAGGTTTAAGTTCTTTAAAAAAGAATCAAACGTCTAATCTTAAATACCCTTTGAAATTTGAAGTGTCTCCTGAGCTGTTGCTTCTGAACAAGAAACTACTGTAGCAGTAACACGGGAAGACAGAAGGAAAAGGAATGAGGAAAGAGAGAGAAGAAAAACAGTAGTTTCCAGACCCAGCTCCATCTAGGCTAGCTTATCTTCTCTCTTCTGGGAGAAACTCCTACTGACATAACTGAAGTGTGGGACAATACAATGAAAATAAGCTCAAGATTTGGAAAGTAGCTCAAATTGTAGTCTAAAAACCATAGTTCATTCTTATTTAAATGTTTAAATTAGAGCTAAGAGAACTGCCTCTCTCCAGAGGCCACCTCTGAGTGGAGTCAGTGCTCAGCGTTGTGTGAAGATAACACAAGCTGCTTTACAGTGACTTCTCTGAAACTTCTTTCTTCCTTTAACTAGCAAAATAATTCGTTAGTAATTCTGATTTTAGAGGCTGAGGAGAAAAATTTAGGACATTTCCATCAAAACGTATCTCCTTAATTGAATAACTTGCTAGACCCTCTAGTTAAATTTTAAATAACTGTTAATGACTCTGAAGCAATCAGAAAGGTTTTGCCAAGGGGAAATCAACAGTATATTAAGATAGTTCAGTATTATTGCTGAATGCTAAAGGCAGCTTTTAAACATCATATGTTTACAAACTAAAAAAGTTAGCTACATTTGATCATTCTGAAAAGTATACTGACACCTTTAATGCCATTTTTCTTCTGTCTGTGCAGGAACAATGTTTCCTTTACATTACATATATCTCAATGGGTAAGGTGAGCTTTCAGATTTTACCAATTTTATAAAAAATACTGATGTTTCCCTCTGAAATAAACTCTTATGACAAATAACCTTTTTATAGTATCATGCATACTATGTGCTGCAATCCCAGGGGTTTTTAGATATACATATATACACACACACATTTTTGGGGTATAGTGGTGATACATTTTGATTAGTCATAATGGAAAACTTTTTTATATTTTTCAGCAATGTAAATCATTCACCTTCTTGCCATGTCTTTCCACTTCCTCCCAAACTGTGGGGTTCTGTACAGAAACTATACTGTGTCTAACAAATGACCTCATCTAACTTATTTCACAGGGGTGCAAATGTACCCACCTATCCTCCTGAAATTCCCCAAAAAATCCGGTACGTTGGGTCCAGAAAAGTGCCACAGTTCTGTGCCACTGATTCCCTGACATTTTTATCAGGAGGATCAACCAGCCATGCATTAGACTTTAAATCAGTGAAAATATCCATTTACAGTGGTTARAGCAATATGATACACTCCACTTGGCTTACAAGTGAAGAAATAGGAAACAGATTACCTAAAACAGCAAATCCAAGCCTAAACTGGCTTTTAGAGAAGGTCCCAGATTGCTGGACATGCTTCCATCCAGAAACATTCTCAACTATATACTATTTTTTAATTTAGAACCATATCCTTCATGATATGCAAGGCACAAATATCCATCGAATACAGTGTATATTTTGGGCATGAGGGATGAATGTTTCATTAGCAGTTCATGTGAAAATCATTTTTAATTGATATTCAATTTGATGGCACTGGAGTTTAATGCTGATGGCAAAACTTAAAGCACGGGTCTCATCCAAAATCCTTTGGAATCAATGTGATTCTTAACACTAACTTCAGTGAAGCCAGGATTTCTGCCTAAACGTTTTTTTAAATAAAATGCATAGGTTATTTCTAGATCATTCTGATTACCTCTAGGATTCTGCCAGACTAAATCATGACAGTTTGCCTGCCTCCCAGGACAGTTTCTGTGAATCCCAAAAGCTTACACTTTGCATATAATAATTATATCCAATAAAAAAATAGCATGAAGTGACTTCCAAAATCCAAAGGTCAAAAATTCAACTAACATATATTAATCTTTATTACATAACAATGATATAATAAATAAGTTTATGAATTCATATGACCTGTACAAAAAGCCGAAAAGATATTGTACCAAGTTAGGTACCGGCTACTTGGATTTAATATTTGTTAAACATATGATCTAAAATTATATACAGTTGTGGAGTTAAGGCAAAACCAGATGATACCTTTAACACAACAGAAGGTTTGAAAAATAGACATAATTACAAACAAGGGGTTCTCATCTCCAGCTAATAAAGTGGTTGTGTCTAAGGAAGGAATCCCTTAGGTTTTTAATAAAGAAGTTATTATCAATCATGTTAATTAAAATTGAAGAACAAGTGTGAGATTTCCTGCAGGGCAAAGCTGTTTGCAAAGTTCTGCCTGAATGATCACCTTTAACCCTCGTAAGAGTATTTTTCTTAATGGTTATAATCTGCTCTTCTTTTTAGAAAACAGCACGTGGAAAAGAGGAATACCTTACATATCCAACTAAAATACAACCATAACCTCTTAGCTTTATGTAAGGTAAACTTGATTGTGACCGGTGACAGAGCATAAATACATGGGTGAACCATCCAACACACTACACGCAGAGGAGAATTGAAGTCAACTACTTATCAATAATAATTACCTTTCTCAAGACAATGGAATAGATCATTTCAGTTAAGTCCCAATGACAAAAACATGTATGACCAATATATCAATATACAGTTCTTTGGCAGCAACACAATAACTCTTGATTGAAGTCTGAACTCAAACTCTCCTAAATTATAGACCTGGTTGCCAGTCTTTTCATAATTAAAGAAAATCCGCTTCTCCCATGAATCCAATAAGTCCAGTAAATGAAATCTGAATAAATCTTGCAGGCAGCTTTAGACTGTAACATTAAGCATAGATATTTATTGTCTGCTTTAGTCTCAATCCAAATATATTGTATTTAAACACACAAAATTCTGTGAAACTTCTGAGTAGTTCAGATGGGGCCAAAATCCATAAAGAGAATCCATATTCACCCATGAAAAACCAATAAAGAAACATCAATCCCATGATGATAAAATGATCTTCATGTAACAGAGGCAATGATGAGTCCACACCTGGATGAGTGTCACAGGAAAATTGACTTTACAGGGGAAAGACCAGAAAGCCAGAAAACGTAGAATACTGCCATCCACCGACCAGATTACCTTTCTCCAATTTCAGGTAAACCTTATCCTCCTTGTCTAGATAGAGCAGGACTCCATTAGTGGCAGCTTCACGTGTGACGTCCTTGTCCCCGGCAAAAGCAGAAATGACTGGCTTTCCATTTAGCATCAAATTAACCTACAAGAGAAAAACCACTGAAAAGCTCGAATTAACAGGAAAACATCAAGAACTATCACTGAGTATTAGCTACAGTGTAAGAGGTCTGCCAAGGTCCCAATCTTCACTGCTTTTTCTTTTTTGTTTTAAAGTAATAATTACATTTATTTGGAGTGTACAAGCACATTTGTGTTTCATGGGCTTGACCTGCAGCTGAGTGAAGTCGGTGGGACACTGTCCGCTGACTGCCATGGTCTGGGCTCAGTCGGTGTGAAAGGTAACGCAACATTGCTTTCATCTGTTGCTCRGGCACATGAATTGTTGTAACTCTCTGGTAATATGGAACTGTGAGCTATTACCTCAGTTCGGTTCACTTTGCCTACCTCACGGGTTATTTAAACACGCACTAGCAAAGAAGATGTTTTCAAGAAACTTAGGCCCCCGGAGATGCAATATAGGCACCTAATGAGATGTCAAAGGTACCGCAGTAGGCTAGGAGCTTACACTTCATTGAGAGCAAAACATATGTCCCTTCCGTTACTGATGGCAGCTTAGTTTTAAAGTCTAGAACAGACCTTTAGCTTTATGAACCACTGCACTGTGTTTTGGTACTGAATCCATTTTTCTATAAAACAAACACTTCTGAAAGTCAGCACAGGCTCTGCTCTGAAAGCAACATCACGCAGACACTCTGTAAATAAAGATGGGCAGGGGCTGGGGGAATGGACAGAGCCAGGCATTTTTCATTTCCCCAAGGGCAAACTATTAGCTTTCTTCTTCTTTTTCTTTTTAAACATCTATAATGCAGTCACAGAGGGGTGAATTATGAAATGCTTATTCATATCGAGTATGCTGGCCTTGCATATGCTCCCATTAATTTTAATGGGAGTCGCCGTGGAATAAATTAGTGCTCAGCATAAGTCAGGGCAGCAGAATCTGGCCTGATTTGGGATTCACCTATCTGGGAAATCCATTTAAYCAGATATCCCCAGGGAACCAATTTCAGTTTAATGATATTTAATGGCACTAACAGATGTTCCAGGGGCACAGTAATACCACTTATGTAGGAAGCCTTCAGGTGATTTAGTGGTGTTTAAGTCTGCATGTGGCTGAGACTCAAGCTGGTTTGCTCCACTGCAATGGCTTTCAGTCCTCCCCCCTAGTTATCACACATGCAAAAAAAAGGGCATCAAGAGTTTACCCATTGCTTGGTTTTGGTTTATCTCATTCCTTCTGTACCATCTCTCTAGGTCAGGTTCCCCTGCAGATCATCTTACAGTTATTTTAATCACAGCAGAAGACGCATCACAGGTTTGCCTCGGATGGTCTCATGTTAACTATGCCAAAATGGAGCCAATCAAACCCATCCATCAGTTCAGAAACTCTTGATTTACGGAAGATTTCAGGTCATGTGGCAGGTTGTAACATTCCCTGTTACAAGCGCCAAACTCCCAGGTTTGAGTACCTGGTATGTGAGACACCAAAGTCTGCACTGGGCTTCCAGAATCCAAGCCTTGACATCTTTCTTGGCAATATGTCTTTTAACTACAATGAAGCTGGCTGACATACAGTCACGCTAGGCCATTTCAACCTTCAGCTTTTACGAGAGTGAAAGGAACAAAGTTTGAGCGCATTAAATAGCTTATAAGCTCATTATAGAGATTTTCATGAGGTCAAAATTTCATCTAAGACTTTTGTCATTGCCCTGAATGGAATCATGATTTCCTGTTGTAAACTGAAGGCAAATTTCACCAGGGATGTGAATGTGTCTTGCACCAGCTTTCTCTGCCATCTCTACCATTTACACTTTTCTCAGGAGCTTTACCTGCAACCCAAAGCCAGAGCTGCCACAAAGAAATGGCTGATCAGGCCTGCAGAAATCCATTTCATCTCAGCCTTGTACACTGAAAACCATATCCAGGAGCAAGACAGATCAGGGGAAAAGTATCAAATACTTCTATGAATCTAGTGGTCTCATGGGTGGAGACAAGGGAAGCCACAGATGTTCAGATGTTATTCCAGATCTAGAAAACCAGTATGTATGTCACAGAAATTGCATGACCTCGCGTGAAGATTAAGGAACGTACTTTAAGGAATTTACTGTTGGCTCAGCGAGGGGATGTTCAGGAACTTAGAGGCTTTTCCTCTAAGCTGTACATACTTACATTTAATTGGGTAATTCAGCTGCTATTATGCTACAGAAGAAAGTGCAGAATCGCTCCTTTTTTTTTTTTTTTTTAATATATGACACATCTTTTACGTATTATATGGTGAAAAAAGTTTAAACTGCTATAAAGGTTCCCTAGAAGACATCCCTGTAGAGGTATAACATTTCGGTGTAGTATAGAACAAGTAGACCACCTTAACTAACCTCGGTCCACAGCAGACTGGTGTCATAAACAGATACCTGGCATCATGAGCTGTCAGCCAGGTCACAAAATGTTACAAAAATAATCAAATTTGGTACGTATCCCCAGAACTCCTGTGTTCAAGACAGTGAGTTTAACCTGTAGCAAAGTATGTCTCTTCAACAGTATTGATGCAATTAAGTGAATTTGAGAGCTCTGGTTACTCCTGGATGATTCATTCTACTTAACACTTTGTATCACCCCAAATATGCAGTTCTTATGGTATAGAAGTGAAGCTACGGCAATTTATCTGAGGTGAGGATCCTGCCTTATTACAGCTGTTCAGTTTAAATGTATTCACTCTACTGCTAGGAACTCTACACCACAGATATTGCTTTAAACTAAGCTATTTTTCCTTCAGAGTGTGTTAAATACTCTTGTGTTCAGTCAAGATCCTGTTCTAAATAAATAATTTAAGTAAAAGATTTTATAATCATACTTGATCAACATACCTGAATTGTTTGACTCTGATAGACTTTAATTACGTGAAAACTGAAACTGTAAATTCCTTTTCTTGGTGCTACAAAGACAGACTCCAACGTGAAAAAATTGCCCACATTTACTAGGATCTACAAACAAAAAATATAGCATGGGAATTAGTACAGGTATTCAGTGCTAAATAAAAAAATACAGACTATTAACTTTAGAAAACATTCACCCATGGAAATTTTTTAATCTATATCTATGTTGTTTTATTCATTGATCTCTCAATTAAGTTGGAATACTACTCATAAAATGGATATTTAGTTATATTTATAGTACAACTTTACTACAAATAAACTAGGGTGGAAAATACTTCTTACTTTGCTACTATATCATACCTTCAAGACCTTTCTTCTATACATGTTTAGAGGAGATTAAGAAGACATTTTTGTTCATCATTCCCCAAAAATGACATCAAAACACTAATTCAGGGAGTGGCATACTGCTTTTTTTTTTTTTTTTTTTTGCTAAAAAGCAACGGTCAAGTCAACGCTGTCTTCCTGAAAGTCTCAAGCTGTGAAGAAGGACGTATGTGAATGATACAATTCATTCACCAGTTCATAGTCTGAGTTACTGAAATACCTGGCATATCTGAGCAAAAACTGGCTGTGAGCCTTTGCTGCTTTATTTGTTTTTGTAAGCACTAATAATAATTTGGGTTTGATTAAACAGAGACAAGTAACAGAGGGGAACATATTAAATGAGTGCATCGTCCATATGCTAAATATCTTCTTTAATGACTAAATTCTTCCTTCTTTCCACTTAGTTATGCTTTATTTTTAATTGGTGTTTTCAGGCTCCTTTATGCCAGACACAGCCCTAGAAAGCCAGTAGGAATGTCCATGCAGTTAGGGTAATTTATACATTGCTAGCATTAAGCTACGTGACATATCTGGCTTCAGTTGTCACAACAATTTACTGTTCATTATGATACGGTATAGGAAGCAAAGTAACCATCAGTCTCAATTACCTTGGACTTGCCCTAGGACAGGAGCTGGTATATGAAATGTGTGCTGGCATCTGTGTGTTAATATTAGTGACCGAGATGAGAGGGGCTGCACTACGAACCTGTGATTGTTATAGAAAAGTGAAACGATTTTTCCTTAAAATTCGTCCTTCCTTCCCCTCTCAAAGGCTGCACGAGCCGTCTAAAACTCTACGTAGGCTGCTTGCACCTGAGAAAACCCTATCCCCAAGCCTCCCGGGGCCACGTCCTCGCCCGGTGCTCAGCGAGGGCTGCCGCTCGATGCTCGCCCAGCCCCGGCTGCCGCCCCCGCCTCTCCCGGCGCCCGCGCCCGCGGCGCAGACCCGCGGAGGCCGCTCGGGGACCCGCGGAGCGCCGCTGGGCTCCGGCCCCGCTTCACCCCAGTAACTTACTTGGACCCATCCACCGCGGAGGCGGGCGGGGCCGGAGCTTGCGGGCCCCGGGGCGCCGTGCGGAGGGGCCGGCAGCGCGCGGCCCCCGCGGCCCCGACGGCGGCTGCCCCGCACGGGCGGCCGCCCCCCACCGCGCCGCGCTCCGCGCCCCGCTCCGCCCTTCCCCGCCGTCGGCCCCATCCCCGGGGGGCAGGCGGGACACTACCGCGGGGCGTGACGTGCCCTGCGGGGGACGGCTGTCCCCGGCTCCCCCCGAGCCTCCAGCTGCGACGTGCCCGGCCCCTCCGTTTCTCCAGCTTTGGGGTGCGGGGGCTCCGCGGGGGCTCCCCGCAGGCAGCCGCCCCCTGCACCCCAACTTTTTGCCGGAATTAAATGGGCGAAGTGAGGGCGCGGGGGGGCCCCCTCGGGGCGAGCGGGCGGCGGCGGCGGCACCTGTTGACGGCGCCCGGCGGCGGGCACGGGCACCCCGGCCCCGCGGGGACCCCCCCGGCCCCGCCGCTTACCTGGTCGAAGTAGATGATGCGCGTCTTGTTGCTCATCTCGGAGGGCTCGTGGTTGGTGCTCCTCACGGCCGAGAAGGCGACCTTGGAGTTGGCCGCCCGCACGGAGATACCCAGCGGGGAGGAGGACGAGCCCTTGGCGTCGGTGGCCGGGTTGGAGTCGCAGACCACCAGGCACTTGCCCTCCAGGACGATGGGCTCCGTGTCGTTCTGCGCCCGCGCCGCGGGGCGGCCCAGCGCCAGGGCCAGCAGGACGGCGGGCAGCAGCCGCCAGCCCATGGTCGGCACCCGCGGCCGCCCGCGCCGCCGCTCCGCGCCCCGCTCCGGCCACCGCGCCGCGCACCAGCGGGAGGCACCGCCGGCAGCAGCGGCAGCCGCTCCCCCCGCGCACACACACGCACACACACACAGGCGCGCACACACGCACACCCACCCGCACCTCCCGGCAACGCCGCGCTGAAAGTCGTCTTTCCTCCGGCTTCTTCCCTCTGGCTCTTTTTTTCTCTCCTTCTTCTCTTCTCCTCCTCCCCCCCTTTTTTTTTTCTTTCTTTACCCGGGTCCTTTCGCGAGCTCTTTAAAACACACCGCAAAAAGCTGCCGAACAAAATATAAACACTTGCCGGCGCCCCCTTTTCTCCCCTCTCTCCACATCAAAAAAGAAAGTGAGAAGGAAGGGGAGTGGGTGGGGAAAAAAAAAAAAGCCCTCAGGTGAATTATTAATGAGAGAGAGAAGAGAGAGGTCATGAAGAAATAAAACCATTTGACGTTGCCATGATTGCCGCTGCTGGCTCTCTCCCCCCTTCGAGCTGGAGATCCAGGGTGCTCTGAGTGGTGGAGTGGAGAGGTGGTAGCCTACCCCAAAGCTGCCAGATCCTGTGTCTGATAGCACAGCCGGGGTGCTGCAGACACCAGTTCTCTCTCTCTCTCCCCCACCCACTTTCTCTTCCCCAGCCCCCCCCAAAGAGTTATGTCATAACAAACCTGCCCAGCTCCCACCTAGCTGGGCACATACAACAGTTCATTACTAGAGACCCTCCTCTTGGAATTGCCCCCTCCGCAGACACACACGCTTGTCCTCCCAGGCAACTTTTTAAGCAGCTACAAAGCCAAAGGGAAAGCAACAAAACATTGCAACATCCTCTATTTTCAAAAGGAGGAGAGGGAAAGAACTGCAGCCTGGTTGAAAGGCAGCATCTAAACCTGGAGGAGTCTCCCAGGGCACAGACCTCCTGTGCGTGTATTTGCAGCTTGCATTTGGGCATGACACCCTGACCCTGTGCACGCTGCCACTGATTCCCCGTTACGCAGCCAGGAGGGAAGCAGCCCTCCTCAAAGCCAATCGCTCGGCCACTTAGATCACTGATAGGACTTTACTGACTGCTCTTTGAGGATTAACGTTGCCAGGTACCACCTCATGGTGCTGCCAAATGGCAGCTTCTGGTAATGTTTTGATTAGACGCCTCTGTCTAGTATTGGTTTCTTTTTTGATGTGTGCTGAAAGGATTGGAAGACTGAGCAGGTCCCTTAGCTTAGTACACCCACGTATTTCAAGATTATTAAAAACGTGACTGGTTCGGTGCTGCTGACGGCTTCTAGAGAAGATCTTTTCTGCATCATCTGGTCCCATTGAAATAGTCTCATGGTGAAACCTAAGCACTCTTCGGGGACTGGTAGAAATGATACAGTGCTCCCAGAAGCAGAATTGGCTAAACAGATTTCCATCCAAACAACAACAAAGTGCCAATAGTTTGTAAGAAATTGAGCGTATGATTTTTAGATAGATACCTTTCAATACAACAATTTTTTGTGCCTATAATAGCTTTGCAACAAATACGTCCCATGTTAACCATTAACCACCAGCAGCCTTCATTCACGTCTTGTCCAGACCCATCTTTATCTGGGTGCAGCTTTTCTACCTTTCAAACCCAGCTGGGAAAGGCGCTGATCTGTTTTGGTGCTGTGAATGCCAGCGCATCTTGCTGCCTCCATTCTGTGGAGGAAGAGGCTTGGGATACAGACAGCTCACATATAGCACCGCAGCTCCGTGCACTGACAAATGCTGGCCATAAATCTGGACACTAACAGACAAAAGAAATTAAAGAAGCAACAGGAAACTAAGAGGAGGAATAAAAAGCACCAAAACCCACTCTCTACTGAACACCAAGGCTTTCTGCAGGCAAATGTAAGCTGGGACTGTTTTTCAGTTGATGTGGAGAACTGAGGGTGAAGCATTAAATCTGCAGAACTCAGCAAAGTCTATGAGAAGCCATAAAGCAGCCAAAAGTCCTCTTAGCTAGCAACAAATACAATACTCTCTAAAATTCAGAAAGCCAGACTCAAATTTTAAGGAATCCCATTGGTTAGACAAGAGGTAAAAATAAACTTTACTGTTTTCTAGGAGCGCATCAATATCCTCTTATTCAGTGACACCAACAAAGAAGGATAGAAGAGCCAAGCTGAGAAGTACCGCTTGCTGTAAACAAGGAAGCAAGAAATAAAGCAAATACTTGCAGCACAACTTTGTCCTTTTTGTAGAAATTGGATCTGCAGATTAAAAGATTTATGCCAATGCATAGGAACACCTGTCTGGAGGACTCTTGCAAAACAAAGCTGTATGAAAACAGGAAAAGATTTTGTGCCACAATGTTTTGTAAATAAATACAAATGTATAAATAATTCCACACTATTTCAACATCTCGTGCTTAAAAACTCTTCTGTACCTCATGCTGCTGAGTAGCCTTTTAACACTGCACAAATAACAGCAAATATATTTACAACATGTACATAAATTTAGATTGAAATTTGAAACCGCTGACAATTTTGAAAGATCAATCATTTGTCAGAGATTAAAAACTTTACAATGATTTCAGAAAAGTTGTTTTAATTTCATTTTGTTGTGGACGATGACATCAACTGTCTCTATAGTGGGGAAAAAAATGGAAAAACAAGAAAATAGCCAAAACTCAGATGAAGAAAATGAAATAAAGGAAAGTAACATCAAAAACCCAACTGATCAGCACGACAAGGTATAAGCTGCATCAGATTTTTCAGAAGTTACTTTCCTATTTCCTTGTCTGCAGGTGCAGGCACTTGCTAAGTCTGGCCTGGCAACGCCATTTTCCCGTTCCACTTCTCTCACTTGAATATCTAAGGACCTGTTTTGCACAGAGCAGACGCAGAAGTGCAGACAAAGTCAAATGAGAAGCACCTCTCACTCCTGTGCTTTTCTCCCAGAGTTGTGCATATGTTTCTGTGCATGCAGGTTACTTCAGTTGTGTGAACAAATTAGTAAGTATGCAGCTAACTAATTACAGCCATTTGTGAACACAGCTACTTTATTTCAGAGCTCAGTTGCGATGAAGTTAAATGCAAGTTAGGAACAAATCTGCACACGCATTTTGCATGCAGTTATAAACCTTCTCTTGAGAACACAGTCTGCAAAAGCTAAGTGCTCCTCATCTCATACAGTCTATTCTGGAAAAATCAGAAAATATAACAAAAATTCTCTTAGAACTACCTGTCAGTCTGCACAGATAACATAAGACATACATTAATGATTCACATCATACTTCTCATCACCTACGAAAGGAGACTGAAGTGGACTCTATCCTGCAGTGTGGATTACATTTCCAGAAATGTCAACAATTTCCAAAAATGTTTTGGCAGATGGCATTAAATTTTGACATCAGTGGTATCCTAATCTGAAGGAAGTCCAATTAAATGAGGCTGCTAATAAAGATAATGTGAAGAAGGGAGCAGATTCTGCCTCTCTATTTTGCCCGCATTTATGCTAGGCACACGCTCGTAGGTGGTTCCGGTCTGAAACTCCTATTTTATTTGAAAGACCCCTTGAATTGCGGTGTTGGAGAGGGGAAAACCTCAGACACCAGGGCTCCTATTCCTGTCTTGGTGCCTTTGACTTAGGACATTTTTTCTTATTTACAAAAAGGTATGGACAAACCCTTTTCATCATTTTCTTTTCCATGTCTAAAACGTATTCTAGAGTACTACGGACTCTGATGTGTTTCTGGCTTGATTATAGCTCAGTAGAATTAGCAATTTTTATGGAGTTGAAGGAAGGGGATGGAGCAGAGGCTACACAGCAGCACTGGCCCTTGTCTGCAGCAGCTGGTACCCACCGGAGGACGGCGGAGCTCCCTCCCTTGTGGAAACCAGCAGCAGCTCAATCAGAGATTTTACTCCATGCTTGGAACTGGAAGGCACTATGTTTCAGTAAAGTATTCTTTTCCCCGAAGGGTAACTGGTATTGAGATTTCAGATGACATTTATTAACAATATGAATTCAAGAGATGAATAAGACTACTAAAACTTTTCCTTAGCATTAAGCCATTTGCAAGATGGAGAGAAGGCAGCAGAATAACAGGAGGAGCAAAATCCGACACAGCAATCACGATTTAACAGCCAAATCCTACAAGCACAGAGGAAATCCTAATAAATTTCCTCTGCTCTGGGAAAAGGAAAGCAAAATAGAGGCCATCAGGGAAAGTGCATTTTTTGGGAGAAAGAGATGAACTGAAAATAAAAATTGAATCTTCCTGGAAATAAAATTAATATAACCTACAATAAAGTTAGCATTCTCAGACATTCAAAAGTAAAGCATCACACTCAATGATGCTGTAGATATAAAGTCTTTTTTGACCGCTCAGACATGGCACCCAATCACAATTCAGAGAGTAATGGTGGCAGTTAAAACAAGTTCTTGGAGGCAATGAACCAAGCCCTTAAATGGAGACCAGAGCCTGCTATCAATAATTTCCAAGCTGATAACTGGGCTGTTACGGCTGATCCTGCGGCCAGTTGCATGAAGAAGGCAGGGCCTGATCTTGGCCACAGGGAGCCCACGCATCGACCGGTGCGGAGCTGCTGGCACGACCGTGAACTTTGTTCACATGACGCTCCCAGAGGGATTGGATCTATAAATAATATACATAATCCAGCCTCAAATCCACGCCTAGGTAGACAGACTGAAGAGCCCCCRTCACCGAATACCTGAACCATACCACGAAATACCTCCTCCTTTTTTTCCCCCCCACGCAGCGGGAAGAGAGCGTGAAGGTTATTAGTAACAGTGTTTGTCTGGGTGATTGGGCTGGGTTTTAATTGCTGAACAAAATGTGGGAAGTTTGCTGGGGATGCCGTGGGAAAGATGAGTTGAAAAGTGAAGTTTGCGTTTAATTCATAAGCAGCAAGGTTAATGATCATTCTTATTTTATCCGACAAAGAATTTCTTAGTATTGATCCAGTTCCCTCTAACAGGGATTTTTTTTGTCTTCCTTTGAAAGAAAAATGAGTAAAATAAATAGCAACAATGCTCAAGAATGGAAAATCAGTTAGATTAAATTCACCATTTCTTTCCCTTTCTGGACACATACTGTGAAAGCCTAAAACCGTCTCCAGTTGGAAGTATTTCGCCCTTCACAGGGAACTTTCTGCACCAAGGCAGGCTTGCTAGGCATTTTTCTGACACAGGGAAAAGCCGCAGGGAGAATAAGGGGAAAACACCATGTTTACATTTACATTTTCTTTTACCTCTTGGCATGTAAACCTGTATTAAATACAATTTCTCTATCAATATTGCATGATACCTTTCAAATCTCTTTGGAAAAAAACATCTTGCTTTGTATAATTAGTCATTTGCCTTACAAAAGGGAGGAATAATCTGCCTCAGACTTCCTCTCCTGCTTTTGAGCTTCTCGCTTGTGTCTAGAGGCCTTATGAATTCTCCTAACCCCTCGGTAACAGGAGCCCTCCTTCCTCTCCTTTTCTTTTTTCTTTATCCTAATTATATTTCCCTTCTGTCAAGCTGAGCTTTCTGTTTGCTGCACGTGTAACACGGTTCTGTAGTGAGCTGGTTGAGCACCCATCAGCCTCCTCCTAGGATTAAACCCCCAGCTCCGGTGCTGCTCTACTTGGCTTTTTGCTGAACTCATCCTAACGAGGACGCGCAAGGTGAACCCGGGCGGGAGCGGCGGGGGCAGAGGGAGGCAGAAAGGCTGGATTCAAAGGCAGAATACTGACGACGATTCAAACCTGTGTTTATGGAGCTCAGTGGTCAGACTTTTTACCATCTTTTGACATTCTTTCAGGCTAAATATTGTATTTCCTGAGTTGGCTGTCGTCTCCATCTGGCCGTTGGCTCCCGTACAGACTAACTTGTCTTTTAGACAGCTGGCCCCGTGGCTCTCAGCTAGTTACACAGTTTGTTGGCCGAATCCAAAATGAATTTACCTGGCTAATGAGCTTAATGGTTCTTAAGAAGATTCCGTAAATATTTTATAAAGTAAATTTCACGTAATTTATTTAGGCATAAAATTAAAGAGATTCTATAGGAACAGAATAAAATCTTCAGCCGTACATATGCATATGGCTGGAATGACTAAAATGAATAAAAGTTTTTGCTATTTAATTCAGACAGATGCAGAATCAAGCCTAGATTTTCCTTGCTTTATTTTAATCTAAAAGCCAACCTGACTTGGCTTTTTAAGTAAGCTTTTTCTGTATGTTTGCCTATTTTTAATGTACCTCTCTTCATTCCGTTCCATCTTCAAGTATTTTTTTAAACTTTCTGCAGCAGCAGAACAGAGAAACCAATGAAAAACAGTTGTCTACTTATATTTGTTGGGCTTCTTTAATTTCCCTGACTCTCTGCTWTAATAAAGTTGTGTTTTGATGGCCATCTTAGGAAACAGAATTTTAAAATTCTGTGTGAATTTTAGAGGTGATTAAGAAAATGGAGTCAGCAGGATGTTTGCATGTGTGTAAAGGTAAAACTGTTCAGATATGCTGACAGCATTGGCATTTGAGGTCTTTATTCAGCATTTCTTACACAGCCAGACCTTCTATTTGGCCAATACTGCAAACCTGAGCACACTTCAGGCCCAAGCACGAAGTGTTTGCACAGGGTTTGAAATGCCTATGGCCAGATTCTGCAACTCCTTACAGCAGCGTGTTTCTGCAGTTACTCTTTGATGGATGTCTGGAAATATTCCGCAGTTAGACTGTTACACCGAGTCCAATAGACTTAGTCTGGATTTACATCAGTGTAAAACTGAGAGCAAAATTTGACCCTGTAGGTTCTTTTTACTGCTTCATAGATCCTAGGTAGGAGTCAATTGTTTGCAACATCAATAGACCAGTAAATTTCATCATTAATCTTGGCTGGGCTATCCAGAAATAGTTTAATATTTCTCATGTTTATTTTTATTCAAAATATTTCCAGTAAATCTCGTTCTAATTTACATGTTTAACCCTCTTGTAAAAACAGGGCTTTGGTGGATTAAGACCGTAAAATCAACTTACATACATTAACTGCCTTTATAACAGGTACTTGCAGCTATATAACTTGTTATAAAGTAAAGTTTAATTCTTTTTTTACTGTTGCATTTCAGTTCATGTCTAGAAAAAAACCACCTCTTCATGTTTTCAACTAATTTACCTCATACGTTTGTGCAATTTTATGAAATAAATGATTTTGCAGAGCGCTGCACTGACCTATGCAATGATCTTAGATTTTTCAATTGYATTTTAATGAGGCAAGAAGTGTGATTTTTGCCCAGATGGAATAAAATCAGATGACACAGTCAGAAAACCAGAAAAATAGCCTAGCAGGAAAATCTTTCCCTTTGGCAGGAGGGAAGGGGAAGGAACATGGTTTGTCACTTGCTCCAAGCTTCAGAGCCCGTTTCACTGAGCAAGGTGGTTACAGTGAACTCGGGATGGAGTTTGCAAAGGCTTCAGCAATCTGCTGGTAGTCAATTTAGCTTAAACTGTTGAATACATTTTGTAGATATAGTTTGCTAATTTGGTGTCAAGGAAATCACAGAAAAATTAGATCGTGGTGTAATTTAGTGCATCTTCTTTGACATCAATCGAGGTACACAGATTACCTCCCCTCAGGAGAATTTGTCCCAGATAAGTTTCTCACTRAGTGGTTTTCATAGCAAGGGCCAATGAAGAACTAAAAATAGCATTGCTGAGGGAATAATTTGCGTTAAAAGAAGTGTCTAAGTGAATTAAGAGACTGTCCATTGGTTGTATTGCTTGACTGATATTTAAAGGGAATGGATTGACTGGAAGACTTGTGATATTATTCAGGGAGGAAGCCATGGGGAATGRCTTTGCGTTAGGATTTTTAGTGCCATCTATTGAGATGTGCCAACTTTAACAGAAGGAAAAAACCTGATTTTTTTATATATTGCAGGTTTCGCTTTTTAACTTACCAACTTTCATTACATCCGTTTGCTGCTCAGACTAGTTTCCAGCCTCCTTGCAGCATGGGTCACATCAGATGGTCCTGCTACATTCACACACTATTGGGAAACATATGCAAATCATGGTATGGTACCTTCAAGTAGCTGGTTTCTGTCCTCTCATTTTAGAATAAATATCATAAGAGCAAATCTCCAAAGCTGGGCACAGCCCTCGAAATCCCTAGAAACACCTTGGCAACTGGGACAGAAACGTGCCATGGCATTTTTTTTTACATCTTCTCCCCAGTATATGGCTTCCAACAACTACTCTCCACTCCTCCAACAGGTTTTTTAATCTGTCTGCAGCGGTCAAGCTGCTTGCAGGGGCTGGTGTCAAGGCAAGTTGGGATGGCATCGTAGTGCAACAACCACAGGAAAGCTCCATATGGAGAGGCCTAAATGAGCAAAGCTGAGGGAATAAATGATTTTTTTAAAATGAATTAACCAAAAAAAAGGTTTAAAGGAACAAAACTATTTGGGGATCAACCCCCAAAAGCGTACTTTCCAGTTCAAAGAAAGAAATGGTCTTAGGCCAAATTGATCCTTTCTTTGAGAAAAGTAGAGAGGCCTGTTTTGTCTACAGACTTTATGGTTAAACGCTGGCTAATTTGTGAAGAACAAAATTCCAAAGAAAAATCTTGACATTTGTTTTGTTGTGGTAGTTTCAACATTTCCACTTTCCTTCCATTTCCTTTTATTTTTTCCTTTCTTTTTCATTTGTTTTGCTAGGGATCAGCAGGGCTAGAGGGAGAAGATAAAATCTGACCCCAGTTGTTCTAGAAATTTCCTCTAAAAATTTGACCTTTCCAGAAATTATTTGTGACTGCGAATGTGCAAAAGTACCTCAAAGTGTCTAAATTTTACTTCAGTCTTTCAGAGGCAGAACACAATATTGCAAACCTCGTTTCTGCTGTTTTCCCAAAAGCGTACATCTTTTAAAACCAACGTGCAAGTTTCTCAACTTAATATTTTGGTCAATAGATCATTTGGATAGCAAATATTATAATCTCAATGCACATTTTCTTCTATAAATTGTGGGGCTAACTTAGGGAGTGCATGTAATTTATGTAACTTAAATCTGCAAAATATTTAACATCAAGTGTCTATTCAGTTCTAATATTTGCAATTCACAATTGGTAGTGGGTTAGAAAATGAGTAAATGAGTCTTTCAATCAGGGAAAGGAAATACTACTACGTAACTTACCCAACTATTCAGGCAGCTTGAATAGTAAGTCTTTTACTGCACCTGTGTCTCTTGGTTGCCTGCTTGAGGATTCAGGACCAAATTTCACTTTCTCTTGCATTTGTACCATTACCTAAAGTGGTCTGGAAGTAAAGCTTAATAGACAATTTTAGAAGGAAGGATGCTTGGTTTTGTTTTTTTAATTTATCTCCGACTTCATTAGTTGGTGCAATAATTTTCAGCTATAAGTTAGCAACATATTTAGACATAACCATAAAGTGTGAGTAGCCTAACCTTTGTAGCAGATGGGAATTGATTAATCTGGTTAAATACTRTGATGATTTTTAATCAAAGCAAAGCAGTGCAAGACTTTCTTCCAAGGTTTACTTGCCTCCAGCAAACCTAACTAGTGCTTCTCCTRCATCTCTCTAAAATGGAATCCTAACAGAAAAGCATTTTTCTCATTTTTCTCCTTGGTCAGGTATTTAAAATATAGTTTAAATTATGTCAAGTTTGAGCTTTCTGTTTGCGTGTCCCTATAAATGTTTAAAATTGCTCTTGTCACAGAAATTACATGACAAGAAAAACAGTGGGGATTATAATGTTTTGCTTTGTTATTTTTTGTTTGTTTTGGTTTTTTGCAAGAGACAGCCATACATAAGCAGTCATTCCCCAGATGTTGATACTAGACTCCTCCAAATATGCCTGTTGAAGTATCATATATAGGACAAAAAAATCCCCAAACCCTGAAGTTTGAATGAAATATTAAGACCATGTTAGATACATCCTAATTTTTCAGCACTCTCAACTCTCTGTAAAGCTTGACACCACATTTGCAGTGTTCCTCTGTGCTGTGCATACATCAGCAGCATACATACTACTGCAGTACAGAAGCATTAAACTCATTTTTCCATCTTCTATCCTTCCACATCTTTTCTTAATCTGAAATCGTGCCAGCAGCATGAAGGGTAAAACACATTCCCTATGTGTCCTGCAAGGCTTGTCCTTTAATCCAAAAGGTAAATTCTCATAATTGCTCATGAATAGCACTTTTCACTATTATGTGTAAGCGTATGTGATGATACTTTACAAACCATGCCCACAGAAAGTATCCTGGAAACCATGCATTTACCATCTAGGGCCAAACAAGGCAATACCACTGAAGATGATCAGCCAGTGCGTGGGAAACACACAGCACTGCGAGAGCTGGATTAGAAGTCCTCCTTCAAATCCTCTCTAAACATTCTAAGGAAAGCAAATCATCCCAGAGGACCCCAACATTGTATAATTAACTATATGTAATCTAGAACTCCTTATAGATGAACTGCAGCCACCTCTGGGATGGAAAAAGATCAAGTCTTTTTAAAGCATTTTTCCATTAAGTTTGAATAATTTCCTGGATGTGTCACTGAGTAATTTTTAACCAGACCTTTCTGATTCTGTCCAAACAAAGCTGTCAAGAACAATAAATATCTATTACCTATCTTTGTGGTAGTGAATGCTTTAAAAAGATGCAGGGAAGAAAACAATACATATATTTCACAGCTAAGGAATCAAGTCCATCGAACCCACCAATTTCTCTCCCTTGGCTGGTAGATGTCTTTCCCAAGTGACAATCTGTTATCATTTTTTTAATCCACTTTCTTAAGGAAGTAAGGCTCCTGAGCTCACATTTTGTCTTTCTTTTGTCCTCAGCTAATAACCTCTACAAACATTAAACTCACCAACAAATTGTGAAATCTCCATCTTCTCCATCATCAGAGATACTCAAAAACACACTGGACATGGTCTTGGGCACCCTGCTCTGGACTAGATGACTTCCAGAGATGCCTTCCAGCCTCCACCATTCTGTGATTCTGCTAAAACTCCTTTTTTTTTTTTTTTTCTTTCCAGTGAAGAAGAAAATGTTAAAGAAATACCAGGCAAAACAGAAAGAAAATGAAACAAATGTCCAAACACTGAGTACTTCTGAAGAGATGATAGTATTCAGTAATCACTCTGAAGTCACACTTGACATCCGCTTCCCTGACACTCCCATTCCAAAAGTCATTTCTTAATAGTAATTTCTTAATATGCAGTATCTTGCTTCCCAGCTTTACGCCAATCCCAACCTATGGGATTTTCAGCTTGAAACATCAGCTCTCTTGCAGCAGGTAACAAAATTTCACTGACTGCATTGCGTTGAGCTTTCTCTATGGCTGCTCAAAGTTTTTCCACAGGATGGCTTCATCAAGATGAATACTAATAAGCAATTATCTGAGTCTCAAAGGATTCAGATAAAAAAGCTTTAACACAGAAGGTATTTTTTGCATGTAGTCCAGCCCTTTGAGGAAGGTGTCAGAACAGTCTTCCTGCTTGCAGAAAGGGAGAGACAAATTGGTAGAAAGTATTTACACACCTAAAACGCAGGCTCTGCATAACTTTTGTGCATTTGGTCCCCAGAACTGGATCCGAAAAGCCAAGTGTAGTCACCATGTTCATAGAAATCAGGCTTTAGGAGTTCTAGCTCCTTAGTTTAGAGCCCACGGCCTTGTCCTGAAGAGAGACAGATGTGAGCTCTGGCCTCTGTACCAATGGTGGTTCTTTATTTTAACCAATGAATTTTCAATATAAAAATAGACAGACATTTCTTGAAATAGTGACTGGCACTTAGGTTTCCTCCTTCCAACTGACTGTCCCAGTCTCTAGGCAGTCATAGTCTACGTGCAGCTCAATAACACTTGACGGTTTTTGCACAGCTGCAAGGGGAAGAGGTGGGAGCAATTGAAATGAATCACAACTGTTTTCTAAATTTCATTCCCTGAAATGTCTATTTTGCACAGCACACCCACACAGATATGGTACAATCAGTGCCTCTAAATGAGAAGTTGCACGAGCCAGAGGAGCACCCGTCAGCTCGGCACGCTGCAGGCTGGCTCCGCATGGCTATTTCGTCAAATGCAGCCAGAGCTGTACTTTAGCTTGGAGAGCAGAGTCATCGCAGCCGGGCTGTCCTTTTGCAGGGCAAGTTCAGTAAACCCATAATCAAAAGGATTTTGGTTGGTTTTAATTTTCCTAATCAGCTTAATTCCTGACAACAAAGTGAGACATCACATTGTTTTAAATGGCAGGATTCCAAATAACAAACTTGGGATATTATCTGGGAATTATTTACTGGCTGAGAAAAGTTCCTGTTCTGAAATTGAGTCGAGCAAATTTCTATTTATAATTACATCATTTCAGGACAAGTCCTATAGAGCTTGTTCAGGAAAATTTCTAGGAGCGACAAGAAGAATTTTGGTATAAATATGCTCATCAGTACTTGATCTTTATGGACAATAACCTTTGGGGTTATTTTCTTTTTTAAGTTCAATGCTCATGAGCAAATGACATCACCATAGCATACATCACCAGTTATTTATCCTTGTGCAAGCAAAAGAGTGTCAGTTATTTATGTTTCAAAAACACAGCAGCATTTTTAAATTGCATCCAGAGACTTAAAATCTGCATCTGAAACCTTTTGTTTCAAATGTCTTACTTGTAAAATGAGCTTAAAGCAATATTTACCTACTTTGTAGATTTCTGTTGTTTAATTACTGCTGACTGTCCTTGACTAAAATATTTTCAAGGGGCAAAATTCATCCCTGGGTAAACAGGCAGCAAGTGTAAGGCTTAAGAACATTTCGCAATCCCCGCAATCATTTCAATGTATACCCAAGAAAGCGCAGTCTGCTTCTTAGACATATCACGTCAGCTGCAGTAATATGCTGTGAAGTTAAATACTCAAGTTAATGCTAAATAAAATCTTATTTGCACAAAGTATTCACACCTGCATGAGTCTGAGTTAGAGTTTTCATTAAAAGGCTCTCCCTTTCTTTGTTACTCTGGGAATAAAGTAGACTGTTCAACTTTTGGTACAGTCTACTTGGGTAGTGAGCAGCAACAGTGAAAAAATGAATATTTGCATTTAGTTTGGTGAGAAAACTTAATAGTTGAGCATTTTGGCAGTCTGAAAATGTCTTTCAAGTCAGGGAATGAAATCTTGGTTCTATGAATATCCACAGCAAAACTTCTGTGAGTGATGCAGGGAAGGATCTCACCAAGAGCTTTTTGAGTCCCTGTTTGAATCAGAGCACCTCAGCACTTCGTCAAAGCAGCCCTCAGTTTGAATTTTTTAATATATTCTTCTTTAAGGTGAGCAGCTTGAAATTTGTTTGTGGTTCTTCTGAGTCATCATTAGCAGCAACTTCTTAAGCATAGGAATGAGTATTTTCTAAGAATACTTTGGGGCTTTAGTTGTCGTACAGTGAGTGCCCAACAGGTTCCCTTTTAAAGACCCCATGTTTTTATTCACTTTGTCTAACACAATTTTTTTCTTCTCCTACAATTGGTGTTTGTATTTGAAAAGCATTAATTCAAACTAGAAGACCAGCATACATAAGTGACTTCAAAGCTTTTATGCACAGAACACCTTCCAAGTGACCACGATTTTTATTTTTGCTTTACTGTTTGTTTATACAAATTAGCAGGCGCAGCCTGCCTGTTGCCTGGCAGTTCAAATAGGAAAGAAGGAAAAAAGAAAAAAAAAACAAAACAAAACAAAAAACAAAACAAACAAAAAAACAAACAAACAAACAAAAAAAAAACACCACACACCAAAACTGGAAAGCAAAGTTCAGCCACTGTCCTAGGATGTAATTATCCATTTATGGAAGTTACATTTTTTCCACTGAGTCTAGTGTTGGATAATCTCAGCTCTTTACATTTTTGGTTTGAGGAAACTCTGGGAAATTTCTGCCTCTGGGGGCAGATATTTGTATTTCAAACTGTGAATTCTTGGAAAACCCTTGCGAGTGCTGGTACACATGTAACACTGGCCCCTCTGGGAGCTCAAGTCAATTCCGTGACCCGTGCCTATATGAGCTCCATTTCTTACAGCGTTTCTCTGTATACAGATTGGAATACATAGAGACACTGAGCAGGTGGATGAAGTCAGAGATTTCTATGGGGAGCTCCAATCCCAGAGTGCGGGGCTTCTCTCAGTCACATTTTTGCTGGAGACAACTAATGTTTAATATGAGATCCTGAAATTATCTTTCCTGTTCTTGCTGAAGTACTGCACATACTACCAGTAGCGCGCATTTTAAGGAAACGAACTTTCAAAAGAGATCTCTCTTTCCTTCTGGAGCGAGCAGTTCTTACACAGCTGAGCTGTCATGGAAGAAAAATCAGTATAGCATTTGACCCGCAGCCTTACTTCACACAACTGAATATTGAGACTAATTTTACTGAGCAGAACTACTTATATAACGTCATCGTTAAGCTTTCATATTTCATAACATGTCAAATGTCAGCTTTGTGGGTTTTGTAGGGAAACAAATAACCCAGATGTAAAAATACTACAGTTCTTGCAGGTTGCTACTTGTTGGAGTGCTCCCAATTGTATTAGTTTCCACAAACAGAAGGCTCACCCGACGCTTTGACTTTTATGACTACAGGTTTGCAGGATAAAACTGTCAGCTGCTCAGGAAGGATTCCACAGACATTATCCACACGGAGACTTAGAGCTTGTCTATATAATTCCAAATAAATGTTGAGGCATAGCAACTATTATTCTTTATACCACTAAAACTTAGTAATACAGTTGACCCTAAGAGACTTGAAAAACCCAGTCTTATGCAAAATAACACTTGGGGAAAAAAGAATGAGGTAAGGAACAAGGTCTATTTATTTATTTTTACATATAAATCAGGAGGTCTCTGAAACTCACAGGCACTGAAGAAATAGCTTGTCTGAGAAAATTGAAACGTCCCCTCAGTAAACTCCCACTCCATAGGAAAGCTTCGTGCTCTCTGAAGGGGCTAGAACTTCTTGCCAAGAAGGTATTTGGACATTAATTTTTTAAATTAATGCTCCAGGATATTCACACAAAGACACAGATATCGACTACTGTGTAGAATATATTTTTAATTGGAAGAGGCCATGCCAGCTGAGCTATAAAACAAGTACAAGCTGTTAGATATAATAATAGAGAAAAAAGACTAGGGGAAAAAAGTGAGTCATGAAAAAAAATAAGAGAAAAAGCTATTTAGTTAAAAGAGACTTCCCAGGACTCCTGAGCTAAAGTAATGGTAGAAAAACATGAAACTTATCATGACCATCACGAATGCTGTTCAGGGATGCAGGGATCCTGATACCATGGAAATGGCACTTGTATTCAGGATTATCTTACATGATTCACATATAAATGAAGATGGTTCAGATTTTGGAGCAGTAACAACACATCAAAAACCGCAAGTGTTGTTTACAGTGCACGTACATGCACTGTATATGGCATTGTGGTATAGAGATGCAAGAAATTAAAAAGGAATTTAATTTTCCTCTTTCAATCAGAAATGAGTGATGCAAGCTGTAGCTCCTGATACGCAGATAGATGCCACTGACTTCAGTGTCAACCAGATGTCACTGCTCTGATGCTGACTTGAGGCAAATATGGCCAATATGTTTTCCATAAAATTAAATCCCTTTATTTGCTTCTGTAAATAATTTTCTGTAAAATAAGTATCAGGGGTACTAATTTTGGTATTTGTTTTTTATTTTATTCCTTTTGCCTCTGAGAAACATGACTGCTTGTTCTTAACTGGAAGCATAGTCCTGACAAGACTGTTGAGAAGCCAAAAGGATGCACTTTGTTAGTGCAGACATGCAAGAGCTTACGCGTGGCAGCAACACTGACGGTACAAAGCTGAGGGGACCTACTGGGTACTTTGCTGCTGCTGCAATGCAGAGCTCTAGTTCAGGCATCCTCTACCTCACGTGAGACAATTTCTGTATATGATAGGTAGGTGCCTGGAAGATGACATTAAGCATACTAAATACCTGGTCTGTTGAGCCTCTTCCTCAAAGATCTTTTCAGACACCCTCTAAGATGAGGGGTGGATTTAAGGCACAGAAGTTAAGCAGTGAGGCCCATTGGCATTCACAGCTGGTGCCAGGTTTGCTTCTCACAAAGCTGGAAGAGCAGTTGCTTCTTTGCTCATCATCTTTGCTTAACACCTGATGCCTCCTGTTGAAGACATTTCCCTGGAGTTACCACTCACTGGCCAGGAATGAGATGCTGCTTGCTCAGCACACCTTTTGGCCAGAGCACTCCTTTAAGAGGAGGATTATAAGGATTTGAATCCTTCAGGGCAGGATTCCGCTTCCTTGGTGACTCCTCAAAATAGAGGTGGGAACTATCATTTCAAAAGGGCACTTATGATCCTTGCTCACTTCTTTAAAACAGAAGTTGTGTGCACCTGCCCTTGGGAGCAGATTCAGTTTCCAAACAGGAGCACCTGTGGAGGGCAGGGGTTCAGCTGCATCCCCTTCGCTCAGCAGATTTATCGAGGTTGATGTGAAATGAAGCCCTTGCCTTTGGTGATGGACACATTAGCTGCAGGAACGCTTTTCTGCCTTTTCACATAGGGGYGTGCTGCCAGTCATGGCACATCAGAAGCTGTAAGCTCCTAGGAACTGCAGCCTGCAATGCCCTCTAAAGTACTGAGGCCAAGACAAGAAAAAAAATCTTTTATCTCCACTTTCCAGACAGTGTGCAAGTGTCTCTGTATTCCTGGTGATTGTCCTTTACTGTCTGACATGACCAGCACTAAAAATCTAGGTATTGCAGCACCTAGCTGCTGGGTGCCCAGGCTCTTTACTGGACCTTTCTCTAAATACCTAGATGTTCAGCAGTGGTCACATCTAGAACAGCAAATGAAATGCTGGATATAGAGAAATTTTATATGCCAGCTGAGAGAGGGTCGTCATAATGTAATTTTTAGATGTAAGTGCATCTAAGCTTTTCAGATGGTTAGTCCTAACTCCTTTTAGCACTGAAGCCAGGGAGAGTGTTCAGCATTTCTATCAAAGCCCAAACACTGTGAGACCTGGTCAGTCAGACCTAAAATAAGTCAGGTAAATACACTTTTTCTCAAACAACACTGTTTGCAAAACTGGTAGAGAAAATGCCAAATTTTATCAATGACCTTTTAGAACTATTTTCTGCTTTCAATGTTAAACACGTCCATTTTGTCTTTGCATTTATAGGCCTCCTTTTCTTCTCATATATTTGAGCTCCAGATAATTATTCTAATTAAAAATATGTAAAAGCCAACAAACGCAACAGAAGTATTCTCTCTTTTGAAAACCATGGATAATTACCTCCAGTATCCATTACTTAGATGCCTCATGACACATTTTTATTTTGCTTCTCTGATATTTTTCTCTTCCTGCCAATGCAACTCTCACATATTGATTGACTTCTATAGTATTTTAACTGAATACATGACATTAGCCATAGAAAGCACTATTTTATTGTACTACTTTGGGGGAAAAAAAAAAAAACAAACAACAAAACACCCGTCCAGACACTTTCTCCATTACATACTAAGGCTGCAATGCTCTAATAGCAGAAAGAAAAACAAGAATTTTTGCTAAATATTCTCCTCTGTGGGTAACAGCTCCCCATTTCATTATAAAACTTGTAAAGTATTATTTAGAAAACTACAGCAAAAATAATTAAAAATTAAATCACCATACAGGAACTTATTCATTGAAAGTAATAGTTAAAACTCAGTCAGAAGACTGGGTATCAAAGGAAAAGATTAAAAAGAGAAATTGCAAAATGTCAAAAGTGTCTTCTTTCTAAATATACAGGCATCTCAAGGTACAAAAGCACCTACATCAGAAAAATGAGGGAGAGGCTCGTAAGTGATCTGTGATCCTACAGGTCAAATACCACTTACAAATTACACATTATAAATTTAATATCTCTTAAAATCAAGGTATACTGCTGTACAGTCTATATACTGTCTATATGCTACTTATTAGCAGAGAAACTTTCAAACCAATGAACTCAAACATTGTTTCCCAGACTTCTCTTTCCCTCACCTCTTTATAAGATTTGTGTTGTCCTTACAGCATGACTTCAGCACAGGCCTTCCTAAACTCACTAATGAATGAAGATATCCATCCAAATAGTTCCTGAGAGTCTAGGTCTTGCGGCTCCCCAAATTTTACCTGTAAATTTGAAAGAGAAGAATATTTAACATTAGTATATCCAAGTAATCTAAACCATGTCCAGGATCTTAATGAAATTAAAAGAGCAAGAGAAAAGTTAAATAGTTTCTTCATTAATAATAATAATAGTAACAATAATAATAATAGCAATAATAATAATAATAATAAAAAAAAAAAAAAAAAAAAAAAAAAAAAAAAAAAAAAAAAATAAAAAAAAAAAAAAAAAAAAAAACCAACTTAGATCTGGCTAAAATCTCCAGCAACCTGAGATCCAAAACATCCCAAGTAAAAGTGGCCCCAGGAGTTGTCATTGAATTACCTCAGTAACCTGTGTTTCTATATAACCCAGTGTCTCTGGCTGGACTATAGATCTACAGCTGAAGAGGAGAAAAATCAGTAAACCATGAAGCTTCCTGGCTCTGCAGTTTGTTAGATGAACCCATTGATAAAAGAAAATGTGTACATTAGGGAAATGGTTTATATTCTACGGTGGGCATGGCAGCAACACGTTCAAGCCAAAAAGTTTTCCTTTTCTGTCATTTTGCTTTGCAAACAAACAAAAGTATTCATAGGGAAGCAAACATTTTTGGGAGAAAAAGTAATTTATCAGAAAGCCACCTTTCCTTGTTCTCTTCTTTCCTTCACCTGAAAACAGTGAACAGATGGAAAGTTTTTTAAAAAGACGTGAACAATATAGTGGAGCAGACATGATGCCAATAAAACAAGAGGTGAAAGGCAGTCATACTACAAAGTTCAGTACTAAGAGAGGAATTCCTGCGTTAATTAAAATCACTTACACATAGGTTCTCCAGTTCTAGGATAGGAAAGGATTTTTGATATTAAATCTGTTGCTAAGGTTTAATTCAAGAGGTTTGTCATAATTTTCAAAGATTCCTCCTTAATGGGATCAATTTGTTAAAGAACATAACTCTGCCTGCAATGACTTTCTAATTGAGCAGAGCAGATCTAGAGAACATGCTCCAAAGGCTTCATCAAAAAGTTTAAAAAGGCATCTTGCGTTGCTACAAGTTCTTATCTTGGCTGTAATTGAGAGCTACTCTGTAATTGGGGGATACAGCTCTCCCAAGGCTGAACAGCAATGTAGTGGTATTTCAGTATTTCAGATTGCAACTGAAATATACGGAAAGATTTGGACTGCTATCTGTCATTAGCTAAACATGTTCACCTGGACATCATCTAACGTGTTCTTAGGAGCAAATCCTCTGCCTGGAAATCAGAAACACAGTAAAAGAAACCACTCGCATATAATCTAGTCACAAAAACTTTAACATTAACCAGTGACACCAGATTAATAGTTTTGCCTGTTGTGTTCCTAATTGCACCTCCTGGGTGCTCCAAGCCCTTGATCTTTGGCACRCCTCACCACTCACCCATGGTGTACCATCAGTTAAACAGTAATGAGAGAGGCATTTCCTGGAGCTAATGACCATCTGTGAGAAGTTGATAGCCCACAGCTATACCACAGGCAGTTATCCCCAATTTATTGTTCATTCCATAGAAGTGTCACATGCTAAGGTCATTATTGATTTTATAAGCAGAATATAAAATCATAAAACAAAAATCCACAGGCCTACCTTTATGTGCAACATGATTTCCATGGCTACCTACAACACATTTCCAGATCAGATATTTCCCCAGGAAAGCTGGACTATTCCTTCCTAGTGCTGTTGAGACGATAGCCCGGTCTTTGATCACCCATCCTATTTTATATTTGCTTTACATTTTTGCTGCTTTATAAATATGCAAAAAGATCTGCCTAGCAATAACATTATTCAGAAGGAAAAAATCCATTCTAAGTGAGAGAAATATATCAAATTCCTAACTTTAGAGAATAAGGGAGAAGGGAAGGGGGCGCAAAAAGCAGCTGGGTTAAAACTTGAGGAAACTTCCAGCTACACGGAAAATGAAATCCTCTTCAGATGCAAATAAGAGTCTCAGATGAGAGTTTCCAATACAAGAAAGGAAAGCAAAGAGCCTCACACATATATCTGTAGCACAGCATCACATGTGTAATGCCTCCTGGCTGAATGTACACAGCTGGGGAGAAACAATGTCTGTGCAGAAGAACTATGACAGAGTATGCACATGCAGGAGGGCACATCCAGCACTCACTGGGCATGACACAGCTCTGCAAGCAGGACCAGCCACACGACACTAACTCCTTCTGAAGATGACTTTTAGGTAAAATGGGTCAAATTCTTCCATACCCCATGCAAGAAGCATTCCCCCAAAGGTTTTACAGCACAAATCTCCCCACTTTTAAATTTGGTGAATACTTTTCAACAATTTCCACTCATGTAACTCAATTGTTAATTCTCTCATTTACACTATTTTTTCCACGTTTTTTTCTTCTTGCTTTATCCCAGTCCTTCAACCTTTTTTGAAGGCGTGGGACAGAGTTCTTCATCTATGTGCTACCATACAAATTTGGCTTGTCACCCTACACTGAGGCATTTTTCCCATTTGTGAAAGGCTGCAAGAGACACACAAAGAAAGCCTTGCACATTGTTACAATATTACTTTTAGTAAAACATTACTAATTAAATTTCCTTGGTCAAACATCTCGCTAATCTTCAATGTCTGTTCAGATAGGTCCCCAAAGGTCTTCCTGGCTGCATCTTCTGTGTAACATTTGCCTATCATAAAACTTCCCTACTTCTAATCCCTCCCCCTCATAAAAAAGGAAGGGGAAAAAAACCCACCAAAACAAAACACCACCACCACTTAAAGCTGTGTCCTAGTCCCAGGACCAGGAAGTTATTCCAGTTTCAGAGGTTAGCACTGTATTTCAGCAAATCTGTCCCTTTCCTTAAAACTTCCTAGTGTGACTATTCTGCCAGAGAATACTGTTACCATAGCAGAGACCTCCTGAATTTCTATCACACTCCAAGAACATTGCACTAAACGACGAATCTACATGCTATGTTGTTAAAAATTGCAGCGTGGAGCTTTTATCATTCCTTCTGGTGTGACCCTCTGACCCAAAAAAACATTTTTTCGTGTATTGGACCTAGATGGGTTGCTTCTGTTCAGAGGAAAAAATGATTGAGAAAATTAGGTGCTTCTCTGGCGCAAGTGTGGGTGAATATAATAGGAACAAACAAGAACAGACAGTTTCTTTATCAGAAATCTTCTGCCCGTGGAGCTTCCTTTCTGCTCTGCTCATTTTTAGATCTGTGCTACTACTAACATCTCTATCCCTGTCTCTCTCACATTCGAATAATAGTAGCTAAATCAATGCCCTGGACTATAAGCTTGTCACTAGAAAAAACCCTCAGCCCAAATAACAGAAGATTTGCAGCTGCCTACCAGCCAAAGACACGATTGCTGGTAGGCACCAGAAAAGCAGGTTGTTTTCCATAACATGTTTTCTCTAACATGTTGAAAACATTCAACAGTTAAACTCATTGAATTTATAAAGTTGGTGAACTTTTCTTTCTGATACTTGGGCTGTAGACCCTCTAAGAAGTGGGCTGTAAGTCCTCAAGAAAAATAAAAGCCAGATTTTCATTCAAAATATTCCACCACTGTTAGATGTGATTTTTTTTTTCAGTTTCTGTGGACAGTACAACTATAAAGCATGTGGAAGTATGGGAACTTCTTGCACTTCTTTCTTCCCTTTTTTTTCTTTTAAAGAAATGTAGATGTCTTTTCATTGCATTTTAATATGATATGTACCAGTATGTTGCTATAAAGCTTCTTCATTTCATCACATCTTTTTGACAGCTGGGATAGATCCCCTTCATATTTCTGAATTAAATCCTGTAATAAAATAAAACCTCTTAATTTGGTATAGGAGCATAATATTAAAGCAGAAATTAAACAGCAGTGAAAACAAGATAATTCAAGTCAAAATTTTCATGTCACAAAAATTTCACATTTCACAAAAGATAAGCATACATCAAGCACACACATTTCCTTGCAAGTATTAAGACATCAAAGACAAAAAAAAGAAACATCAATGTTAGAGAATTTTTTACTGTGTCATCCAACGACACTGCCTAAATCTATTAAAATTGACAGAACTAGATAAGCACCATAAGGTCCTGATTTCCACCCATATTTGGCATAGTCTAGCCTTTTTGCATGTGAAGTAAACACTCCCAGTTGCTAGTTCTTAAGGAGGCAGAAACAAGGCCTTAGAAACTTAACTTTTGAAACAAAATTTCTTAATCACAGTTCCTTTGTAACATATACATTTATATGTATGTATATACATATACAAGACAACTTAATATGTATTGAAGAAGCATAGTGTTGAGCTGTTCCAAGGGAGAAGGAAACGTATGGGTTTAGCAGATGCCGACACCACTCAGTGAAGCACAGCACGAAGATATCCAGGACAGCAGAGATGAACATGTCCTCACCACGGCAGTGGGGAACGCCCTCACTGGAAGTAGCCCCATCCACAACTAGCACAACAGTGCTCTTGAGAGTTAATTAAGTTCTTTGCCCCTGAGCTAATAAGCCCTGTGTTTGGCTCTGCTGACTGCTGGCCAGAACTGGCTCCCTCCAGCCTGCTCAGCCACCTCTCCATTGTGACCTCCAGCGCATCTTGTTCTGCCACTAGCATGGGCAGAATCATCTTAGATCAACCTATACTCATGACGTAGGCATGCCTTTGGATGATGTTTCTCTATGCTATTTTCCCTTCTGTCCGAGGGCAGAGGAAGTTATTACAAATTCCTATATGCTCTGAAATTGCTCTGTTATTCCAAAGTGCTTATCGTGGGCAACAGTGGGGCTACCTGTTCCTCATCCACTCCAGCCCATTTGCCTGTGAAGCAAAAGCAGGAGATGCAGAAACTCTGAAAAGCCCTTCCCATGCTGCAGCTTATGGTATGAGACACTATCAGAGGGGAATAAAAGGCCACTTTCCCTCAAATGCTCCTGACCCCCTTGCCAGGGCAGGACTCGGCAAAAACTAAAGCAGATTACTCATCTTTTACCTCCAGCCCACAATATGGTTGTGATAATGTTACCTTTAGTTCCTTGCAGAACTGTGACTCCTGGGGTGTTGCCTTGATTGTCTTGGGTTTAATAAGCCGCCTGCACTGAATAACGTTTTCCAGTTCTTTTTTTAAAACTAACAAAAGAGAAAGAAAATGATAAATTTCACTAGCATGCAGTTGTGTCCAAAGGACTGCAAATGTCTAATTTAGGACACATGGAAAATTTAGGAGAATGTGGGTCTATAATATGTTCATCTGGGAATATTAACTTTCTGTTTTGAGATTGAAATCCTAAAAGAGGCATGGGTCTTATGGAAAAAAAGTAGTATGTGATCACTTCACAAGCAACTGCAGAATAATGAAGAGGTCGATAGTACGGTTATGCAGCAGCCATAAATTTGACCTTTCCTAGCTTTGAGCATTGGGATTAGCAATGAAAATAACATTCTTCAAACCTACATTTTTGTGTAGAAAGTTCAGGGTTCCTTTAAAGATAAAAGAACAAAAATTCTACTCTATATAACAGTAAAAAATCTTGTCGTTGGCACTAAGCACTACATCAGACTGCTACCATGGGACCTCTCATGGTGCGAAATGGGGGGAGAAGAGGATACAGCCTTGGCTCCAGGGGCTCAGTCCTGAACTGACCCAGGCTGCAGTCTAGCATCTTCCTCCCCTTGTTCTCATGCAATACTTGCAGCAGATGAGCCCCAGCATGTGCCTTTAACTACATGGTGAGAAAGGCTGGTTCAATGGCATTTGGTCCATCTCTTCCCTTCTCTGCCCTGGAGAATGGGACTCAGAAGATAAGAGTCATCTACACTGGGCCCATCAGGAGCCCATGGAGGGAAGAGGCCAGTCAATCTCCTCCAGTTCCCATAATTCACCTCCTTCGATAGCTCCCAACAGTTTCTGGTACTGTGTCTATTGTATCATTTTATCCATGACTTCGCAAAACTGTCTTTAAATTACTAGTGATTTTGAATTGCTACCAACATTGTCCCCAAAGAACACAAGTGGCTGAAGGTAAATAGTGTTATTTTTAGTTACGCATGTGTCCTAAGAAGTTGATTGGAATTTAGCCTCAAGCTAAATGCCTGGCTGACTCCCAAAGCTGAGCAGAACAGGTGCAAGGGTTTTTCAAACCAAAAGCTGAGAGCGACTATCATTCAGGTATGTTATCAAAGGCTGAAATAGGATATATTGGTCTGTAGTTACAGTCAACACCCATGCCACATTTTCAAAAGATAGATTTTTTTATAAACTTTCAACACAATAGAAGTCATTTTCATCCACTCATACACCTTCTCTATCAGCTCTCAAAGGGTTCAATCTAAAATCCATTGACTTCACTGGTCACCTTGTGATACTGTTCAATGGTAAGTTGTAAATGTCTCCCAAAGCCTATCTTACATTTGAACAACCTTATTCTGTTCCCTCCTGTCAACATCACTAGTGTTGGACTCCTTTCTAGAGGACACCGGTTTGATTCAAAGAAATTCTTGAACTTCAGGACTGAACTGTAGGAAGTTTTCTCCTGCTGCATTGCCTGCTCCTGGAGACTCCGCTACAGCTTTGATGGAGTACTTGTATCTCTTAACATTTGTAGTTTATGATAAGTTCTGTTTACCATGGGCAGTATATTTTTTATGTTTCTAAACCACCTGGACACACTTTAATTTTTTTTTTTTTAAATTCTTCACAGTAACATGGCAGATTAAGTATCACCATAGCAACACTTTACCTCAATGTTTTGAACCTTTATCTCTCTTTACAAACTACAGAAGTGCAATGAAAACCTGTTCCAAATGACTGCACAACATATGAAAATCTTTCTCTGAATTTAGAAACCACATTTACATACCATCAACTTCAGCACTGAGGCCCTTCATGGAAGCTGAAAAGGAAGAGAGAGGGAAAAAAATGCCAGTAAGTATCATTCATATTGTGAGTTTCCACAAAAGCTGAAGGACTTAATTTTTTTTTATTTGTTGATTCCCCCCCCCCCCCTTACCATCAGGAGCAGCTTCAAATTCTGTCAACTCCTGAGAAAATTTAGCCAAATCAGGCTCATGTAAGAAGATCTGTTCCACAAGGGCGTGAAGCAAGGTGAACGTCCTCTCCTTACCCCGCAACAGAGGTAACTGCAAATAGAATAGAGCAATAATTGACAGACTGAGCTATTATACTTTAAAAAAAAAAAAGAAACAGCAGGGATGTTGATAGCTCCCAGGTAAATTTGACAAGAATAGAAAACACAATGAAATTAAACTTCTCCTTTTCAATCTGCCATTTCACAGACATTCTTGATTAAGATCAGCTTTACACTTTCATATCCGTTGACCTTCCTTGTTCTTTTGTGTCTTCTTATTCACAGGGGCCTTTTTCAACTTAAGGTATCCTAATTGATTGCAACTGATTTTGGACCTCCAAACACAGTCATTATTCCTTTCCACTTAAAAGCAGCATGCTGTGTTCACGAAGAAAGTAAAGTTCCTTAATTGAATCTGGGAAGATGCTCTGTGGCAGAGAATGATTTTGTAGGCATTTTTCATTATGATAGATGTGGTATTATGGCCATTATATATAAAAAAAAAAAGAATGCAAGTTGTGTCTGAGAATTGTCACTAGAGTTATAAATCACTCACTCATACATTAAAGTATTCAGATGGGAAAGATACCTTACAAAACCAAAATAGAAATTCTTCTCTCTTCCATTCACAGATCAGGCATAATCTTATAATAGTGTTAAAGGTACAAGGCAGCTTAGGAAATTGGTATCTATTTCTTACTTTTTAGGATAAGAGTATGATGCTCTGCCACTGTTGGGTGGAGGAGGGGGGAAAAAACCCTTTGCTCCGTAGCAGCATTTTCTGATGGCAAAATCTGATGAAGAGGGGAAAGCAGTTTCCTTAAAACTAATGGAAAACTCAGCCTAATGTCACACAAGTGGTAGGTCAATGAAGAGACAATTAAAGAACTAAGAGCTAGATGATGCTTCTTGTAGAGCAGATCTCTATCAGGAAAGAGTAAAGATCACAACTGCTACCTGCGTCCCCTATTCAATCATCCAGCAGAGCAATGATGGGGGGGGGTTAAAACTGTTGCAGGCCAGTTTCACTCCCATTGAATTTATTAATTTATTTACATTCTACTTTTGAAATTTTACCTTAAAATGGCATTGTACCACCTGTTGCAAAAGACCTTTGCATTGGAGTAAAATGAAGCACTAAGAAATTACTTCAGTGCCATAAAAATGCAACTACCACAGAAGAAATGCCATAGCTACAGCCTATGACCACAAGTGAAATGAAGAGGATCCATACAGCAGTGCTCTGCACAAAACTGCGAAGTATTAGTTTATCTAAACTTGCATCTAACCAGGGACCTGCAGCTCAGACATCTCTTCTAGCCAGGGGATCTTAGTATCAGGGCAGTCAGCATTTTGATGTTCTACCTCATTAGAAACACAATGTGTTCAACACCCTAATGCCCCCATCTAGCCAGTGCTGCTTCTAAAATGGGGAAATGCATCTTGTTATAACACACATTAAAGAATACATTGTTAAACAGGATTTTGTTTCTAGTGTAACCAAGAGCAGATGTTAAAATGTTAGCTACTCATTAAAAATGATTGCCTTTCTCCACATTCAGGGCAAAACTGAATATTAATGGCTAACGTACCTTAGAATATGATGATTTTAATGACAAGAAAAATATTTACTCACTTTGGTCAAAGACGACAATCGAAATCCTTTAGCCTTCTCTTTTCCAGCCTTATCGTTTAAATGGTTCCCCATGGCTAAAATGTACTCCAAGACAGCAACAAATTTCTGGCTGGATTGCAGCTGCTTACTCGCTTGGATTTTCTGGTTTATTAGCTGAAACACACAAATCTTCCTTCAATTCAAATTGAAAATGTGAGTAAATCAATGGTGCCTATACCTTCCCTTTGCCAAAAGCCTCACTGTCCCCACCTGAAGCAAGTCACACTTTAGCTGATGGGTATCTTCCTGTCCAGCTTCCCCAGGGGAACAGGCCAGGGGTTTTCAGGAAGGACCAGTTAAATATCTCCCACCAAGATAAAGCTGGTGTTGGCACAGTTACCCTGCCCCTGATGGAGGTCACATCATTTCTGGCTGCCAAACCAGCCCTGCCAAAACAACTTCAACCTCATCTCTTAAAAATGCTTCTGAAGAAAAAGTATTTTGCTGTTTGAATACACCAGATTGCACCAAATGTCAGGCATCAGGGGAAGCTGATAGCCTGAAGCGCAGTATAAGGTTCTCCATCCTTCACCTCCCTCCCTTCTACTTACACCAGCTGAAGACTGTTATCTTATCAAAATTCTTAGCACAGTTTCCCCACAAGGAAGAATAATAATTTCCTGTAATCAAACTCAGTATCAATTTCTGTTTTCCCAGGGAAGCCACCTCCCTTCTAGGGCTATAGATACAAGAGGTGGTTTTGTTTTAAATTAGGAAATGTATATTTTTTTAGCACCACACCTCTCTTCATCAGTCACCAACACACAAATTTAAAAACAGGGAAAGGATGAAACACGCAGGAGAGCTGAAAGCCATTGTTAAAACATTTATAGCACATCACAGGGCCAGAGGGTGCTGAAAGCCAATATTCAGATTGTCCCACAGAATTTTAGATGTATATTCTGTGGTTTACAAACAGGTGTTAGTGTGCAAAAGAAAGAAAATACTTATCAGGCAACTAATCAGCTCTTCAATGAACATTAAATATCCGTCAAAGCAAAGAGTATATATAATAGCTTCCAAATATTCAAATATTTGTTTTCAGTGGAGGACAGCAAAGGTGTAGCATTGTACCAGGCAGGGTCAGAAATCTGTACATCTCCCCAGTGTTTTCCATCTGTTCCTCTTCTGGGTTTTGTTCACTGTTACTATGGTTTTAATCACAGCCAGACAAAGGATAGCAACTTGGACTTGCAGAACTTTCAAATTTTGTTTTCATTCCCATGCAGAATGAGAGCAAAGCCTTTGAAACATTTTCATAGAAACAGAATCGTGTTGAAATACTTTGTTTTGAATCAAAGCATATACAAACCCTGGTAGGTAAGGCAGCTGTTTGGAAAAGGAAGATCCAGTCCATGAGACTGGAACACTGTTTATTTGCATCCCCCCACCCCTAGGTCATCCTGAAAAAGGCAGAGAGGGACTTGAACTCTGATTTGCAACATTTCAATTCAGTGCTGTAATCCCTAGGGTGAACAGCCTCCTTCAGTCTTCTGACAATAGTAAATGTCTATGAGATGCTGGTCGAATAAACTTGCTCTAAGTATCTATGACTTTAGATTGATTCTTTCAGCTTGTGGGGCAAGAACCTCCCCACAACAGGAATTGAATTTTAATGGTGAAATTCACTTCTGTCTTATCACTGGCCAAAGAAAGAGGAAAATTTAACAATGCCAAATAAAAATTTGAAAATCCTTTCCTGTTCTTTTCTCTCTCCTTTGTGGAAGTCTGTTCCACTGCCAGGCCCATTAGCAAATGCTTCTTGAACCCTAGTAGAATAAGGATGATATTAAATGCATATACATGTATACACATGCGTATCATAGCCCTCATTTGTCTCTATTTTTTTTTTTTTTACTGTATTTTGTTTTGAACCAGTACTCTGGAATACCATCATTAACAAAACAAAATAAAATGAACTGGATTCCCAAAAGCATTCCAAATGCACCAGCCGATAGTGCCACTGTATTTCAAATGTAGCCTGTCTCTAACAGTTTCATGTCATTTACAATTCCTTGGCTATCAAAGCCATGACCTATAGAGATTTTATAAAATTTTTTTAACCTTTTTGCTTGTTACTTTTGAACAGTGCCATGAAATGTTTTTTTTAAACACCAGGCTGCCTGGAT
The DNA here is from genome assembly GCA_035582835.1 of Phoebastria nigripes. Taxonomy (NCBI): domain Eukaryota; kingdom Metazoa; phylum Chordata; class Aves; order Procellariiformes; family Diomedeidae; genus Phoebastria; species Phoebastria nigripes. The sequence continues at coordinate 1,759,708 of JAYKAV010003388.1, read as the reverse complement.
TATTACACTATGAATTGCTCAAATTATGGACTGTGAGATATTTTGCTATTTAAAAAAAAAGGAAAAAAACAAAACAAAACCTCCCCAACTACACAGCTTTGAATTCTGCATTGAGGCCACTTGGCCCTCTACTATACAACTGCTAGATTTTGATTACAAAGGCACTATGAAGGAGTCATATTACTTACAGGCTCCAAATCTCTCATGCTCACAGGGAGCTCACGTATGGTAAGCAGGAGATCCAACCTCTGGCTTAAGTAGGGGATTTTACACATCTGCATAGAATTGAACAGAAAAAGATCAGGAATCAAAACCCATGTTTATACCAAAACATGCACATAGTTTTCATAATTCATTGAGTAATTCATATGCACCTTAGTTTTCCTAATTTCTGTGTTCATTTATTAATTTTATTCTAGGTCTTAAGTCTGTAGATATACTATGGCACATACCTGAATATGCATCATTTGCATATGCAAATTCAAGAAGACACCATATGCTCATAGGGTCAGACATTATTAAAATCAATGACACTCATTTCTTGTGAACAAGAATGGTTAAATGCATACAATTTTATGCTTATAGATTTTGGAAATCTAGCTCAGAATAAATCAGCTCCTACTTTGGAGGAAGGGGAGGGCGTTTGACTTGGAGACACAAAGGGATCCATACAGTTCTCTTCATAATATCTAGCTGTCTCAATTCTTTATTGGATAAATCCTCTTATACTGATTCTGGCTGAGATTGTAAATTTAAGTTCCAAACAACAGCTTCTTGTAGTGGTTTTATCTAGAAGAGAGTGTCCTAGAAATAGCATGTGGTGTCTTTTAACGCTGTATTTTCTTACCTCTAACATAAACTGATCAACCACATGCAGCTCTGAAGGAGACCCCTTGAATGACTGGTACCTTTCTGCATCTTTTGGTGTTGGCATGTATCTGTAAAACAGTAAATGAAAATTAGATGTCCTCTTCCTCTTCATTCTATATTGTTGTAACATAAAACAATCATTCCATTACATGCATCAGAATTTCTTACTGTTTAGTGTGTTTTACATATTGCATATTTATTCTTTAACCATTGGAACTTTATAGACATTTGAGCCAACTATGCAATGGAAAGCAAAAATGATCTGCAGATACATCTGCATATCTGGAAATGCTTATATAAACATAAGGCTTGAAAATAACAGTCAGTAGTGTTCACCTGCAGACTACAGACAATTTACAATGGCATGGGCTATTTTGGAAAAGGTAAAACCACGCGACAGAGGAGTTAAGGCCATAATTTCCAAAGAGGTTCATTAATTCTATGCTTGATACATACGTGCCTTGTTTTCATTGATTGGATGAACATATCTGACAACCTTTCCAAAGCACCTAGAAACAATATACACTTTTTGAGCAGTTATGGCCATGCTGGTTCAGCTTGTCTCCAGCAACAACTTCTTTGAAAAATTAGCACAAAAGCAGAGCAGACTCATGCTATGGTGTGATTAACCAGTGGGCCCCATGGTCTGACCGACTCCTATCTCTAAAACTTTTTTAATTGCCCATGAAACAAGACCGGGCAATGGCATTTCTGTCTCTCTAAGTGCTGCATCACATCCAAGATCCATTTCTCATTTTTGTTATGATAGCACGTAACACAGACCCACAACTTTCTTCCTTCTGCATAAGGTAACAGAACATTCTCCCACAGTACTCCAGAGCTGCAGATTTTTAGAAAACTGACATCTTTAAACATGCCTCCACTTGGAAAAATAAACACACCGCCACAGTTCCCCTCCTTTGGAGATCTTCCTGCCTGTTTGACTGATACACTATGGGAATCCATAGAATATTGTAAGAAAAATGAAATCGATGTTATAGCTAACATATGAGAAGGAGTGTTAAGAATCTTAAATAAGTATTCAGGTCTACTATCTTCTCTTCTTTCTCTGCAAACAACCTACTACATTTGTAGCAACTGTGATTAAACATTCATGGGGATAGATATACATTTTCATTAAAAGTAAGGAAGTTTATTCAAAGATGGAAAAAATAAAGCAAAGATTTTAGCATGTTAAATACAGGACAAACAATAAGATTTTTTTTTTTTTTACTGTTGTCAATAATTTAATATGACATTTCAATTGAATAATTGCTGGGTTTTGAATTATTAAATCTATATTAAAGCAGATTACAAAATATTCCATTCATCACCATTCATCATCAAGAAAAAATAATGAATTCTCATTTAAAAATAACAGTTATCTGTTGGCAAATGAAAGGTTTTTTATTTATCATTAAAAGTAGTTTGACTTTTTAAGCAAATCAAAAAACATTTTTTTTAAAGCTGACAGCAAATATCTTCATTTAATCAGAAGTCTGATATCCCATCAAATTGTTTTAATGTATTATGTATATGAAATGAAACTAGAAGATTATCTAGAAGGTTTAAAGCTTAAAGCATTAAACAATGGAAGCCATGGAAAAGGAAGCACAAGAATATGTGAATGCATTCCATAAATATCTTTTTACATGAATGCAACTCCAAGGGAATTTGTGCAATGAAAAATCTCCCACTGTTCTGAAAAATTAAGTTTATAGAGACAAAGAGTGCTTTGCTATTGATTTTAAGATGTCAGGATAAAGAATCATTCAGAGAACCATGGAAAGGTTTCCACATCAAAATAAGTCCTGAAGTTTCTAATAATATTCCACCACCTCCACTAACCTTCACTGGATACGTGAGCAGAACATTTTGCTCACTGGTCACAGTCTTGAAAATGTAATCTTGGTTTTGGCTTTAAATATTTTTCATTCTACAATAGTAGAATTTAGAATTCCTGCTCAGGCTTAGACAGTATGACAGGTATAATTTGCACAGAAAGGAATTTTTCCAGCCCCAGATTATCGTGTTTAAACTCCTGTCATAACCACAGGTTCTCAATTAACAGGAGGCCACAGTTTTCAATGGTAAAATTTTTCACCATGGCACCACCACTCCAAATCAAGTGGAAAGGTCTTCAAAAGTGCTAAGTGTCCTGCTACTTGTATTGTGCCAAGTCCATTACAGTGCATTGCACAAGAGAAACTTCTGAGTGCTGATGTTTCAAGATAAGCATCTGCTCCTTCGATGAGATGACTGAATGGGAGCAATGGGAACTGCCTTGGAAATCCAACCCTCAATTCTGAAATACATCTCATCTATTTCAGTAACACTTTTAAAACTGTTGGGGTGGAAAAAATTAGCTTCCTTTTGCTACAAGATTTGTACGTGCATTCCTAGATTTTGGCAATAAATAAGCATCCCAGGAACAGAATCCTTGATCCTATATAGCATATAGCAATACAGCATCCAATATCTCTTACACATTCCACTGCTAGAAAAATTTCCTCAGCATTATTGCTATCAAAGGAAGACTCTGAAATCTTCAATGAAAAAATAAAATCTTTCAAGCTTCATTGCCATCATTATTATTATTATTATTATTGTCTGATGGCAAAGAGCCCAGATGCTATAAATCAGTGATCTCAGTGGTGTTACACCAATTTCAACAGCGTGGAGATCCTGGACTGAATCTGCAGGGCTGTATTAGGGCTTGAACAACAGAGCGTGTTCAGTGTTTTCCTTCAAACCAAGGTGTGAGCAGAGGCTGCCCTCGTAAACGGGGCTGGCCAGACCCCAAGCACTCTGCTGTGCTGCAGGACTGGAGGCATTTCCTTACCTCTGCCAGCTCCAACCATTTGTTTCTCCAGAGACAGCCACATGTGTAACTGGAGAGCACTCGCGATGTCCAAGACATTTCACTGCAGTTATCTGCTGACCAATTCCATCACTGCAATTAGAAACTGCAGTGCTGCAGTTAAGATCTTTCTTTTTTGAATGAAGCCTTTATGGTCGACTTTTGAAAGGCAACGGAGCTCCATTACCTTCAGTGGGGCTATACACCTTTCACCAGCTCATAATCTGCTGTGCACCAGTGTGGGGTATAACTGGTAAAGCACTGCGGCAGCATGAAAACTTCCTCCAGAACACTGGTACTTATAAAACATTTAAATATTCAGTGTCATGTCCATGTCCCTTCATACTTCAGGCAAGCTCTGTACAAGCCATCTCACAGAATGACATTAATTCCGTATGTTACATGTCTGTTCTTCCTGTTCACATCACTTTCTAAGTACAGGAATGATTCTGCAGACTTTAAAATTACTGTGGATGTACTGATTAGGATCAGGATTTTAAGGCCAAAATTAAACTCATTCCACAAGAATTAGAAACATCAGTTATTTACTTCCTCACTTTCTTTGCCAGCATCATCTTTTTCCAAGCTCGCTTTAGCAAAACATTCAATTTTTTTCTCATTTTGAAGCAAGAAACAGTTTCACATCAAGTTTTCATATGAATGTGTTTAATAAAATGGCCCAAGTATTACATGGGGACTGGGATGTATAATGGATACTACTCTAGGATTCCACTTCTTTCCTTTCTTTCTATGTCAAACGATTCAAAGAGATACAATCCAGTTCCTACAAATTTCACATGCCAGTAGTTTGCTTCCACTCCTGAAATCTATTTTTCTCAATATAGTAATTAAATTTTTTTGAAGATACAGAAATTTGCATTCTGCTTTAAACCCACAAATCTCTGCCACTCAGAAATACTGATATTCTTAATATCCCATCATCCCATGAAGCTCCTTTAACACTTGTCTGCCTTCTTCCTCTCCAACTCAATTTTAAATCTTTCATTTCTGATTCCACAATAGACAGTAAGGCTGTAGTAAGAGATGTTGTAAAGTGTTCTCATCAAGTTACACCTGCTCACTGCCACAACTTACTCTTTTACTAACTCTGCTCCTTGTAACTAGTTCACAAAATCGTGTCAGATTTGCTGTCATTTCTTGCAATCCCCTTTCCTACACAACATGGGGAAAAGTGATATTTTGTGGGCGTGCTCCAAAATCTCAGTTGCAAGGACTGAGATTTCTGTGTGCAACCCTAATATTCTATTCACAGTCAGGATAGATCCAATGTCTCAGTAGCATCTTCCCTGAACTTCGCATTGTTTGCAGAAGTTTATGCCTTCTCCAGAAGGTAACATATATTATAAACAAACAATTGAACCCCAAAGATTACCTTCTTAGTGCTGTAATCTGCTCATCTGTAAGTCCACCACTCTCTTCATGTATAATGTATAGTTTTTCTTTCAGCTCGCTTGGTTTTATACGGAAACTTTTAAGAAAAATGTCTGGAGGAAAATGATTCTTAGATTACTTGGAAGAAAATGCTCAAGGGAAGGAAAATCACCAAAACATTTAATATTTACTTTCCAGATTTAAAACAAACAAAAAAACAAAAAACAAAAAACACAATCAAAAAAAAACCCAAACACTTAGTAGCTGCTAATGCTAAGGCAAAAACTCAGTCTTCATATTTTCTTTAAATATACATAGCAGTAGTCAAGCAAAAATATATTTCTGTCAGAACATAGTCAATACTTAAGACAGAACTATCAAGATACTGTTATCAGAAGGTACTCAAGTACTTGCTCGTATATATTTCTCTTGTACTCAGCTCAACAGTCAAAATAATTTTTTTCCAAATAACAATACAATGTATTGGCATAGTATAATATTTTGAAGGTTAAAGAAATTAAATTTTCCATTTGTTTTGATTTTATTTGCTTTGTTTAATTTCCAGGGTTCAAAAGAAGGTAGTTAGAGTCCATGCAAGAAAAATTACTCCCAAAATGAAGGCAACCTGGGAAACAGAAGTGCTCACTTCTTCCACACTGCCTGATGTTCTAACTCTTCTGATTAAGAGTTTTTGTAATGTTTAAGACTTCTGTGCTGACATGGGGCTGGCTCATAATACGCATTATAACAGGAAAATAGAAATAAGTTGTCTCTTCCCCAAACAGGTGAGGAACCATTTGTAAGGCTGTTGCTCCCAAAAAGACTACTTCGTCTTGCCAATTATTCTTTAATTACTGTCTGTCTCCGTCATCATTACCAAAGGATGAAGGTAAAAAAGGAAGCACAAGGAATTGAACAGAGGGCATCAGCAGAGAAAGCAAAAAGGTTTAAATACTTCTTGCATTGAAACTTGTCATGAAGTTGGCATGAAACTTGTCCTAGAGTCTCTGCTATGACAGAACTCCTCTGAGCAGCACAAGGGGATTGGGAAGGAGAATGCAGGAAGGATGTGTATGATTTACCTTTTTTTTTTTTCCTCCAATTCTAAAAAGGAACAGAGTTTTTCAGGTTACAGGAACTTGCTGTGGCCCAAATCAGCTATTAATGGTTCCCAGGAGACTGTTGGCCAATGGAGTATATACCATTTATTCTTCCTCTGACACACTTTCCACTCTTTTAATTTTGTTATGAGATCTAGCTTTAGTGCTAAGCCTGGCAGAATCTTCCCTTTTCCCTTCTTATGCTTTTTATGCCTTATATCTTTTGCTTCCCTAAGCCTTTTAAACCATGTATCTCTTCAGGTGTGGTGATGTCTATGGACCGTAACAGAGCGAATAACTCATAGTAAAATGTTGATTTTAAAATTTTCACAACCTGTCTACAAAGCGTTTAATATTTTCTTGAACATTTTCAGTAGCTGAAATTAGCTGCTGAATAAATTCTAGTCATCAGACTTCGCCAACATATTTTCCTAGGCAAAATAAGGATTGTATATATGGAAACTGGGTCTCATACAGAGAAACAGGCACCAATCAAGTCACAGAAGCTGGTGTTTTGACTCCTAAATCAGTTTTTATCACTAGATCCCACATTCTTGGATTAACATATACATTATAGTGTCTCCCAAAACTTTTTCATTGGAAATCTGAGGATGTTTCTCTTCTCTCTCTCTTTCTGATACCTGTTCTCTGTATGGCAGAAATTTATTTTGTCTACAAGAATCCACTAGATAACTTAGCTTTTATTTGCATTTTCTCATACATTGGGCTTGAATTTAACGTGTAGGTCTTCTCTCAGAACTCTCATTTTTCTCTTGTGTTCAGAAACCCACTCAAATTCTCAAGAAATTTTAACCTACTGGTATTTTGGAGCTTCATCTTTTTATTCGTTAATTTAAGAACTGTGGTTTGCAGCACTTGGAGGAAGATTAATCAGAATTCTCAGGATCAAATTAACTTTTGATCTAAGTAATGTCCATTATAATAAGTATATGCGAAAAATCTCACTGATGGGACTTTAAGGATAAGATTAAGAAACGGATGTAGAATGTCTCAATGAAAAAAGTTGTAAGAGGAATAGGATCAAAAGGAAGAATAGTGCTATTTGCAAACCAAAAGAAACTGCAAGAATTTAGTAGATAAAAGTGCTATTACAGGATTCTTCTTATCTGCAACAGCACTTTCGTATCACTCGCTCCCTTTTAACACTTCAAATTGTTAGTCAATGGATGCAATAATTCCAACAAGTTATCTCCATTTACAGTTCCCAATTAAAACTTTACACAATCTCCAAAATATATTCTTTCTTATCAATATTCATAAAGATGAAATCATTAAAACTTCAAAATTAACTGCCCCAAATTCTTTACACATGTAACATTTCTTAAAACATCGCTAGGTTATAGAACTTTTTTGGAAAGCCATCTCTGTAATAGAAATCAGAGTAGTCCTTGAAGAACAATTATTCTTGCTCCTTTAATATCTACCACTTCTCATCAAAGTAATTGAAAGACCTTTACATCATTTTATTAGTAAGACCAGAACTATGTGTTGAACTGCTTCATTAGCTGTGAAAGACTGTTCTAGGTCAGGCCTTTGGCAGAATCATACCTGGGATATGAGAGGGAAGGATGCTGTTCATGATCATTCAAGACAGCCATTCACAGTCTAAGCTATCGGCCAGAGAAAGGCCAAGAGAGTTCCTGCGACCTGGCTTGTAGCTGCCTCAAAGGCTTCTTACACCAACCCATCTACATCTACATGAATATTCTTGAACTCAGCGTAGGAGAGAGCGCACAGTACTCACAGTTCTAGCTACCAAGCTGTTTCTGTTGACTTGTTTCACCCGGACAGCCCACAAAATTTGAAAAGACTTTGAAGTCAGAGTCTTAACATTGATTTCACAGGTGTCATACACAATTTTACACGTCTGCCCTAAGACAACAGCATCATAGCTCAATGGCACATCCACATGTTTTGTACAAGAACAGGAGAAGCTTGGTGCTTCTACTCTACATCATTAAGGACCACATTTAGAGCAACTGAGCCATGAGGTCTGCTTTTATAAATGAGTAGAGGGGCACTGAATTAAAAGATGATTTAGAAACAAGCTTGTCTCATTGCCTATTGAATGGCAGAAAATACAAACAGAAAATGCATGCAGTGCTCATCCCAGGCTTCCAGATAGGAGTACACAGTTCTTACTCATACACTTACTGAAGTTATGTGCAACTTTTCGATCTAACATGATGTGCTGATTCACTGAAGGTTCGTTGCCCGAAAATACTGCCATGTCCTGGATCTGGAACTGATCACAGAGTCTGGATACATCTATTTTTTTCTTGCATGGGTCACATGATCCCCAGACAGATTTTTGAATCTAAAAATATAGGAGTGACAGGGTAAACAAAAAGCCAAAAGAATAGAAGCACTTTGTTCCACCCAAATATAGAGAAAGGCATCCAGGTTGTTTTGTGGCACAGCTGTACTTTTATGATAACTATACATGTAATACAGGCTACAATATTTTTTTTTTCTTTAACAGCTGCCATCAGTTTCATCCTCACCTTATCACAAGGAACAATATCCCAGTGAAAGGCTTTGGTTCTCTTTGTCGATGGAGAGAGGCTGCAGGGCTGCGGGAATGCAGGTGGTGCTGGCGGTACCTCTGCCTTACTTATGGGAAGTGGAAGAGATGGTGATGCTGGGGCTGCTTCCCCCTCTGCAGGCTTTGTCTGGGGGCTTGAAGACTTGTTCAGACTGGTTGTTGCAGAACTCACACCAAAGTGGAGGGCTTCCTCTTTCTGTTCATTCTGAGGTACAGTAAAATCCTCATAATCAGCTTCGGAGGAGGTGCATCCTTGAGATGCCTCCTGAGGCAGTGAGGCACCCTTGCACAGCTGACAGTACCTTTCTATGAGAGACACCCATTCATTTTGGAGCTTGCTAACATCCTCTGTCCTGTTATTTTGGACAGTGAAGGGTATTCGAAACCTGAAATTTAAGAATGTCATATATAAAYGCAAGGAAGTGTAAATAACATGCTGACTAATACAGCCACAGATATTTCTTATTTAAGCAGAATGATGTTCAGCAGCTTTACTTGTCAAAGGAGCCCAGTGCTGCTGACTCTGACCTTTTCAGACAGAGTTAATTGCTTACACGTCTAAGGTTAGAGAGCTGAAGTTTTGCCATATATTGACTTTGTGGTGCAGTTACCTCGTAATTCCTCTTCTCCACCTTGGGGGAAGGTGAACAATGTGCTACGTCTTACTGTGCTTGTTGCACAAGCTAGTCAGAAGCTGTTCACACACCTGTCCAATCAAGCTGAATGATACATCTCTTCACTGACTCCTGACATGACAACCAGGCAGGTCTTTGTGGGCAGTATTTCAATGTATCTTCTCAATCCCACAATGTGGTACTTTTGATTCCTCCTTAAAATACTCATCAAATCACTGCAGAGCAATGGGAGGGGTAATCTATATAATTCTGATGGCCTCGTTTCTCCACTATTGTATTTTGTTCTGGAACATTGAGATTCTCTGTTGCTTGACCTTGTTTTCAGTAGTTCTGCTTTAACAAATTATTAATTACCAACAATACTTACAAATAATTGTGTTCTTTGGTCTGAACTGAAAAGGTACTGCATCCATTCTCCTTGCTGACACTCACATTACCACCTGACAAATTAATTGTATTTGTTACAGGGTCTGCAGTCTTGTTCTTTCCTCCCAGACCTATGCAATATAAAGTCAATTCTCCTTCACGTAGTTGTACCAAGTACCTGAAGGACAAGGAATAGAGATACAGTTCATTCTTCACTGACTACTTATTTACACAAGCCTTGCCTTTGTTAAAGCATTTTCTAACGTCAATAAGTCTCCACATTTTTATAGCATCTTCCATGGAACAGTCAAAAAGTATCAATACTAAAGCATAAAACCTTTGAGATGAGGGCTTCTTAGTCTCATCTGACATGCAAGTAAACTGTGACATAAAATATGAACTTCCAGCCTGCCATGCCTAATGAGAGAGCTAAAACTAAGAAGATCTGACTACCAGCTAAAAATCACACAAGTCCTGTTAATTTGTTAGCTACACTCTGTCCCGCCCACTCTATTAATTCCTCTCGTTTGTTTGTCATGGTGGGTCTTTGGACTATGAGCTTTTAAAGGAGTTCACTATGTGACTGAGCAGCACATAATATGACGAGGCTTCAGAGTTTCTGTGTCTTCCAGGTTTTGCTGCCACCAAGCTATAAACAAGTCACCATAATGTAAATTAGTGCCCAACCTTATAGTCCAATAACTCTCCCTCTCTTGGAAATGCCTCTGCACATGCTCTTACTCCATGAGGGCTGATCCTGATCCCCCCTCATTCCCACGAGTCACTTGGCAGGAAGGGGTCAAAGTATTCTGTGCTCAAGAGCTTCCATCAGAAATGACTGTGCCAAAGTGTGGGTATTACCTATTTAAATGATAAATTAATCCTGGCACAAATTGCCTGCCCATACGCAGCTTCTATCAGAGCAAAAYGTTCTGCTTCAGTCTCTCTTCTAGGATTCTGCTCTGCTGCCTGTAACAAAGGCCCCACATTCAACAGCAAGTGGGGCTTTACTGTATGTGGTTTTTATTCTTATTTAAGCATTTGCATTCTCATTTTTCTTGAGGGTTACTGCATTTCTTTATCATTCTGACAGTTCTATCAGACCTTTCTTTTCCTCCACTCTCTCTTCAAGGTGTGGCTAGTTGATTAAGGTGTTCTATGAGGAATTTAAATAAGTTTAGCTGCTCCAGAAGAATTAAACATAAAATATAAATTGCATCTATTCCCACATAAACAGTCAAAGTGATAAGAATTGTTTAATGGAGCTGGCAGTTATATTGATCTCTCCTTTCTTTAAAGCAGGGACTTATAGTTTAATCAGATCTCCAGATGTTTCCACCATTATTTACCTTGCCAAAAAAAAGAGAGGATTAATATCAAGAAGAAAGCAACAAGGGCTTTGCTTCACAAGATAAATAAAAATCAATTTTTGTTTGTTAACAAACTTGTTAAATGTTGCAAGGTAACAAATCCTGGGACACGCTTGAGGATAGTGTTTACAAGACATACAGTTGTAGCCTTTTAAAAACAATTAAAATCATTTTCTGTGAACTGTGAAGTATTTTGAGATAATTGCCCTGTGTAGATAATTACAGTGTTAAATTTTTTTTCATTAGTTTTTGGTAGACAGATTTTTTTCTCTCTCTTTCTCTCCTTTGATAGTATAAGCAATTTCCAGGTATTTTAGAAGCTGGCTCATGGGAAGGGTGGGTTGTCTGTAGGATGGGTAGCAAACTATTAAAATCATTGTGGCTGCTTCACTAGTTCAGTAATAGAATAAGAGGAAGCAGAAGTCATGCTTATCTGTGATGGTTTAGGGGCTGAATGAAATGGCGGTGACAGTCCATTTCCCACTGAATAATGATTCCTGTCTCTGAAACCACCACCCCATTAGGCCACCATGGTTGGTCACCCCCACAGGAGGGAAGTTCAGAACATTACGAGAATGAATTACAAATTTTGGGGCAGCCATTTGGCCAGTGTGAGTCAATGTTCTTTAGCAGGACTCCTATACTCCTTATCTGCTTTACCAGTCTTTTTCTCCTTTTCCTTTTCCTTATGACTGAAAACGGAGTAAAAAGTAAGGAGGTAAACATAAAGAAGTCCCACCATTAAAATCACTCTGAGCACCATCACCATTATATATTTGTGTTAGTAATGCACACAGCAGTCTCTAGCACACATTAGAACTTCATTGTGTTGGGTACCACTATTGCACTAACAGTTAATTTCAATGTTTTCATCTCATGCAGATTTGGCATCTAAGTTTTAACTTTAAAAAGCAATTAAATAATTAACTTATTATCAGCAAATTAAAATCTTAAGGTATTTATCAGAAATTTTAACAAAATTCACAACCCAGAGGTCTACGAAAGTGCAGTTCGTACTTCACCCATTCACTGGATGTAAAAGTGTTTTGCTGCAAATCCAGCAGTCCTTCATGTATCACATCACATTCTGCAGGTCTTCCAGAGCAGGAACCTGCTGGTCTCTTGTATGAATTGCTCTGTATAACTCTGCTCAGAAGGTATGTTATCTATATAATAAATGGCAGCAGAGAGAGTATATTTTCCATGTTAATTCCCTTGAATAAGACATTAATAGGTGGATTTTTGAAGTATAAAAATGATAGACAACATTATAAGCAGCAGCCAAATAGGTAACATAAATTAACGTAAAATAAATAGGGTCTTTCTATGATGCTGAACTACTTAACTGCAATTTGGTTTTATGCCCACAGTTCTAAACCTGTCAGTGTAAGGAGAATATAATTTTATTCTGGAGGGGTTACTGTAAAACATAATTGTACTTTTTTAATTCATATACAAAGCAATCTAGGACAAAGTTTCTGTTCAGCTCAGTTCAAGGCCAAGTAGTAATTGATTGATTTAGCCTGAAATCTCAAATGAACCCAGTAGAAAAATGAAGGCTTGCCTACAGTTGAAAATAGCATGGATTAAGGTGGGTGTGAATTTAAAGCGTTCTTTTTATTATACAGGGCCATATTTGAGTGTTCTTACTACAGAACACACGTGCCTTTTTAAGCTCTTCTGCTAAATGTAATCTATTTTGAAAATTTAGCTAATCAACCATGAGGTACTGTTCATCTGGAATAAAAGTTTCTGCACATGGAGTGAACCGTTAAGTTTCATGAGGGATGAATCCCTCTGCAAAAAGCCCCTTAAAAATGGGTCACATCAGAACTTTGGATGCAAACTCTTCCATGCTTTTGAGAGTTAGTATCTCAACCTAAATTGTGCAGCCGGCTTCAGCACCTCAGCAGTGGGATGACACAAACTCCAAGACTTGATCACCCCTGAACACACGGGATATCTGCATTCAGGTGAAAAGCTAGTGCTAATGTCACGACTTGAGTTTCTCAAGTTTCAGTGTAGAGTCTAATTACACTAACTACTTGGAATATTTAATTGAACCTAGAACTCAAAAGGAGCYGAGACCTCAAAATGAAACAGCTCATACAAAATCTTGCAACACTGAATCATTTCATTAAACAAATACCTAGTTGTACCTAGGCTGTCTTCCTCTGATAATTTTATAAATTTCAGTGTATTTCGATGGTAAAAGATGAACTACTAGCTCTTTTTCTTTTCCCAGGATCAGGATGGCCTCATTCATTCTTCTTAAAAGCATGCACTTTAATAAATACATATAGGAAAAATAACTGCTTAGAAAATTTCAATTAAGATTCAACTGTGCATGTCGTCAGTTTTGTTTGCTTGTTTTAATACAATCTCAGAGCAGTTACATTCAAGGTGTAGTTGAAGAAATGCATCCACTTTCATATCACATCTCGAGCTGGCTTTACATCTTCAGTCCTAGTGAACTGTGGCAAAATCCTAAGGCCAAACTTTAGCCTGAACTCACATTCCCTTTGTTCTATGTATGAACATACACAGAATAAAAACATACCTACTTCTTTGCTTGCACAATGCACAGCATAACAATTCTCATTTATGATTGGGACCTGCTGGGTACTACCATAACATTAGCTGTTATTTATAGCAATCTGTCTATGACATTGTAAAAACTTACCTTCCTTTTATCATCAAGAGACACTGCTTCCAGCTCATAATCTTGTCGCCCGTGAAACACAATGCTGAAGCGCCTCCTTTCAGTATCTTCACAGGCTTTGACTTGTGAGAAAGGGAACTGTTTCTTAATAATTCCTTTTTCAATGTTAAAAATGGTCTTTGTCTTGAAATCAATCTGGAATAGAAAGTTCTTCATTACTTGACTCTATCACTTCTCTTCATTGAAAGGGAAAGACAACATCCCCAATATTACCATGCAAGGGCATTTAGATAAAGGACCAGCTGAGAATATGTATCTATCTTGCCAATGAATAGAATAAAAAATGACATTCCATCATCAAGATACTGTACTATATTTGTTTTATTACAAAACAAACAGATATTCATTGTAACTGTGTTTCCCTATCTCTTATGATGAATATGCATCAATTTATCACTCTGAAATATTATTTCTTTTTAAATTCTCCTTGTCTTATACAACCCAGTGCAAAAACTTCCCATTCAGCAGTAGTGGTAGCACAAAGTAATGGCATGACCATCTCAGCAGAGATTCAATTACTAACTGGTTCAACCTATGCCCCAGTACTAAAATGAAGTGAAGGTGGTTATTTTTATAACAGCTGCTTCTGTGTCAGGAAAAGACTATACTATGGAGAGATTACTTTCTGATATAAATATTRCTGTGTTTTGGTTTAGATCTTATCTAACACAGATTTTTTGACTGTATGTATATATACACATGTATGCGTACATATAGGTGAAGGGAGCGATGATAATAGCCAATAAAGATATTTTATTCCTGTTTCATAGCTATAACAATTAAAAATTGTTTGCTTCAAAATAAGATTATTCTTCTTCCACTGCACAATCTATATTTGCAGTGTTAAAAACTGGTACAGACAGATTCCAGTATCTGTTCTACGTGTCAGTCCCTGCTGAGCAGAAACAGCTTTGTTGATACAATAAGATGTGAATATTATCTGACTGCCCAGCTTCAGTGAACACGGCCCACAGAGAAGACAAACTCAGAAGAGTCTCAGATCTCGCCTGAGTTAGATATTTACCTTTGGTCATAAATGATTCTTGGCACCTTTCATTCCTATAGTGCAGACCACGCCAACCAAATGCTAACACCGTGGCCTTTCCCTCCGTTCTGTTTATAGCAGGAAATCTCCAAAGCAGAACCATTCTCATTATTATCTCTGACTTTTGAAGGCTGCTGGTAACTAGAGAACTGGAATTAAACTACTGTTCCCAAACTGATGACTTCCACATCCAATATAGCTTTCTCCATTTTTCCATCAGCTTTATGTCTAAACAAATAATCTTTTAATTCCAAAAACCAGTGGATAATGAGGGAAATAAGGAGATTATACTTTCTACAATTGAGATGTAGTAAACAAAAAACCACCCTCTAGCATGTGTGACTTGGACTTGCTCATTATCAAAATTTGTCCAAACTGCAGGAAAAATTCAGTGAAATCCAGGTTCCTGGAAACAACATGAAACCCTTGTCACTGACTTCATGGAACCAGGAAATCACCATCAGGTGTCGTTGACAGAAGTTTGCTTTAATATCATTCAAGTGTTGTCCCATTATGACACAGCAAGTCAATAAAGCCTTAAGGGTTCATAATGTCAAAAAAAGAATTCACAGGACAGAGTAACCAGAGATGAAATGCATAGCCTGCCAAAGGAACCTTCTGTGTATCCCCAGGAACATCGCTTCCCAAGGTTTTAGAGATTGCAGTTGAAGTGATGTCCTGTCAAAAGGGACAGATATTTAAGTATGTCTACATCACTTGTATGCATTTACTGTTGCTAACCAATAAGAACAACTCCCAGGCAGAGCCTATTATAATCAATCATCTTTGTGACGAATCATGTTTTTAGAGGTGAAATAACCTCTTAGATCATCAAGTCCATTCTACAGCCCTGCCAGGGGCTCAGTAGAAGAATTTTCAGATATTACCCCCAGAATACTTCTGATGTAAAAGGTAGAAAGTTGGTCAATATCTTGTACCTCTCTGATAGGTTGCTGAACCACAGGATGTATTAAGCTATCTCATAACATTTATTGAGCAACATAAGCATCCTATATTTTTCATATATTTCTTCAAAAGTGAGAATTTCTAGTTACCTGCAAAATTCGTTTCTGCCACCGATAGTGTTTGTATTTGTAGATACTGAAGTTAAATTGTGAGCCAGTTAGCAAATCCTGTGAATCCTGAAAAATAGAACAGAAATCAGCAATGTGTCCACGCTGTTATTTTTTGTACACTCAAAGCCAGTCGTGTTGTCGGGTGAAATCTCCCTCAGTGAACAGTGTTCAAACAGCGCTGGAGGCTTTGCAGAAGAGCTCCACGTGGAGATACACGGAAGCATCCTCCTGACCTGATTTTCACAAGCACAAAATATCCACAACTCCTGCTGAAGGGATCACAGATTGGGATGGAAGGTGAAAGGGAGAGCAGAAAGGAAGACAGGAAGGGGAAGAGCAGAGCCCATGGAATTGTACTAAACACATTTCAAAACACATGAGTACAAGCAGTTTATTAAATGGACTAAGTAGCAAACAAGAACCATACGTGACTTTAAAGAAAAATATTTACAGACCCTTGAATGCAGTGCAGTAAAATGGAAGATCTTTGTTCCTTCTTATTATATGAAAGTATACAATTTGTTATCTGGTCCCTTACAGCAGCTAAACTGTGTGCATGGAAAATGGCTAATTTTATAATCTTGAGGAAAATGCAGGGAAGGGAGAGTCATGATCCAGCTATATTAAATTTGATTTCATTCTAGTAATTAGCTATCACAAAAACTTTAATGCAGCAGAAGTAGAAAAGGAACCCTTTCTCTTCTTACTCTGAGAATATATTTCCAGTTAGTCTTACATTGCTGATTTTAATATTTTTGTTGACTGCAGCCCTTCTGCAAAACTTGTGCTGCTTTGTTATTAGTTTTTATTTTTGCTTCTACTTCTTTCCAGCCAAGAAGTTAATAAGCAGTTCAGAAAGTTATTTTTAAATATTCCAAAAAGCACCAGGTTTATCTCAAAATCACTATCAGCTCCTGCGGTGCAAAAAAAAATTCAGATTGTGACATTAGCACATCATAAGATTTCACTGTTTCCTGGAGATGCTCCCATATGAAGGCTGGTTCAAAAATCCAGAGCAGAAGGGGAAATAGATAGTGAAAATTTCTCCAAAGAATTCTCTGCTGGCACTTCTGTGGTGATGTTGGACAGAGATTGCAATAAGATACTGGACAGGGATGACAGAGAGGAGTACAAAGCTGATGTATAATGTACACAATTAATATACTCCTCACTCTCAAACTATTTCCAGTCACCATTATCAACTTCTACTTTTCTTAGGAAAGAACTTCCATGCTTTCTATAAAATGGAAAGATGCTAATGATCCACTTCTGATTGTCAGTGAAGAGGTGAAGGCTTTAACAGCTGAAAAATGAAATTGTTGTGTCTCAATCTTATCCTGAAAAAGTCTCTGGACTAGACCTCTTGGTCTCATTGACCTATGCTCAGCAAAGCTATGTTGTTGTAGGACTCAAAAACAGTTTTAAGCCACCTTTACACTGATTCTACTTTTGCCTGGTGGAAGGTCAGAGCCAACCACAGGAAATGTTAGAACTGAAGTCACTCTGGCCAAGGCTTTCCACTTTGTAGCCAGCCATTCTTGTGGCCATGCAAAACACTGAGTTGTCAGACCCTCTTATGCTGACCAGTCATGCCCCAAGGACAACCCAACACTAGGAGACCCCTCAGAGATTAGATCCATCATTTTCCTGAGGTGCTTCATGGTATCAGCCCAAGGATTTTGCCTTACATTTATTGTTACAGTACTTGATGCTGCACTTGGAATAACGAAACTCATATGGATATATCTGATCAAGATTTAAACTACTTAATCCAGGTAACGACATCAGTGTAGCTGCAGCATCTACATGGGATATCCATTACATAGGATACAGGTAGCATTAGCCATTAGTACCTGACACATTTGGTCATAAAGTGGGGTGTGTATGTTTGCACAAGTTGGGACTGCATCTTTGAAAGCAATACAGACATGCTTGCAACGCTCAACCAGGCTTTCTAGAACATGCTTATACATTGGAATGTCTTGCAAAATAGATCAAGAGTGACCTTACCTTTTCAGCATACACCTCTTTCTGTGCCAAATGCAAAGCTCCTTCAATGCTAACTTCTTTATTTTTCACCATGTTCATAATTTTGAGGATTTTTTCCTGGCTTAACTGGAAAAAAAGTCAATCAAATGTTTTTAGAGACTGTTTTTTCATCTGGTTATTGAGGATACAGAGTGCTTGTGACAGTTACAGCTACGGTATCTGCCATAAAATTACAATGTCATTCATATTTTATGAATATCGAAAACCTGCCCAGCAAATATAATCTCCCTTTGAAACCTGGTGAGAGTCCACAAGATATCAAATATACAGGGGCTTTTACGATTTTAGAAGATGGGGTGGTAATATCTGGAGATAGAACTGCCAGGAGGAAATCTTTTCTAGTTAGAAAATCTGGCAAGAAGTGAAAACATCAATTTTGCATGCTTGCCTGTGTCTTACCCTGAGTGTAAAGTACTGCATACAGACAACATGAAAGCAAAATCAGGACCATTCAAAACTTTCAGGGTGAAGGAGGGAAAAATTGATGTTGGTACCAGCAGGCACAGCTGTCACATGAACTTATCTAAACACGTTAACAAGCTGGCATTACACTTCCCCTTTCTTGTACCAAAAAAAGGAGTTTGCACTGTCAATAAGCTTACACAGAAATTTACGTCACTCTTAAGTGAACCAGGTGGGGATTGCAATGCCAAACAGGAATCAAGCAAAGAAAAAAGGCAAGTGGAGTAACCAGGGACCCAGAACTACAGCCGCTCACACTGTTGGTAAAGCTCTTTCACAAACTTTGTAGAAGGAATAAACAACCGCCCTTTGAGACAGACCAATAAGTTCCCTTGTGTGATATCCATTCCTCAACAGTAGCAGAATTGGGAATTTGGAAGGAGTGTGTGGGTTTTACCACGAGAGCTCAGGAACTTGTGATTTTTTTTATCCAGTAGCTTAGCTACAATATTCAATTAGCTGCAATATACAATGTTTCCTACCCCCCTGGAGAATGACCTCACCACCAGGAGATAAGTTACTACAATAAAATCTTTCTTTCAAATCTTTTGAAAGAGATTTAAACCTCTTCCACATGGACATCCAGGTGAAGAGCCCTCCCCGGGAGTGTTGCCCAGGCTGTGCAGGAGCAAGGGGAAGAGGCAGGAGAGATGTCTCGGGGAACGGGAAGGGGGCCTCCCCAGCACCCCTATTGCCGGAGCTGCTGTGGGGACTAATGCGTTCAGAGCAAGGCAGCTCAAAGCATCTCAGCACTGCAAGCAAACCTGAATTTGGCTACCCCAAGGATGAGGCACCAACACCTGGAGAGGGTTTTGCTGTTCCTGCCATAGGAAAAAGAAGGCAAAGAGCTAAAGACAGGTATCCCCAGAGCCAGGTCTGCTGCCCGGGAGGGCAAGGGTGGGTAGAAATCAGGGCTCCTGAGAGCTGTCAGTTTTGCCACCTGAGACTCGTGATTGCTACCCCCAGCAGCAGCCACCAAGCCACTTCCCAGACCTCTGAGACAGGCAGAGCAGGCAGCAGGGCTGCAGCTGCTTTGCCACCCCCAGCACCTTCCTGTCCTAACCAGCCRCTTGCTTTACCTACACCTACAGCTCTCCACAGATATAGCAGCTTCTCTGCTAAAAACCCCAGCMACACAGCCTTGCAGCAGAACAAGATCCTCTCCACCCATCCAAGCACCACAGCCACCTGGCACAAGCCTGATGGGCAACATAAAAATAACCAGTCACACCACAGAGGTCAGGGACCAGTAAATCCACAGGTTCTCTCTTTTTCCGAGCCACACTACACCGAACACACTTTAGCTTACCAAATTTCTAACATCTCAACCAGTTTCTGATCAACAGACACATTGTATGTTTTTATAGCCTACAAATAAAACTCAGAGTAAAAGAAGAAGAAATATTTTGKTTTTAAAGCCTTGGAATTTTCAATGCTAATGTAAAGGTAACTTATGGCATAGCTCCCAGCTGCAAATACTAATGTGAACAGTGAGGAAAGAATGAAAGCAGTCTGATAATTCATTCACACTTGCTGAGGCACAGAAGGTTCCTACAATGACCTCCGCATTCTGTATTTGAATTTTAAATGGCCATATATTTACACCACACATACACTGTATACGATTAGATCTTAACAAGATAATTCCCCACTGAACAAGCTCTGTGTACGCAAACAAGAATATGGATATATTTGAAGTGAAAAATATAGTTTCCTTAAGGCTAAGTTCTGCCAGCTTTAAAGTGCAAGATCCTATTTATACAGGATAGCAATTCCTAATAGGAAGCTAGATAGTATTTTTGCAACTGTTAGGCCCTTTTGTATGGAGAAGGGTTCAAAGATTTTGCTGCAGGATGGCAATGATAACATAAAGATAACATCATAGCCTTATGTCAAAGGCACAGTSTCATTAACATAAACAAGAGAAGTATTTATTTCCTTCATTTCAGTACACAAGTAATTCAATGAATGAGCTCAGTTCTCATTTGAATCTCATGGTGTTGTCCAGCTACACATTACAACGTGCACATCTGCAGGGATGCTTCCTAAGAGTGGCCAAGAAAACAAGACTTTCAACCTGAAAAATATGAGGCTTTGATTTTTTTTCCCTAGGATATAGGTGATTTGAGTCACCATCCCTGTTCTCATGCAAGCAGGCTCCATACTCTGCAGTGCCCCAAGCACTCGGTATTTTAAGGTCTGTCTTTCTGGCCAAATATTCTACCTAGGACTAAGAAACCTTGCCACAACATCTCTACCAGAACCAAGAAATTTTCTTGTAATTCACTGTGTTTCTCTTTTGCCTTTTTTTTTTTTTTTACTTTTTACAAAAAAATTGCAGAAGGGAATGCATTTTTGGCTCTGTGAAGTATTCAACTCTTCATTCTGCTTACCTTCACCAAAGTCTCCTTTAGACTAGAATGAAATTCTGCCCAAGACATGAAAACAACAGGGAACATCTCTTAATTGGCTTAATAATGTATGAAGAAAAATGTTTGCAAAAGAGAAGCAAATCATTTTGTATATTGCAAATTCACAAAGGTTAGTTAGTAAGTTAGACTACTGACAGTTAATGCATTCCCCAGAGAGCACACAAAAGACAGTACTTGGTACAGGTTATTTTTAACAGCACCCTGTTGTTTTAATATCTGTTAACTCTCTCTCTGCACATCTGTAAGCAGGAGGGAAACATTTCAAAAGACAAGAGGCAAAAAAGGCACTTTTAAGCTTATGAGAACTGTCAAAATTATTTGTCAGAAGTCTGTCTGGCTCGCTTAGGTTTTTGACAGCCACAAGTTAGCATTTTATTTTTACTTGCAAACAAGACTTGAGTAACATGTCTTGACCTTTATCATTTTGTATCTGTGGGGCTTTTCTCTCAGCACGTCGCAATTTTTGTAATGCTCATTCTTGTGTTTGGTTATATTTTTTTCTTAAAAAGAAACAATTTTTGTCATATTATCCACTGAAATGCCACTAAGTCAGATCGTGTTAGATTGCTTAATAGAATTTGACTGGTGCAACCAAACAGAATGTTTTTATACAAGGCTGGATAACAAAACTGAGAAAAAAATTAAATGCTTCTATTATAAAGCATACACATTAAGGAAATACATGAGATTGCATTAATAATGCATTCATTTACCTGCCAGGTTAAAGAAGCTTGTTTAATACAGATTAAATTTTCATCACCCACCCAAAATTCAATATAGCCACGTAAGTGATTTGAAAGAAAAATCAACGCTCACAATTGAAGGAAGAGCATGGGGCTCCAGGCATTCTCCCTATATCCATTACTCTGCAGGGTGAGGTTTTTATATTTTTGGCCTAGACATGGTATAAAATGCATTTAGTGGTGAGATAGGAGATTTCTGGCTTATTCTTGGGCAGTTGCCAAAGCAGTACTCTACATGACCCTTTCCAGGGCTTCCTGCCACTCTCCATTTACCCAGCACAGTCTCACAAGAGGCCCTAAGAGATGTGGAAGGTTTTGCATGTAGTTTCCATGCTGTGGAAATATTACTCTAACGCCTCCAGAAAGGTCCCCAGACCTTCTGAGCATCAACCAAGAAAGAGGGGTTAAAGCCACATCATCCGAGTCATTTACAGTTGATTGAGCAAAGCAGCGGAAGGCATGCAGCACATGGGTAACCGTTCAAGGATAAGACAGGCTAACGTCTTCCTGTGTCTCTTCTTTCTGACTCTCATCCTCTAATACACACTGGTTCACATTCCCCAATTGACCACAGGATTGCTGTGACTCCTATGCAGTCAGTGGAGATACCTGGGCTTCTCTAGGTGGCAATTCACTGCATGTAAGACCTGTCTCATTATCTGACAACTCTTTCTCTCCATTACCTATGGAGGAATTTGAGCTTTGTGGCTTTTGCTCAGCTTATTCTTATTCTGTGGACCATCCTACCTGAATCATAATAATATGACAGCAATCTAATGCAAAAAGACTCCTGGAATGTGTGCACGTACACCCATGGAGACGTAGAGCAAGAAATCTGGCTGTCAGTCAGCTATACATATGATCTCAATTATTACAAATACTGGCACGATTCAGTGAGACATTATTTCAGGTTTACTTAGGCGAAGATCATAGCTAATATGCACCGAGCTCTATCATTTCCTGTGACAACAAAACCAAGTCATGCAGAAATCCTGCTCCCCATACAAACAAGGAGAAATTTTTATTCAAGTCTAGTCAAGCTTTTCACTGTTAAGCATTCCTTACACTTGTCCTTATTAAACATTAACAGTGTTAAACATTCTCATCTGCTTGCTGCAAGAAGTAAGAGACAAACCAGCTCCTGGCTGCTGCGGGACCCAAAGGGAAGGCTGGACCGGGAGGGCTTCTTCCTCTGCACTCCACGGTAGCATCTCCCTTTTAGCACTGCTAGGATCAATGCTCCAAGGGACAAGGGGGCTCAATCTGAGAGGGAAGAGCCAAGTAGTGGCTACATGTTGCTTTACAGAGATCTCATGAATTTCTGGGCATAAATCTGACTGAATGCTGTTGTTGTCCACACAAAAAGAAATATGCTGTTTTAACATACGTCTGACATTTTTTTAATCCAGCATAGGGTCATATTTTCATTCATTTTGGAGTCCAGTTTTTTCAAGACAGCTTTTAATAATAGAAGATTTTGTTTTCCATCCAGAACAGCAGGATAAAACGACTTTAAGGTAAAGGCTTCTGGGGATTTTCTGTTGACTCAGTGCCTTCCAGCTACAGTGCACAACACTTTCTGCAAAGCAAATACAGTGTAGAAGCTTAAAAATAAGTGCCAGGATATAATGCGGTGATTGACCTGAGATGAAATTTCAAGTTAGCAACTTCCTTTTCCAAGCTGTGCTTTTAAAGAAAACATTTTTTTCTCCCTGCCCCCCCCCCCCTTTTTTTTTTTTTTCTTCTTTCTTTAAATCAAAGGCACTGGCTTAGTTTACTATGGATATTTGTCTTCCTCACAATATTATGCCGAACTGCACTCTGCCTGCATGTTGAACACGTCATTTAAGTGATTTTAAAGACAGCGAACACTCTCTGGGTTGCCTTAAAAGTTCCAGTCTGGTGTTATCAACTTTCATCTCCTAATGTATTCACTTTTACCAGGTTTGAACTTGGCCCAAAGCATACTGAGTGCTCCCATATATTTACAGGGGAGTGGCTGTCTTCTATGATTAGGGTATCTGAAAAGCCTTCACTTGTAATTTACATGAAATACCAATACAGATGACTGATGTGATATTTTTATGTGGCAATACCATCTTTTGTAGCCAGTCATAGAGATAGACTAATATTATTTGTCAAACAGAACTGCTATTCGTCAAATAAATTATCCATCTGTAATAATGTTTTGCATTATTTGTTCAGATCTATATCTGGCTGAATAATATCTGTCAACATTTATTCAAAGAAGAAGGTATTCATCAAACAGTAGCTTGATTTCCTTGAAAACACTGGAAATTCTGCCACTTTCAGTAGGAGCTGGAGGAGCCCAAAGATATTTTATTATAATTTTTTTTTTTATTGGTATAAAGGTATATAGTGATTAAGTACAACAACAACAAAAAAATCTCAAAGAGCTAGTCTCAAAAATATTTAGGAACCTAAAATATAAACTGGTGCCTAGTGACACGTATATAGTACAGTGTACAATACAAACTAACCTACCTACTTTCAGTTTTGAAAATATCGCCATATTGAGGAATCTCAATGCCTAAACATTTCTTAAAGTTCCCCTGAAAAACTGATGATTTATAGGTCTCACATGAAACAATTTCTTTAGAGTTTCCCTCGATCACCACTTAACAGACCAGCATGTTCTCAGCAGGACCCTCCTGCTCTAACAGCACTTGGAACTTGTCAGGAAACGACACTCGGAAAGTAATTACTGGAGTTTCACTGTGCAGACTCAAAGGATAAATTGAGTAGTGTTGCACAGGAGACTGACTTTGTTTTGTACTATTCAGTGTTTTCATCAGTGATCTGGTGATGGACTAGAGATTGTTTTTATTAAATTTGCAGACTTTGACACATAGGTGGAAAGAGCTGCAAGCTGGTTGCAAAGGGGATTCAAATTCAAAACAAGCTTGACAAATGAGAGAAGTAATAATATACAATTCAACAAATGGAAAAAAATCTTGAAAAAGTTCAGCAGGAATTACCAGCTTCACAAGGACTGGCTGAGGAACATATTTTCTTCAGAAAAAGACCCAGAAGTTGTAGCAGCTTACAAACTGACACAAGTTAACAACGTCATGCTGTTGCAATAAAAGCGAACATCCCACTGGGAGGTTATAGACAGCTGCATAGTCTGCAAAACACAAGTCATCTTTCCAGTACTCAGCACTGATAAAGGCTTCTGCTGGAATAGCGTATGAAGTTTTTCATGTCTCCAGAAAAGAGTTGGACATGTTGGAGGAGTCCAAATCAGGACAATGAGAATAATCAGAGCTTTGGAAAAACACAGCTTACAAGGAAAGAGAGGAAAGACTGGGATTTCACAGCCTAGAGAAGGCTAGGCTTCAAGTACATAAACAGCTGCTGCAAAAAGGAAAGGAGCAGGTTACTCACTCTGCAGCAGGATAAGAAGAAATACAATTTAAATTACAACAAAAGAGGTTCAGCTTAGATGTTTGGAAAACAGTAAGGATAACACTAACCACTGAGCTGTCTAGGGAAAATTATGGAATCTCCCATTACTGAGCATCTTTAAGAAGAATTGAACAAAAAGCTTTATGGACACTGTGGGATGCAGAAGCCTTGGATGGTGCTTTGATAGATGCCTTACTAGGTTTGTGCCATACCTAACCTCCTCGTTATTTGACCCATATTTTGCACATTTGTTTTGCTTTTTAATTAAGTCCAAGCTTGAGTGCAAAGAATAGATGGTTTCATTGATTTTCAAAGCATCACCTTCCCTGAAAGCAGCAGTCAGAGATTTAAAAGATTTTAGAAACCTTCATCCAGCCTATGAGAATTTATTCCCAATGCAGAGATGCTCCCTGAAAACCTCTCCTTTCAGGGGACCATGTGCTACTTTATCAGAACTGACAGTGCTTGGTTGGGTATTACGCAGCCTCAGCATTACCATTGCGATGCAGTATCAAAGAGCAAGACCTACACAGAAACCCTTTGCAGCAAGCCTCATTGCATAAGAAATACAATGATGTTTTCCAAATTCTAACTCACACATCCTAGGTCCTGTTTCAGCCTGGCTTGTACTAAGGGCCTGGGCAATCTGAGGCAGGAAAGGGGATGCTCTCGGCTGTGCAGAGCCAAGCCTATGGTGCTTCAGTTCTTCAATACTGATGGAGATCAAATATGATCACCACATTAATCGTCATTCTGATTTCCACTCCACACCTGTTAGGTGCTAATTGTCTACTGAGTTATGTAGTACTGACAACTAAAGCTAAGGTGGATGTTTCCAAGGGGCGATCTTGGAGTATAAAGACACAGTTGTACACTTCTACATCTAAATAAAAATTCACAGCAGTCTCTGAATAGTATTTTTAGGAGTTTTCCCCTCACATTTCCTTTATATCTCAGTCCAGTTGCTTACAAATACAAGGGAGAACCTTCAGCTACTTAAAAGCATGATGTATTGCTAAAATTCATGGATTCTGTGATTTTGCTGCTTCACTTACTTCATGTTAAGCAGGTGCAATATTAAATTAAGTAATCTTAACATGGTATTTTGGTTCAATTACCTGCTAGTGATTTTCTTCAAATACCTACCAAAATATCTTTGCAGGTAGTACTCAAAACAGAAATTGAGATTGCAGAATTTTTAGGTATGATAGTAAGTCTTCTATACCTGAAAAGTGCACGATTGAAGTGCTGGTGTGGCTACAGTCATACACTGACACACCATAAGATATTCCTGTATATATATATATATRTGTATGTATGTATGTACAGAGAGAGACCTAAGTGTATGCACCATACAATGAATAGTGAAACCTTTCCACTTCTCCCGTAGATTGCAATGATTAAAATGTCAACTGCCCCATTCATGCTGGAAGTACACCTGATCAGAATGTTAGAGTGAATGGGCAGGGAAAACATATACTGAAATCTTTACATTACAATTGGTATTACAAAGGCTGGAGGCAGGCACCACAACAAAAATGCAGGAGTTCCCAGTATGAACTAGTTTCCCGCTTGTACTAATGGTTTGTGTAATGAATGGCCAACATGTTCAGTTTTCTTTTTTGTGTGTCGTTATTAAATGAGGTTTACATCCTCTTCCACTGTCACTTTGTTTTCCTCCAAACGTTGGCCTCCACAAACTACATTAAAAATGTAAATAAAGTGAATCCTTTCTTTAAAAAACATAAGATTTTTGTGTGATAAGAGACTTATTTCTTGCTGAACACTGTTGCCAGTTGAAATTAATTAAGTGGGTGCAATCTGAATTACCTAAATAGAGGCAGTTTGCCTTTGAAGTAGCTATTATGGGAAGATTTTCAAAAGCATTCAGGGATAGTTTTACACTAGGCGCATTCAGTACAAGARTAAAACTCCCATTGATTTCAGTGCCCTGCCACCACAGAAACATGCAGTACATGTCCTGAAAATATGAAATGATACTAGATTTCAAAACAATACTTAAGTGTGAATCTACCTAGTAATTTCTTGGTGTATTGAGGTATAACTTAAATGCTATACTACAAAATGGACTGAAATAGAATAAAGATGGTGGTTCATATAAAAGTATTTCAGTTTGTTACTAAAATAATAATGTTCTATGCCTTTAGTTACAGTAATTAAAATAATCCACAGTGATAAGAACTATCAAGGATTACCATATTTGCTTATTAACATGATAGTCCAATTAATCTTGCRAAGAAACAAAGATTACCAGACTATTTAACAGTGACAGCTAATTATTTTGGAGAAAAGCATGCATCTTTCTGTTCAGAGGCTTACAATCTCGTCTTGTGCCCTAACGTCTTGTAAAAGAAAGATACMTATCAAGCAAGAATTGGGCTGCTAAAATTATTAAATGCTGAACAAGACTTATTTCATTATGCTTGAGGTTTATTAGATCATATTAGTTAACACCTGCTAAGCCAAAAATGTGAAGAGCAATATAGAGAACGCAACACTGATTTCATGCATGTTTAACTGAGAATGCAGGGTCTCCATGAATTTTACATTAATTAGCTGGAACATTTAATGAACAAACTCTTCATTATGTTCTAATGAAAACAAGGTCTGAGAGCTTAAGGAAAAACCCCAATGAGCATCCATCTGCTGATGTATCATTTCTGACCTAACTTCTTTCCCCCCAGGATGCTGGTTTGTTAATAAATCATCCTAGCAAAACATTTAGGTAAAAAGGGGCTATTTCTCCTTGCCACTGTCCTCCTAAACTCTGACAGATTTAGCAGAATATAAACCTTGCCTGTATAAATGTTTTTCTATGTTCTTAATACTTCCCTACAAAAGTACACTACATTTTCCAAACAAGATGCACTTCCTCAGGATCGGTTAGTTGGACATCTATTTATGTTAGGTCTTTAAGACCTTTCTTAAACTCAGGAAATAATTTCCCTTCAAAAAGAGGCTCGGCTACTTCCTGGTAAGTAGCAAACATATGAATATTCAGTGCAGCCTCCCTGGRTCTTTTGGTCTTGTCTTACACATTCCCAAGCTTTGAGGTGTTTCTTAGACGGATCAACGAAAGGTGAGCTCTGATTCCCACACTGTTTCYATATTGATGCTTTAGTCTGCCTACAAGTGATTCTGGCTTTAAGTACAGGTGCAGTCTCAAAGTAATATGCACTTATACAGCACATCTYATCCAGCAGTCTGCAGCACCTACAAACATTCAGGTTCAAAACACCAGCCAGACCAAGGAAGCTGAACTGTCAACCAGAGCAGAGGACTTGCGGGACATTTGATGTTGACCGCAAGGAGCAGATTGTTCTGAATCCACATCTGTGCTGTACTGACCACTCAATATGTATAGTCAAGTCATTAGAAGCCCCAGTAGATAAGCAGAACATCAGATTTCTGATTTGTAATCTAACAACAATAGCCCATCTCGGAGGCTACAAGACCTGCTCCTGATATTCATGTTCATGAATATACATATCAGAAGATATGGAATCGTTTGGCTTTATTTAAATGGAATTGATCCCGTGGTAAATATACAGTGAAAATCTGCTTTAAGCTACCTTGGTAAAGACGACAGGGGGGGAAAAAAAGAAAAACAAAAAAAAAAATCAATCACCTAAGACAGGTGGCCTTTAACAAAAAGTCTAATGAAAATTGTATGGGAAAGCCATGGGGATAAAGTACTTCAAAGTCGTTGATTAAAGTAAAGGAGGGTGGAAAAGCAAAAGGGCTGACAACCATTCCACCTTGCAGCATGATCTTATCAACTCTCAGAAGACTTAGATGAAAAGCCTCAGGAAAACATATAGTCAAGTTTTAAAAGGAGTTCACAAAAAGTTTAAGACACACATTTTTCTCAGGTGCAGTTTAGCTTTGCAAATATTTTGGTGATTGTAAAACCTGAGCTTTGTGCATATGCTTTATTGCAGGCCTTGGGGAGTGAAAGAAAGGGAAAAGTGGCACCATCTGGTTACGGTTTCCCGTTTTCTGATTCTCATTCATGTAAGCCCTTTCTGGTAGCAAACATTTGGTTATTTCCACATCTGTGCTGCCCCTGACCTCCCCAGTGGTACCTGAAGTAAGAAATAAGAGCAATGATTCATAAGCTGCAACTTAGGCCTGTGTGTCAATGCCAAGCAATAAACACACGAGCTGTAGACAGCAGGGAAAGGGAAAACACTTCCAGACTGGATTTGTGCCTTTTCAACACCACTGTCATCAACAGCTTCTCCAAATAGATCCCAGCACCTCAGCATGTCATTATACTGAATAGTGGCAGATGGGACCTGCAATTTTATTACACTTCAGGTGCTATTACTTCAGGTGAAGCTATTAATATCTGTCAAGCTAAATGACTCTGTCTTTGGATCACCTGTTACACTGCCCTCCACAAAATCTGCAACAGCCGAGGAAGTTGATGTATGGAGGTAACCAAAGGCAGCAATTTGCCCAGTGCCCTTTTTCCTCTTTGACAAACCAAAGAGCAATAAGCGGGTTTCACACTGGTTGATGAAATTGCTCTGGGTTTGGGCAAATCTTTTCAACGAACATCTCATACTTCTCGGTGAAAAAGGGGAATCATGCAAACAAGGTCTGGATTCTGCCCAGCTCTCACGTTCTGCTCAAAGCACACAGTAATTGCTAGCCAAGCCACCCTTGGTAGCTGCCCAGGACTAACTCAGACCATTGCACCACACTTTCTCTAACACAATCGTTCTTTCTCCTAATTGCACTTTACTCCAGGTCACACACCAGGGAATCTCCGCCAACACATGCTATCAGCTATCCTAGTTAGAGGGGAGTTTTCCACTGCTTAATTCTCCACACAACAGACTTCCAAACATGCAAGTATTGAAACAAGCAGAATGCTACAACTATATATCTGGCAGGCACTCTCAGACAAATTCAATAGTGCTGCAAGCTGATGTACATTCAATTCTGGCATATCAATCACTTTAAATTCCAGTATGATTATCAAAAGACTGTATTTGCCTATAATATAAACCACTTTTTTTCCACTCCAATTACCTTATGGAAATTTTTAGCACAGATAATATATAGTATTAATAAATCCTCTCTAACACGGCAATAGAAGGACTGATTTTTCTCTCTTTGTCCCTTTCTTTGTATCAGGAAAACCTCACACATTTCAACTTTCTTAAGAATAAAGCACAGAAAAATATTGTTTCATACACATCTTCTGCAAACACTTTCTGATATATTAGACCAGTCTGAAGTCATATCACATAATAATCAATTACATTAAACAATCTACTGCAAATTCCTTGCCAATAAAATACAAAGTCATTTTCAGTTTCCGATATGCCATCTCTTCAGTTACGCACAACAAATAGCACTTTCACGCAAGCCATAACAGTTTCTGCCTTTACCTGTGAAAAAGTGTCTTGTGTTCTTGTATTATCCATGTCTGTGAAAATTCTATTTGTTTCATCAGTATCCCATAGCGTTGCAAACTATATTCATGAATCACACCTGCTTTTCCACAGCACGGTTCTCATTCTTTCTCTCTGCTTCTCTCTCTCTCTTATGAAATCTTGCAGCCAATGGTTTTTATTAAGTGTTACTTCCTTTTATGCTGAGAACTGAAAGAAACAATAATGATGCTTTGCTTCCTTATGGCAGCTCTGTGAAAAGACAAAAAAAAGTAGAAGGTGTTTGTTTGCTTTTCCTGAATTGATATTTATGTTCCAGTGACTTCCTGAAATCACTGAGCCATGAATGCTGAAATTATGATCTATTACTGTACATTGGATCTATCTGAACACCCAACATGTTAGTTACCAAAAGAAATTTCATACTAGATGTAACAAAGTTTGCCTGAGGAGTTACAAATACAATTCTCAATTTTCACAGCAATATTTTTATGCACAGCAGCAATCTTTAACATATGTCTTCAAATCCAGCATGAATATGTGCATATTGGATGAAAGCACAAAGGTACCTGCAGGTTAATGTACAAGATTCCTGTAAAGATAAACAGCATTTTAAACTTTGCCTTTGCTATCTGTACTGGGGAGAGGGTCTAGTGATTAGAAGAGGGAATTAACAGCAAGGCATTCCTGAAATCTAACCCCAGCTCTGACAAAAATTGTTCAGCAGCTACAGAGAAAATATACCTCCGTTTCCCCACCCATATATGGCGACTTCTATTATGACACAAAACATAATTGAAATTAATTTGGAGATTAAAAGTTCTGAATAGACATGGCTGGAAGGTGGACTCTCCATATTTTGAAATTTCTTCTCCTCCAAATAAAGGCAAAAGGGAAAATCAAAAGCCATTAAGCATCTCCAGCAAAGTAAATTTTTTAAAAAGTGACAGGAATTGAAACATTTTGTTTTGATGACAGGTCTCCTTCCTCTACTAGCCTAGAAGCAATTTTTTAATAGAAGCAATGCAGGGAGAGGAAGTTGAGAAGTTCAGTGCAGAAGAGGTGTCAATGGACCACTCTGGGCACAAGGGCAGGGCTCCCTGGCCCAACCCCACATACCCATGCATATAAATCCCACCTGCTCTTCCAGCTGACGTAGTTATGGACCTTTTGCTGAGGAGCTCAGCTGATTTATCTGCCAGAGCTCAGCCAAAAGACAGCACTGCAAAAGTAAGAGGCAAGTGCAGGCAGCCTGAATTCGGGCTGGAAGTCAGAGACAAGCTGTGGAGAGCGACATGGTGCAGAGTTGGCCAGCCCATTCACCTTGTAGGCAGGTCTTCAACATGCCAGAAACAGATGTGAAACTTGTGCCTGAGAGCAGGCTCTGACAGCCATACAGGATTCACCAGCTTCACAGTCAAGAGCCTTTAAGCCCACACTTGCTAAACACTGTAGATGGACCCAAGAAAGACCATAATAGCAAATATGTGGGAGGGAAAGGATTAGGAATGAATTCTCACAAGATTACTTAAGGCAATACATTTGTATTAGGATTAGGAAAAAAGGAAGGTCAATATATGCTAATATAAACAGGTTTTAATCATTTGAACTGATTAAAAGATAAGTCCTATTCTTTGAAAGAATGTTAGCTTAACAAAGGCCAATAATGTAACAGGGCCTGACTAAGTCCAGATCTTCTAAAGAAATATTTAATAAAAGACTGTCTTTCTTTCAATGCTCTCAGTCCTGACTATTCTATGTCCAGCATGACATAGGATGGAAATTTTTCACTAAACTAGAAAACAAAATCATGGGAAACATGTTTCTTTGACAGTTGTCTTAAGTCATTTAGTTAAAATAAAATAGCAACTAATTCACTCAGAATCAAATTTCTGGTATTGGCCTATTCCCCCTTAGAGTCTTCAGCCCTTGAGGAACTATGATTTTCTTTAATTTATAAAGAATCCTAAGTAACTTCTTTTTATAATGTGATTATAGCACCACAGAACATTTTAGAATGGGAAGATGACAGGTTTCTTTTATAAAGGTTCTGCAGAGATATTAGATGGTCTTTTCCCCTCCACTGCCTGCTGAACAGCACGTTCTGCAAAGTTACAAAGCCTGTGAGAAA
The DNA here is from genome assembly GCA_035582835.1 of Phoebastria nigripes. Lineage (NCBI taxonomy): Eukaryota > Metazoa > Chordata > Aves > Procellariiformes > Diomedeidae > Phoebastria > Phoebastria nigripes. The sequence goes on along the minus strand of JAYKAV010003388.1, from coordinate 1,727,034 downwards.
GCAGTTAATCAGAATGGAGCTCAATTGCTACTTTTAGAGCAAACATTTTCAATTAATCTGAAGTCGTTAATTACACCTTCTCTTAATAAAGGCTTTGGTGTAATTTTCTTTTCTTCTTCTCAGTTAATCGATTCAAACATATGCCAGAATCATGTGCTGCAGCAAACACATGGGAAAATTTAGTACTTAAAAAAAAAAAAAAATACTCTCCAGTGAAGACAAAAAGAACAGGGAAAAGGGTTTTGAACCAACATGGAAGAACAAGAACACTTGTGCAGTGTCTGACTGATGCCCAAGGTAAATGTGTTGTACCAGCAATGTATATTTTACTTCAGAATAACATGAACAACTCTGACAATAGGGAAAAAAGCCAGTGTCAAAGGTGACTTTGTAACTACTTTTCCCTCTTCTTTAGTACTTGCACTAGGTGTGTTTGCTGCCAAGAAGGGGGGGTCTTTTGCCTGGAGAAGCACCGTGCCCTGCTTTGCCACGACCTCTCTGAAAGTGCTGCTGCCCATCTCACTTGCCGGCCACGATCCCCGAGGCTGGTCCCACTCCCACCAGTGCGCATCTGCCATGCTTTCCTTATGCTTTTTAGGCTAAAAAGACAATTCAGCTGTCTCAGATTTACTAACAGAGATTCTGAACAGCTTTTTCCAAACTTCCTTTGTTTCTGTATCCAACCCCAAGGTGTGAACCTCCTTGTCAGCCTCCTGGTTTGCTTTATCTCACTTCTCTTGTTCGCCGGGGCCCTCACAGCCCTGGGAGTGACTTCACATGCCAGAAATCAGAGATTTCCCTACCCGCTTTTTAAAATGCTAAATCCCCAGGAGTTTTCCAATAGCATATTGTGGATAACTCTGTGTGAACTCATTATTTTGTGCTTTCTGTGGAAGTTAAAAAAAAAAAAGTTATGACAAGTATGTTTTTAGCCAACCTGAAATACTGGTTTAACAGGCAAAAGTCAAAAAAATGTTTGCGTGTCCCTTTTTCATTTCATTAAAGAATTTTCTTAAAAGTTTTCACACCCAAGAAAAGGGCATCATGAAATAACTCATTTCAGGTTAAAAAAATGAGAGTTTGAATTAAATTATTTAAAAAAAAAAAAAAAGCATTAACTTCATAGAAACGTTTTTGCCTCTCATTCAAGCACGAACCTTTCAGCAGAGCTGGAGTGCTCTCACAAAATATTTGAGAGTTGAAAAACAAAGCCTTTCACCGGAAACTTATTTCACCTCAAAATTGCTGCCTAGACCTGTTTTATAAATGGGTTCTTTCTTTTTTTCTGTGGAACGGTGCTGAAAAAGAGAGGAAGCCAGAGCTCCTAATGACTCCATCATGTAATGTGAGGTTTTGACCTAGTATGACAGTGAGCATACCAAGGGTGTTAATCAGCAGAAAGGGATGTGGGGAAACGTGCTGAAGGTAAATCAAGAAAAAAGAATTGGGGGGAAAAGATGATTAACTGAAGAGAGAACAGTTCATTTTTCTAACGGAAAGAGGAAGAAAAGAAGAAAAGGCTGAAAGGACCAGAAGGGGTAGAGTATTTACTCCAAAGAAAGCATACTACAATTGGGTAATTTCTTAGACTAGGTTAATGGGTACATCAAGGAACTAACTGAGATACTGGATTAAAAAAATCCTGACATTACGGGTTGGCACGATAAAGGGCTTACATGTACTGCTCAGGGACCAAAGGAGAGACTGTGCCTTGAACTGCAAACATGAAWGAGAAAAACCATACCTTCAGCACAGCCTGGATCTCCACAGTGAGAAGAGATGGCAGGTTGAGAGACACTCCTGGGTGCAAAGGAGACCAGCAGAAAAATAACTAATCTGTAGAATGCTGGGCTTGTGCTTTACATTAAATGTTTGCAGTCATTAGCTGGCTGAGCACTGGTGTTCGGCCATCCATCCATCCTCCCATGCACTCACTCGCTTGCTCCTCCTGCCATGGAAATTCCATGGTTTGGGGGCTTTCAATAATTTTATTTTAGTTGCTATTTTAAAGCTACCAGCTTGGCAACCAAGGAAGACTGACACCTTCCATTTACTATATGAGCTGCCCTGCCAGGGTGCTCCAGCCCATGGCTGAGACACCCTCAGCCAGATCCTCTGTGCCTCCTTTGAAGTCAGTGATGCCAACAAGCAGAGCTGGGAATCACTGATGGGACAGGCGATAAGGGAGGAGTGGTCAGCCTGGTCCTTCTCACACCTGAAAGTGATAATTGTCTTACATGCACCTTTATTTTTAAAGAGACAGAGAACATTTGGGGCTATATTGCAGGGATTATTTGGATTTTCAGGATGAAGAGAGCCCCTTCTTTCCCTCTCCCCCAAGTGATTGCTGAGAACAGCAGAAGGCCACTGATGAATATTTCAAGGTGTAAGGTCCTATAGATATCACACACATCTTTACAGCTCAAAAAATAAAGTCAAGAAGGGCTCCTTATGCCTTGCATTTATGAACGGCTCATTCTTCCTCACTTTACTTTCAAAGACAGCATGGAAAGCCTTGATACCGATACTCCAGGTATCCCAGTTCCCAGCTGCCTGCCTTGGTGAGGTTCAACCCTGCTCCAGAGAGAAGCTGCTTCCCTGCCAGGAGGTGAAGGTCACTTTTTTCTGTCTCTGCCAGCATCTAAAAGGAGTCAGTCCAGACTCAGAGCCTGTTTCATAACCACTTGCTCCTGCCCTTATGGATGCCTGCAGTGGGACTGTGCTGCAGGGAGTGGGATTGACATGTTCAAGAAGCACAAGAGGCAGGATATGACCAGGAAATCATATGTTGACTCACTGTAAAAAGCAGAGTAAAAGTCACCACGAGAGCTGCCAGGACTCATGTGTCCCCCCGTGCGGGGAGCTCTGCAGCAGGACCCCCTCTCTGCACCACAGCCTGGCTCTGGGGCTGCACCTTGAAGGCATAGCAGGGATACAAACAGCAGTAGTGGTCAGTCACATAGGAGCACATTGGACTGGATGCAAGGAAATACAGGTATTTACCAAAAGGCAAACGAGAACTTGCAAGAAATAGAGGAAGTGCAGGGAGGGGATTTTTTTTTCCAAGTCATTCTGCCTCCATAGGTACAGGTGAACAAAACAAGCTGAAATCAGCATTTCCCTCAACGTTCTTTGAATTCATTGAAGAAATTTGGCTCAATGAAGAAGCCAAGAAGTATCAAAATAGAAACCCTTAACAATTCAAAAGAGAACATTATTAAATTAAATCACATAAATCACCTAAATATCACCTCTGCTTTTTAACATAAGCAAAAATCCAGTATTTTGAAGCAAAGGAGATCTTTTGGGCGGAAATGGACACCCTCCTCTTCATTTCATATGATGCATAGCGTGACTGTGCCAACAAGTTCTGAACGAAACTGGAAAGCCAACCAAACATGTTACAAGGAAACCCTGTTTCAGGGGGGTTTGCCTTTTCTATTTCCCCAGTGAATATCTAGCACAGAAATTGATGGTATTGCAAATTTTGGGTATTTCTATTTGACCTAATTTTTATCCTGGTTTTAAGCAAGAAAAATATTTATGCACAACAGATTATGCTACACTGAACTAGAAGATCCCCTGTGCATTAAATGCAAGCAAAAAAAAGGGGGAGGGTAAATAGAAGATGAATAATTTAAAATTAAAACTTCTGACAAGCAATTGAGTCTGTGAAACTAAATTCAGATCGAGAGTGACATCTAGTGATGCTCAGTACACAACGCTCGCACAAATTCTGCCAGTTTTTGCAGTATTCTCACCCATAAATCCTTCCCAAGGTATACAGCTTCATACATCTTAGCTTCTTTTATGTCTCTGTAAATTTCTTCTTAAACTGTAAGCAGAAATAATATATTTCAATAAAAAATGAACAGTTTATGTTCAACTATTCCTGTTGAAATCAGACTCTTGCATCCAAAACCCCGTCCAGCCTTTCCCGGCAGGGTCAAGAGAGAGCACGCTCCAGATCTGAGCACGCCAGAATGTATCAATTCCATCTTATTTTTATTATTTAGTTCATAGCTGTGATTTTGAAATAAAGCCTAAAGGAGAGAGGAGAGAGCTGGGAGGGATGAGGTGGCCGGGGCAGGACTGTCAGCGTGGCAGTATGTCCAACCCAGCAGGACACTCAGATGCCCAGGGACCGTCAGCCTGTAAGGAGGCACCAGCGTTGTGCAGTGGAGGCCCATGCCAACCACACTGGCTGGACATGTGGCAAACTTAAACATTTTCCATATTTTTCACCAGAAATATTGTAAAAGAAATATTTTCCCATGAAATGCGAGTTTTAAATTTTTTCACATAATTTGGGTTAATTTTGTAATTAATTCAATGTGCACATTTTGAATGAATAGTGGGAGAATCCAGAAAAGAAAAAAAAAAAGCTAGGAACTAGAAAATAGAGATAATACATCTATTCATTAAAATGAAGAAGTAGGTACATGGTGCCTAATTGATGGAGGTGTCATTTTTTGACTTCTTTTATAAAAGCAAGTATTCTTTTCTCATTCTTCACTTTTTTGTACAATACATCCTGCAAAGCATAGTGGCAGTTTGATACATAAATAAAGCAAATCAGTAATTAGCAACAGAGCTATTAGTTGTTCCTTTGTGAATTGGTAATGCACAAACTACTTAGTTGCTGAATTTTGAACAAAAAAAAATGTTTCCAGCAGTCTTCTGCCTTTGATAGTGGTTCATTGTCACCACCAAGAAAAGAAAAGAAACAACCCCCATGTTTCTAAAAATAATGGTTCTTCATCTACTTGAGCAATTTCATTTGAGCTTCCCACTGTGTGCAACAAACATTAATAAAGGAAATGTCAGAGCAGTGCTCCCAGTGCATCCTTGCGGTGCCCAGGTCCTTCTGGAGGCTCTGCTCGGTGGGGAGAAGGGGATCTGCCATCCCAGCTGGCTGCTCAGCTCCACGGGACGATGACATCAACCCCAAACCCCGCACCCAAGGACAGGAGAGAGCCACAGCTGCCCCTGTCACAGCAGCAGCCACCGTATCCGCCGTCCCCTCTACCTCCTGCAGCCCAGAGGGGCCATCAGGGGACGAAGGCAAAATCACTTGCCTGAAAGGGGTGAGCTAACCCTGACAAGGACAACTTTGTAAAATTGTGATGAAGTAACATAAAACCAAGCAGTGCTTGCCGTGAAAAGTTCCTCTCAAGTTTAGTTGAAGCTTGATGGCCTTTAGCCAGCACCGCTCACACCTGCTTGCCCCACAGCCTGCGCTTTAGAGTCAAGAAAGCTTTGCTGTAGTTGGTGACACTACACTGATTCATATTTTAACTCATTTTTCAACTGCCTACAACACATTTCATGCAAAATCCTAGACCTCTGAACGTCACTAGTGATCTTGCCTCATTAATATCGATGCTGTATCCAGTGATGCACCCTAAAGCTAAGCAAGTTAAAAAGTGACAGCTCTATATATTTACTCTTCTATGACACAAGATGGCACCAGACACTACCTTAATCTCAGGCTATCAAAAAAGTGGACCATCAAAGCAGTTTAAAATTGAAGAGMCATATATATGGGTTGAAATGAGATGAGTCAGAATACGATGGACTCTCCAGTGATTGTGTCGAGGATGTCCACTAGCTCATGGGAATGGCTGGGGCACAGTAGGGGCAAGCAGTAAACACTGAAGGGTTTGAAATAGCAAAAAATTGGCTGTGTAATCAAAGAGAGAGCTAAAGCAATCCTGGCTCTTGAAAGCCTCTGAGGGCAAGAGTCAGATCACTCTTCTGAAAGCTGTGAAACATGGCTGCACCACCCCCTTTCATCCTGGAAAGAGCTCTATGACAAAAGGATGCCTCTTCTCCTGCAACTTCCTTTTGAAACTTCAGTCCTTTCATCAATCAAAACAGATATTTTGTTTTTGACAAAAGYAAATATTAAAAAAAGACAACAGGAGATTGCAGCTGCCTCCCCACCTTCCCCCCATTTCATTCTGGCCACTGCACCATGTACCAGGACAGCTCTAATACAGTCACCTCCTCTGTTTTCAGTCTTGGTCAGCAAATGACAGGGTAAGAATAAAGCAAAAGGCTTCCACACGCAACCACTATGTCTCAGGTAAGTGATACTGTTGGCTGAAGCTACACATGCAATTGTCCATCTGTGCTGTACACACAGTTAATCCCATTGCAGGCTTTAGACAGGAGCGTTGCAACCATAATGACCAAGCGTTCACCAAAATCCTCACCCTTCTTTATACACGCAGYGGTGTAATTTTAAGCTCAAGCAAGGCTTGAGCCAAAACTTTAGCAAGCACAGTTGCAAGCCCAGCTTTTCTGAAGAGGGGCCTTTTACACATCACTAAACTCAGCAAACGCAAGCCAGATTCCTAGATGCTGGCTTTAAAAATTATTCACAAAATTGGTGTTCAAATGGGGAATTTCATTGAAATAAAACTTGCCTTTGGGCAGCCTCTTTTGGCACAGTGTCTCTGAAAGAGCATCCCCAAGAAAACAGGCCTGCAGGCACAGTCCAGGGCAGCAGCAGCCACAGAAAACTGAAGTGGGCTAAATCGAGACCCTGCCCTGCCAATTTTCCCTCCAGGAAGTATTCATCATTATCCTCTATTTTACAATGCAGGGAGCACTCAGCTGCGCTCTCTTCTGTATTTTTAGCCGTAGCTGTTATTTAGAAACCTTAGCCACCAATGTTTGCCAGTGGCAGGTTATTACTAAGAGCTTTTTGAAATTCCAACCTCGGTATCACCGAGTTATTCATCATCAGGCCATTTGCTGGGCAATGGAAAGAGCAAGGGGAAGTCTGCAGGGCTTGGCTGTATTCAGTCATTGCTTCTCACTTAATATGGAAAAAGAAGGAAGAGATTTCAAGAAAAAAACCTGCCCAGCTACAGAGGAGAAAACATGAAGCTCAGGCTCACAGACTGAATGAGCTTGCTTCTCTGCTTCTCATGGAGCGGGAAAGGAGAACTACATCTGCAAAAAGAAGTATCTTGTGGTTTAGATACAGGAATAAGGTACCCTGGCTTTGAATCTCATATCACCACTGCAAAATGGTAAAAGCAGTATTTTATTCCCCTTCCTGCCCTGACATTTAATTAGTCGGTGCAGGAACAATAACCCGCTAGGCAGGGGTGTGTATTTATAGCAGTGACAGATCTCTAGACAACCTGTTAGCACATGGTCTCTCCAGACAGTCCACACAAGCCTTTCAAGCTGGCATTGCTTGGAGGAAGAAAGGCAGCATTGGCTCACGTAAAGAAAATCCTTAGTAATATTATGCCTATATATTGTTAATATATTGTATTTAGACACATTTTTTATGTGTGTATATATACAAATTAATTAATAACAACCAGTCCAGAAGACAAAGGGAATAATAGAGCACAGATTCAAAGTGACTGGAGTCAGGGGAAGCCGGAGGGGTTTGAAGGTTCACTCTGCCCCTCTGCAAAAGTTTGTTGGGCAGTGACACAATACCCTTCAGATAACTATGAATGAGGGAGCTCCTGATGTCAGGGTTCGTTGGTTTAAGGTTCTGGCACCGCCATCCTCTGAGGCGCTGGCCTAGAAGAACAAAGTTACAAAATGTTTTGAGAAGTTTCTAAGCAGTCAACAAAAGTGTCCTCGGTGAATTCAGCTGAAATTTAATTATTTCTGCCATCAGAAGTTGTGTAACATGAGCGATAGATGTAACCTTTTCATGACAACACCTTTTGTCGTCAAGACAATATTCAGTACAAACAAAAACTTAAACATCAGCTTGTTTTCTGTGTTAAATGGGAAAATGTGCTATTTAGAAACACCTAACCATACATTATTATTAAATACAAAGAAAGATGTGTAAATAACCTTGTGCACTTGAACTGAAAACAAAAGAAGGAACAAGAAACGGTATGAGTTGTCACTTCTGTTTTCCATAATAAATGGATACAAGGTTTCATGAACCATACTTGCTTTCCAAATATATTTTGCTTTCCAAATCAAGAAGATTCTGTGTCTAACAGAAAATATTCCATATTCACACTCTGTAGTTAGACATTACTTGAAAAAAACAAAAAAGGCTCATATTGCAAATTTCAGAATCTAGAAAAGGGAATCTCTCTAACCCTGAAGAGTGTTTAAGTCCCATTTTACTGTTAAAGGGCAACATCTCCGAGGGCAGTAGTATGGTTGTGCACATGCAGTTGGTTTAATAGATGGACACAGGCCTTTACTATCCCTAGTTACCCCTAAACCATAAGGAGTAAGTAAAGATTGCCTCACTCTGTTCTAGAAGTTATTTGCAAAAAGCAATGCAGATAAAAGCACTGAAGCTGAATTTTTTACAACCATAGGACAGCATCTTGCAAACACAAAAAGAGTAGAACAGGAAATCCTTGGACCAAATTAACAAGGCAAAAGTTAGACCTAACTGGTAATTAAAATTAAAGGATAGGTTCTGATAGCTCTTATCACAGTCTTTGAGAGAGAAGCAGTCTTATGGGAGTGCTTTTCTGCGGCTAGAAAGAGGAAACTACCCATCCCATGGCCTTTCCCCACAGATTGCAGGAAAATCCCATATGCTGAAATGTGAACTGACAACAAAGTAAACACTTGTGGGACTTTTTTCCCCCACTTTCTTTTTCCTCTCTCTCTCTTTTTTTTTTTTTTTTTTTTTTTTTTTTTCTTCTATCTAATGAACTTAAATTTTTTCAGGAAACCAATTCAGGAAGAAATGTTCTTGTACCTCTACTGTAGGAATTTTCAACATTTTTTTTTTTTTTTTTTTTTGCAAGATGGCTAGTCAGCCAAGGATGTTTCTTTTGCAGTCTTCACATGGGGCCACACACAAATAGGCAGACAGGCAAGTAGACATCATTTTAAACAGCCTGAAACTGGTACTTCTGCAGGTCTAGGAGTGGCTGGTGACAGGCACAGCATACAGTCCATCTCTAGCATGTCAGGAGTGGCAGCATCAGGGGAAAAAAGCTTCAATTTTCTGGTTGTGGGGGTTTTTTTCTGTCCTTCTTGTATGAGTATTTTGTCTGCAAGGAAGCAACACTGGACTCCAAGTACAGCAACAAATTGAGGTGCTCTAAGCATCAGCAGAAAAACCTCTCCCAAAATCCATCCACCCACAGCATCTGACAGCTCAGTAAAATCATCTGTAAAGCTTGCCAGTCTCCAAAGTCTTACAGTTATCTATAGTGCCAGGAATGAGGTCAGTCAGCAGCATTAGGTTATTAGACTTTAAAAGGCCGAATGCACCCACTGCTCAGCCCCAGCACCGCAGGGCAATGAGATTTATGAAGACAAGGGCTTCCAGGGAGACGAGGAAGATATTCCAGGGATTCTTGGCACTGATGAAACCAAATAGCAGAATGCAGCTGGCTCAATCATGTCTGCTTGTCTTTCACTCCATAAATGAGAGGACAAAACTGATACTGAGTATTATTAGTCTAAAGCACTTAAAATCCCTTGAATATGACAAAGCACCTGCAGGTGCTGGTAAGTGTTTTGCAATCAGGTCTGCTTTGTCTCCTTTTACCCTCGGATGAGAAGGAAAATTGTATATAATGTCCAAAAGTTGAGTYTGTTTAAATTAACCTGTTAACTGGCTGAAATTATAGAAACATTCATCTGAAAGCCACCTCTTCACAATCACTGTTACATGTTCCTTTTCCTCACTAATCACAAAGGTTGGCAGGCCACCTCTTCATTTGCAGTACTGGTACTTTTTGCTCCAGCCGGGGCTGAAAGAAAATTCAGTGGGTCAGATCCTAAATGATGCAAACTGCTAGTGGTCTGCTTCAACAGGGTTTCAGTTGATTGTATCAGGTGAGGATCTACTCTTCCAATTTGAAAATCTCTTCCATTTATCTGGTACAGACATATGCAACTTCCACTGACCTCAGCTGATGCCAGATTCATTCTTGCCTCAGATCATAGTGAGCCTCAGACTATAAAATAACGTTATTAGCTATGGACATAACTGAAGTGCATGAACTACAACTTCTTGGAAGAACACAATTGAAGTCTTTCTAATATTGCACCTGATATCTAATATTGCAAGTGATTCTGCAGTCTGTGAATCCGACAGTATTAAAAATACTCTTAGAAAGCTGTTACCTTAAGACATTCAAGAAAAACACAGCATTTTAGTAGACAGCACTTAATCATCTGAGTGTTTAAAGCTGTGTCTTCGTATGTCCTCTTTGCCAGATTCTTGTGAGGCTCCTACTTCCAGTTTTGTTGGAGTTTGATAATCTCCAAGTAAAAAACAGCCCAAACCACATTTCCACTATTTATTACAACTAGTGATATCTTTGTTATTTCAGATAAAAATACTAAAAGTTTTTTTCTTGAACTAAGTCAATACTCAAGAGGTGAGTGAATAAGATCAGAAGTTTAATTTATTGCATTTGTCAAGTATTCTATTATCAAAAACTAAAACTCTACTAAGGCAGCTCTTCAGCATCATATAACTCTGTATGTCAGTAGAGAGCTGAGTAACCATCATGAAATGCCCAGGTGATGAATTCAAGCACATGTTTACAGACATTTACAGATATCAAAGCCTATAAAGTAATGGACACTCCAGAAATGTGCACAGAATTCAAAAACAGTGTACTTTGCTTTTGTTTTGCTAAGATAAAATATTTTATCTGCCAAGTCCTTTCCTAAAAAGAATAAAACTGAGGAGAGGTTTTCAAGAGTATTTCACTATTTTGGCTACTTGGAACCGCAGGAGAGTAGTAATTACCTGCTGCATGGGAGCAACCATCTGGTTATTATCCTCTAACTTCCTTTAAAATTTCCAATTTCATCTGGCACAAACTATTGTTGAAAAAGAGTGAAAATAAAGCAAAATGATATGCATTTATCAGCCATTATCAGCTTGAATCTCATGACAAGTGTTAAACAAGGTTTTTCATTCAGCAACCTCACAAGGGAATTCTCTCTAGAAAACTCCATTATCCACACTTAACAGTAGATGTTACTTTCTCTTTACCTTTCCCTGAAGATTAGTTTAACTAGTGAAGAAACAACTCAGTAATAACAACATACAAAAAAAAGAAACCTTACAATATTAACTGCTTTGTAAAACATGACTGAGGTTTTTACCAAAGAAAATGGTGCATTTCTGCTGGTAGTTAAAACTGCTAAACCTTTTTCTTTAACTTCATGGCAGCCAATATTTCATTAACTGTGCTGTCATCTTATTTACCACCTTTTTTCTTGGAAAGGGAGTTATTTTAGGGTCAAATGATGAGATAAAGGACATGAATGAAAGCCTCCTTGGTAAGAGATGTCCCGATAGATCTAATCTCCACATTTTACTCATTTCATCTTTGTGGACTTGGGGTGGGTTGCCCTGGCATTTTAGAAGGGCTACTCATGATCCTTCTAAGGATCCGTCTGCTTGAAATGAAGCATACATAATATTCATTGCCAACATTACAGATTCATGGACTAAGTAATAATTTTAAGTTTGGAAGCCTCAGATACTGAAGAAAAGCCCTGGTATTGGCAGATAAGCAAAGATGATGGCAAGTGTGTATTAGAGGATACCATTAAAGAAATGGTCTGCTAGCTCACAGAGCTCTATGCTGCCCTGAAAATACAGGGCAAAACCCTGACAAATGAAGGCTTATGCTGGTGATATGTGAAAACATGAACTTAAACTCTCTCATCTTTTCAGGCAACAAAAGGAATGGAAATTAGGTCTTGCACATCCTGGGCAAAAGCTCTAATCAGTAGCCCAGAATACAAAGCAGCAAAAATGCATTTTCCTCTGAACCCATTCTAAAAGGAGGAGGTGGCCACTGCTAAATATTGTCAAATCTGGTCACAGGTAGAGAGTGTAGTGAGGAGAGAGTACCTGCAGGTGCCCGTCCAGCTGGCTTACAGATCCTGGTCAGGCTTAGGCACAAGGAACTCTATCAGCCAAACCTGAGACATGCACAGGCTGAGACGCAGAAATCTTTAGTATCTAGAAGCCTTCAGGGTCAAAATGCTGGTGCTGATTGAGTTCAAATGCCTCCACAGTTAGGAAGATATTTTCATAATGGAATTCAATGTTCATTTTTGCAGTCTGGCCTTCAAACTGCTAAAACTTTTCATTTTTATGGGTTTTTAAATTACTGTTTATAGAGGCATGGAAGGGTGTTTCCCCTCAGTAAAAACTGTCTTTCTTAGGTCACACTTGTTTAAAGAATTGGTTTTAACTGTAGCAGTCTACCCAAGTGCTGGTATTTGTATACAGAACCAATACAAGATTTGAACCCTAGGTGCATTTCTAAAGATTTCTATTGCTCAGCTAAGCGAGACCCTGAAGACCATCTCCACAATCCACTTCCAGTAAATCACTCTGGAGGCTGAAGAGCACTGCTGTGTTCAGAATCAGAGTATAGGGGGTTAAGTCCTCGTAGTAAAACAAGCATAAAAATCACCCCTTGTCTCTATAAACTTTTGGATGTGTGAAGACATCATAAGAAATATATTAACAAAAAAAAAAAACAGAAAAGGAGAAGGGTAATTCTAGAGGTCAAAACCACAGACATTTCTTACCACCTATCTGATCATTACAAATCTGATAGTTTAACTGAATCAAAGTCATGCCAAATTGGTGAAATACACAGATTCCTCTCCATCTACGAGGAACAATACAGTTTGGGGATTTGGGGCTGGAAGCTGAAAGAATAAAATAGGAGGAGGCAATATAATTGTCAATGATAACTGATATAGCAGGGGACTGAACTTAATGCTGCAAGAGATGCTTTCCCTTCCTGTGCACCTATTCTCCTCTGACCTATGGCCCCAGCTGCTGTCTGACTTAAACATGACATCATGAACTACAGAGAGAGTAGGTGACAATTGCATAACAACTACAGGGACAGAAACCAAGGACTTCTCTTGTTCAGCACACCAGAAGATTAAAAAACAATGTCTATAATTTCAACAGTGAGTTTGGGTTTTGAGTCTAGGGTATAAATAAGAATACAGTGGAAAGACAATACTGCTCCCTGGGTGTCAAATAAACATACTCTCACAACACCTGGAGAGAAGGCTATGAAATGTAACATTAATCATGGACTGCAGAGCCCAAGACAAGAGGTGAGAAGGGTATTTTACTCACTGATTTAAAATAGGAGATGACACATTCTGTACATTAACAGAGTTGCAATGAAACATTCAGATGTACTGTAAGCTTACTCGCTCACCATGACCCAGCAAAGCCCAAAGATCCAAAACCTTGACTGGTCCCACTCAACCCACATGACTTCCATCCTGGATCTCCTCTGAACAACAGTCCTGAGTCCAAGGCAGCAGTTTAAAGTTTTCCCTTGACGCCTTGGGTATAAGAGGTGGGAACAGCTATGCACAAGGCAAAATTTGTGGAGTACACACAGACATCTCATATCTCTAAGTTTCCAATCTTCTCTTCGCCAGGTTTTGGTGGAGGGAGGACCTAAACCAAGTATTATTTCATTTTATATCCCCTGGGTTGCAACAATTGCCATGGCTCTACTCCCCTACCCAAGACAAGTGGACTTCACTGTCTAGGACATTGAGGATATGAGTGTCTACCATCATTTTAGTACATTTTAATAAGTTGCCACTCCTCAGATGTAATGTAGCAATTGCCAGGATGCAAATCCACTGCAACACTGCACTGGATGTTAGAGCAACCTGTCTATTTTGCACTGCAATGGACACGATCGCTAACTGTATCTCTGGAAATGAAGCAGGAACCGACAGCTGAGGGGCAGCAACTTATTACATGTTATTGCAAAATATATTGCAAAATTTCAGATCATGTAGGTTTTCCAATGCTGAGCAGAGAAATCCCCTTACACCTTTTGAAAATAAGGCCTAACACATTGCTGTCTTTTGTGCAAACACAGCTTCTTCCCATTTTTGCAAAGACCTTAGAGTCAGTTTGAGCTTGCAATCAGATACATGAGGCTCTAGCCTACAATTTTTAGCACTTAATGGCAAAGCTAATAGTGCCATTAATCCACTTTGGTATGTAACATTAATTTTCCACTTCAAATTGCATCTCAGTGCAAATGGTAGCTTGATTCCCACTGTCAGGTACATTCAGAAATTCACGATGAAACGTATTTAATGACTTCTTATTCTCAGATTCAGCTGAAAGGCAGGAAAATTTGTAGCGGTCTTTTGAAACAGTGTGGCAACAAGGGATGGAGCATTCTGGAGTTGATATTTACAGGACTAATGCAGTGTATTGCTTAGACTAACCAGATGGGGAAGACAGGACTGGAATGTAAATGGCAAAGCACTCCTATGAAGTGGTTTACACATGGGTGCCTAAAACATAAGTGCCCCTCCCTCAGCAGGTAATCCAGAGCCAAGCCCAGAAGGATGCTATTCCTCCAGAGTGAGCTCTCCTCCATGAATGGGAGCTCTGCCTTTGATCCTGTCCTCACCCTGGGAAGATACAACCTCCACCTGCCACTACTCAAGACAGTACCCAAGGATAGAGCTGACAGGGAGGAACATCTGTCCAGCCTCGCAAAGACGGGCTCCTCCTCAGCTGGAAAGACAACGTTTACAAGGCCAGTGATAGTCATTATGTCTTGAAATCACTATCTTGAGCGCACTCCATCAGCTCGAGAAAGCTGGCAAGAAGAAACTGGGGCTCACTGCACAAAATAAAGATAGCTGCTCTAGGCATAAATCCATAACTGCTACACTTGAACGGAGGGAGTATCTTTTCCCTGCCATGGGATTAGAGGCATGGGAGAGATAGTTTGTTGTTTTAAGCTATCTGCTTTAAAATACATCACTGTGAATTTAGGGAGAGACCAATTAAGATCTTTAAAATGTTAACTGGACAACTTGGTAGGCAAGTCCTCAGCTATTTTTTCAGATTAAAATTACTGCACTGGATATTGTCCTTGTAAAGGTATCATCTGGAGTTTGAATTTGAGATTTGTTGCCTCTTGGTATTAAATTATGCATGCATAATAATAATTCTGTGGGCTCAGAATGAAACTGGAAAATATTTGTGACTTTTTGAGCTAACAAACCTGTAGTAGAAACCCCAAACATTAGTATACGTGACATTGTATGGCTTTGATTCTAAAGTACTTCTGCAAAAACAAGAGTCATGAAGTATACAGACATCAGTGAGCGATTTCAAAAAATCAAACTAAGAAAACTCACTACAGAGATATAGAGTGAGTGAATAATGTGCAAGGAAAAATCTACCTTATGCTTGCCTGTTAATGTATGATAACTGAAAACCTCCCTGGTCCTGCATAGGCTTTAAATCAGTACAATTCCAGTTAAGATCAGTTATGTTGGGCTCCTGTGAGAAAAAGCAGCTGCTGGGGGCAGGATTACTTTTGAAAGAGTAAAGAAAGGGCACATGGAAATTTGTTTCATTTCTCCAGCAGAGATGTCTACCTGGGCAGCTCTTCTAGTACAGGTGCCCAAGGGTGCATGGGCCTGCTGAAATACTGGAGACAGACCCAGCAACCCAATAACACGCTGGGTCAGACCAACTCATCCCACAGCTCTGTGTTCACATGAACTGCCCATGAAGGTTACTAGAAGAACCTTCATTAAAATAGGTCTGATATCAGAGCAGTCCCACATACCCAGCATTTACTCTTAGGAATAAAGGACTTATCAGAGATTTAAGGGATGATGAGAAAGAGCAGTTAGGTCAGAAGGCTTCAGGCTGTTGGAGATGCTACCAAGGAAACCAGATCAACATTAAGTGTCCATTCTCATGAACTTCGTGATTGTATTAAAAAAAAAGAAGAAAAAAAAAAAAAAAAAAAGGTTTAACTGAGGCAATTTCACTCTGTCCTTGAAACCAGTGCTGCCAGAGATGGTTTGGAAGTTGAATTCAGCTACAAATTAACTCCATGTAACTGGTTTAATAACCAGCTGAGCCTCTGGCCCTCCTGGGATGAACCTTCTCTCTGCCAGTACAACATAGCACACTTCTGCTATGAGAAAGGAGAGGAGGAGAAGGAAGAAGGAAAAAA
>JAYKAV010003388.1:1559291-1711029 GCA_035582835.1 Phoebastria nigripes | reverse complement strand
AAAAAAAAAATCAACTTGCAAGAGCTGGTTAAGCCTTTAGGCTGACTGAGATCCTTCAGCAGAGCTGGAGCATCATGACAGAGAGAGAGCACAATGTGGAGCCTCACACCTGCACTTTGCTTCACTTGTGAGCAAAGAATTTAGGAACCAAAATAAACAAACAGAACCCAAATCATTTGGGGGCAAGGAATGAAATCCCTGGGAGCTTGTCTCTGATGAAACCAACGTTCTCTAGCTAATGACAGCCTTTGGAGCACCTCAGCAACTATATCATGGGCATATTATTTGCACCCACATCCCATCTGTGCTACAGCTCACCCTCAGGTTGTTGTCTTTAACCACAAGGTCCAAAGCCCAGGTGAGCCCAGAACATCCTCAAGGGAGGAGTTGTCTGGACTCAGCTCAGGGCTCAGCCAGCTCTTTCAAGCCAGGCAAGAGGAGCTCTGGCTCTGGGCAGAAGAGTAGAGCCCAGGACAGTGTATGAGCATCCTGCCTGCCCCTGAACACCTACCACCCTCAGCTGCCTGCCCCTGCTCACTCCCATGGGCAGGCCCGGCTGCCGAGAACAGGCATAAAGTTTTGCTGGATGAAAATCCCATTTTTCAGACGAATTTTAAGGCAAATCCATCCTATTCGCTCTCTGCAGAGGGCGCCAGACAGTTTCAGATCTGCTGGTGGAGCCAGCGGTGGGGATGCCGCACCTGGTGTTTGCAGCTGTCAGTCAGAAAGGTGCTTGCTCTCTAATGGCCAACGCTCTGCACGGAGGATTAAGTAGGAGTTGTTTTTTCTTTCATGCATGTATAAATCCCTTAGTTCTCTTTTCCTTTCTCGCCACTGAAATAGCAAGAGATACTTGGCTGGGCTGCAACATACTGGCAACAAACCTGCACTGGCCCCAGCAGACAATAGCAGATGAGAAAACTCCCTGCTTTTAATCATCAGGAGAGCTAGAACCAGCAATGTGCTGCTGATGATTTTTCCCTTCAGAGAAAACTGTTTGATGCCTGTGAGATTTGAAGCTCACTTTCTTATAAAGGAGAAGAGCAGCTTGTGACTGACACAAAACTCACTGTAAATGCAGATTTTTTTATGTTTCTACTTGTAAAAGTGACTAAAGAAAAGTCCTGCTTGATTCCATCCCACATGCACAGCAACAACTTGGAAGGACTTCTTTTCCTCTTTCTTTTTTTTCTGCCCTTCTTTTTTTTTTAACCTGTGCTCTCTCAGGTCCATAATCACTTGTGAATTCAACTCCTTTTCTGACAATGAATACCACACACTTTGCATTTTCATTTCAGCCTGTGCTGCTTAACGTCACTGAAGACTTCAATGACTCAATTCTGAACAACAGAAGCAGCGATGGATTTTGTGAGCAGGTCTTCATAAAAGCTGAGGTCTTCTTGACTTTAGGGATCATCAGCCTCCTGGAAAACATCCTTGTCATTCTTGCAGTGCTGAAGAACGGAAACCTACATTCTCCCATGTATTTCTTCCTTTGTAGCTTGGCTGTGGCAGATATGTTAGTGAGCATGTCAAATGCCTTGGAGACTATCATGATTGCAATCCTGAGCAACGGCTATTTGATCATTGATGACCACTTTATTCAGCATATGGACAATGTTTTTGACTCAATGATTTGTATTTCTTTGGTAGCCTCAATTTGCAACCTCTTGGTTATAGCCATTGACAGGTACATAACTATTTTCTATGCTCTCCGTTACCACAGCATCATGACTGTGAAGAAAGCTTTAACCCTGATTGTGGCCATTTGGATTGCTTGTATCATCTGTGGCATCATATTCATTGCCTACTCAGAAAGCAAAACTGTCATTGTCTGTCTCATCACCATGTTCTTTACCATGCTCTTTCTCATGGCCTCCCTTTATGTTCACATGTTCTTGTTTGCACGCCTGCATGTTAAGCGGATTGCAGCCCTCCCCGTGGATGGGGTGCCCTACCAGCGTACCTGCATGAAGGGAGCTGTCACCATCACTATACTACTTGGTGTCTTCATTGTTTGCTGGGCACCTTTCTTTCTTCACCTCATTCTCATCATTTCTTGCCCAATGAATCCATACTGCATCTGCTACACTTCACACTTTAATACATATCTGGTCTTGATAATGTGCAACTCAGTAATTGACCCACTCATTTATGCTTTCCGGAGTCTGGAGATGAGAAAGACTTTCAAAGAAATAGTGTGTTGCTGTTACGGCATGAGTGTGGGACAGTGCATGCTGTAAACATCTGGCTTTGTGTTGAGAATACAGAGAGGATACACACAATAGGTGTATGAATATATATATGTATCTGGAAACATAGCAGCTCCACTTTGAAAGCAGTGCTTGAAGGAAGGGCATAGGAAAGAAAAAATAACCTTCCACTTGATGCCTTGATTTATACTTTTCAAAATGAAAACCAGATTCAACTAAATTATTTGAAATTATTTAAATAGTTATAACAGAAGGAAATCCAGAGTGGCTTAMAAAACAGCTTAAGAAACTTACTGGAAAAATGAATCCTGAAAGGGAATACTACCTTAGAGAGACTGAAATAATATTCTCTCTACCATTCATTTGTACCTGTTGCTTTATCTCTGTGCCACTATCAACAAGTCAGTGTTTTCTAAAAGATTCCGTTAGTAACCTCTATGGAAAGCTATTCACTTGCAAGACAAATCAAAACACCAACAGGTAACAGCATTGCTCTACACTTACTCCCATGCCTCCACCTTTTATTAAAAGAATAGATTGACATTCATGCTACTTGCTATAAAGCAACCCTAGTAAAATCTTTGAAGGGTGAAACAGTCCTTTTGCACTGAAATACTCTTTCAGTAGAAATCAGTTAAGTGAAAAGAAACAGCTACTGTATCAGTGATAGTGTGACTTAAACAGCTGCCTGATAGAAGTGACTCATATGAAGAAGGCATTTACATTACTTATTTGATATAGGAGTATTATATCCTCAAATTTTTAATTTTTTTTTTTTAAACTGGAATGCACTGATCAATGTAGTATTTGGTATGTTAATAAAATAAGTCACAGAAATCTCCTTTTGATAAATTGTCACCAACGAGACCCATCCCTAGAAAATTTTGAAGACTACACAGATCTGAACATAAGGAATAGGCAAGATGCAAAATAGTTTGAATTTAGCTTTGTGTAAAAGCTGCATGGAGTCTTTAGAGATAGCCATTTGGCTAAGTTAGGTAACTGGAAGAAATAAGATGCGTATGGCAGATATGACTTCTATGCATTGAGAAATATATGTTACAGGTCAGTCTCTTTTTACTTAAAGAGCTTTACACTGAGTTCGGTGGATGGACACACCTGCATTGGAAACAAGAAAGCAACATGCTGTTTGCAATCATTTTCAAACGTGCAAGTTGGTGGCATGTAAAGCATGCAACTTCAGCTACAATAATTTACTCTTTGGCTCTGCTTTTTATAGGAATAAACCATGTAAGTGGCCTTCAAATAGCATATTGTAACTGAGCAAAGGCTGACACGATTTTTATATAGTGCAACATACAGGCAGTATCACAGACAGTGCCAGACTAAGAAAACTCTAAGCCATTCTAAAGTCTACTTAGCACCTTTCTGGTATCTGACTTTTAGGAAAGGCAGGAACCTGAAACCCTTGGGGTTGTCTATTGCTTTCAAACATCTAAAAGATTTCATTTGACTTAAGACTTTTTTTTTTTTTTTTTCCATTTGAATGGAGTTGCTAGGTTGTTGTTATTGCTGGGGCTCCCCTCTGTCAGTTTAGAAATGGTTATCCAGACCAGAGCTTCCCAATTTACAGTGCCTCCAGTTCTGCATTCACACACTAGTCCTGGTACAACCCAGGCCAATGGTGTTTCACTGCTACTGGCTCCAGAACCCAGCTCTGACTGTCCATGGGGAAGACATGTCCCACAGTTTGCAAATACTGGCCCGTGTTTGACTGTGTTTTATTCTCAGCATCCTACAGCCTACATAGGGAGCAACCTAACTTCCCAGTCCTGTGGAGTGTATAATTTTCATGGGGCCAAGAACCATCTTTCCCTGTGCTCTAGCCTCAGTCTGCCCATCAGCCCAAACCAACCTCATGTTCCCTATTTCCCTTGCCCTCTGATCACACCCTAAATTCCCTAATCGAGTTCTCATTTCCTTCCATAATCCCATCCTCCAGACTTCCACCTTCCCAACACTCCCACTGTTCCAACACTTAGCTAATCTCATAACCCTTAATTTTAAAAAAACTAAACTAAAAAAAAACCCACAAAGGTCACTGTGGAGCACATGGCAGAACAGGCACAGATGAAAATTCTCCCACATTTCAGGTAGAGACCAGAGAAAATCCCAACAACTGGCAAGTAAGCTAAACCAGAATGTTTTCAGCTTATCTGTGTCTCACAAATTACAGTTCAGCAGTACCAAGATCTGTCCTGTTAGCTCAGCCTGTCTTACTTCTGCAACACCCGATGTGGCACATCAAGATGAACTGAAACAAATCAGCATAGGAAACCACACAACTTCTGTGTGTGGAAAGTTTGTACCTACTTGCTGTAAAAAACTCTACCTGTTGCCAATGTTATGTACCCTTATACTCTGGAGCATGGTTTGCCATTATATTCTGCCTCAGGTTACTGTGTATTTAGCTTTTATTGCACCTAATGTCCTACTTATTTCTCTTTTTAAAAGTGATTTTAGATGAGACTGATTCATACTGTGCTTTGCCTTTAAGCAAAACATACATCTGTTGAATAAAACAATCTGAAGACATCACTTAGAATCGTGTTTGCTTCTCTCAGAGCACCATGCCATTTCAAACCACAGTCCTGGTGGTCTGGTTCACAAAACTAGAAGTAGAGTCTAACACTGGGCAAAACCCTCCTAATTCTACATGCTGTCCACAGAGCTACACGAAAATGAGCAAAAAAGCCAGACTTCTTCATGCAAACATGATGAAAAGAGAATCCATAAAATCCCCCAAAGATCTCTCACACTTTCTGGCACCAGCTGGTGAAGGTGCAGCTCCTCCCCACAGGTTATCCATGGAGATGGCTGGTGGGTTTGTCCAGCCCCAGTACCAGATTCCCAACTCTAATGCATACTGTGGAAATCCATGGTGCAGTCTTCTGCATGGAGCCAGGGTGGGAGCCGTCACAAGCCTGTCCATGATGGGAAGGGAAAGAAACAGTCTCCATGGGACTGAACCCTACAATAGCTACTAACAGCTACCGCTCCAGGTGTGAAGTGGAAGTGAAGGGAAGAACAGGACTGCACTCTGAGGAAGTATCACTGCAATCAGTTGCTGTAGGACAGATCTTAATGCTTCGCTGAGAAGGGAGTCCTGGAACTCAAATTCCTGGAATTTTGGCTCAAAATAAACACTGGAAATTACCTAGTAGGTTACCTAAAATGCTAAGTACATCCTTCACGTTTACTCTCCTTGTGGATTATCTCATTTTACACAAAAGAACTGTTTACAATCTTGTGCATAGTATAGCACCTGATAAGATCCCATGAGATTTGATAAGATGTGGAAAAAATCTAAATGTATATTTAAGATATTTACAGATTAATATATTTATTATTCATACTACTAGTATTATACATGCTAGTTCTCATATTAATTTTCATAAGAAGAAAACTTAACCAGTGTAAAAATAATTAATTTTTTTAAATAATGGGTATAGAGCAACATTAAATTTCCTTAAGTCTATATCCCCCCATAAAATACTGCCTGAAATAAAGACTACCAGTCTTTTGGTTAATGAGTTTACTAAATTGTATCCCTAGAGGCCATGAGTATTATGGTGATAACAAAAGGTATACACTAGCTGTTCTCATCTGTTCACAGATACCTGTTCAGGGCATCTCTTGTCCCTGCCCATGGCAGAAGCGTTGGACTAGATGATCTTTAAAGGTCCCTTCCAACCCAAACCATTCTATGAACTGGTGTTCAGCCATCCTCAGTCTGCAGGGACAGAGCTGAGGCTCAAGTCAGGACTCATCTGAGAGACACACAAGGACTGGAACATCAGCAGAAGCCCCCCAAACCAGCATTATTTCCCAGCAGTGCACCCTATAGACGTGTACATACAGCAGAACAAAGACATCACAGCAACACATGCTAGTACAGGGCAGCAGTCCTTAACATATGCTAGTAACTAGAGCAACACTTCTATCTGCTGAGAATCTGCCCCTGTTTATAATTGCAGTGAAACGTGAACACTTTCAGAGTTATTACTATTAAGCTAATGTATAATCTGTTTACAAGAAGAAATGTTTCTTCCTTGGTAAGAGTGCTGGGCTGAACAAGATATATGCAGTTTCCCCCTAGATAGTATGAGAAATGGCAGGCTGAGATAATATCCTTTTCATCTAAAGGTGCCATTTATATGGATTTATTGATTCAGTTTTTCTGCAAGAAAATCAAACAGTTCACAAGCACTGTAGGATTCCCGTTTGCTCAAAGACTTGTTAGAAAACCCTCATATATTCAGACAAATATTTGAATTTGCAGGAGCATGAGTTATCCCGCTAAGTCAACTCAACACAGCATATTCTGCAAATTACAGCCAGATTTGCTTCTTTCATATAAAATTCAGCACTATGCATGCAATTTTCCCATCAATAAGTGTCTAAATATTTTATAATTGAAAGCATTTGTCCTAATGGATAAATAACAAGGTCCAGGCACAGAATTCTGCAGTCAACCAAGGTCATAAGTAGGGCCATTAGTACAAATACCTTGATTACCTCTTCACTGAAATAAGATGCTTTTATTTGTTGAAGCCTAGTTTGGGACCAGGGTTAGCGGTCAGGTAGCTATACCTAAACCATTAAGGTGATTTTGAAGCTCACCTACAAAGGAATACTGCTTCACAACATACACTGGAAACCCCTTTGCTGGGCAACCCAGCCCAATCTCAGTTCCACACCTCTGAGATAGTGTGAGAGAAACCAGGTAACCTGGGCACTGAGACACCCAGCATGGGTACAGCAGATGCAACAGTTCCAGAAGAGCTTGTTCCTTCCTACCACCATCCAAGAGTAGAGGCAAGCTACACTCGGACCAACTGATATAAGATGATCCCTTCTGAATAAGGCATAGAAATTTGGACAGCATTCAGTGGGCTACAGGGTGCAGGGCAGGGGCAGGAGGGCTCACATAGCTTGTATTAGCAATCTGAGGGTCAGCTCCAGATATCACTGTAAATGTTGCTACCAAGTCACAACAGGGCTCTCTGGTGTTCCCTCTTCAGAAGAGCTCTGGGTACAGGCACGGATCTAACTTTTTATCACAACTGTAACACAATGCCCATGTTCCATAGGCTTTCAGATGGAAGGCAGAGGAAAAACAGATTTCAAAGAAAGCTACAAAGACTAATAAAAATTCCTGTCCATATATATATCTCTGAAGACCATTCAGATGGTGCTGTTCTGCTCAGTTTTGAAGGTTACAACTTAAAAGGTTAAAATACAGCCTTGTTTTTAAGTGGTTCAGTTAATAATGTACATTAAGTGGACAGAGGCATTGAGGAAGGAAGATAAAGCAGATTCTTAAGGCCAGAGCTACAGGCGAAGCCCATTTGCACAGGGGAAGCTCACTACACTGGGAGTAGCACAGCATCACAGCTGCACATTTCATTGTGCACTTTGCTAGGTTGCCATGTAATGGGGTCACAGCTCAAGTCAGACTTTACACTGATGAATGAAAATAAGCTGTATCAGATTCGCTCCAAAGAGAAAAACATAGCTTTTGATGCTTTAAATCTGCTTGGAAAACAAGCATTTCTTATTCTTCCTGTTTAAAATTAATTTTTCCAGAAATAACAATCATAGGGAAGCTTGCTCCAAATCCACTTTTCATAACCATCCACCACCTTAACATCAAAGTCATTATGTATTTCATAAGCAATTTAAATTGTAGCACAGGATTATGCTCATTCATCACTCTCATAACATACACCTGTTAGAGTCAACCTAAAATCACTGGGTAAGGTACCAACACAGGACCTTGCTACTGGCACCACAGCTGATTTGAGCAAAAGGTATATTTCCATCACACTCACTGATTCAGTGCCATGCAAAGTAGCCCTAAACCTGCCTGATATGGGGAGGCTTGTGTATCATAGGTGAGTTAGAAATGTCTCTGAAACAGAAACCATAAAAACTGGAACCACAGTAAATTTGGTGTTTGTGCAATGCTGTATTGGTCAATGGGGCAGAAGTCCAGAAGTATATACTTTATCAGGAAGACTTAAACCAGGACTTTTAAGAGTTAAGATAAATTTATATAATATTCACATCATTCTGAAAACACTAATGACAGAAGTAGATCTACTCGCTATTCTTACTCATTTGTATGACTCTGCACCAGAAGAGGACATACCTCCTTGTTCTGGGATGGTGATGGAAATCTATTTATTATCTGTTATTTTGCTGGTATGAATGTTCATAGTGCCACAGCTAAGTGTCTGCCCTAAGCAGTTATTAATTTCCAAGGGTTTTTTTGCCTTGCTTTACACTTTTCATTTCTTTGTTTATGAAAAAACACACATATTTCATTTGAGGCTATTCCTTTCTTGTGATTACAAACAAAGAAGGCACTGCTGAAGTGAGATTTACTTAGAAAATCCATAAATCCATGATTCTACCACTCAAACTGTCTCCATTAGTAATAAACACAGTCAGTATTCACCTTCGAGCCTAACTGATGCAATTGTGGTTTGTTCTATATCTATTACTGATTCAAGGTCAGAAATGAACATTCTAGAAAAAAATTAAAATACATAGAGCAGTCCTCATTCACTGTAATGGGTATAATAAGCAGCACGACACTTTCAACACATTACTGATACAATCACTACAGCTGTAAGGATGCACATTGGGGGTAAGCTGCAACTGAACTACAAAGCCAGAGGCCAAACATGATGGACTTGAGACTACTCTTAATTAACATATAAATATTGTAACCAGGTATTAATTGATGTAACAATGAATATAGTTTAAATTAACAGGATGAAGGCTTGTTTTTTTAAAATAAACACCCATACAATGAATCAGAAACACTTCCAGCTATTCAAAATCACTAACTTAACTTGAGTTAACATTGAAGCACAGGTAAACCTACAGACATCCTGAGAAATAAACATTTCTTTAGACTTACATATTCACAGAGGTACAAGAAACTGCAGGTGAGACAGAACTACACACCTCCTGCTTATACACACCTGCTATTACACATGTTCCCATTCAAGCTTGCTCACCCAACACAGTCCCATTTTATACAAGCAGTTGGGTAGCAATTGCAGTGCCTCTTCACCTTCAAAAGCTGCACTACTGAAACAGCTTACTCCAAAGGGGCCATTTTACTGAGTGAGTTGATAATCAAAGCAGTGAAAAGGTGCAGCTGGGAAAATCAGTCTAAACAGTTATTTCCTCTGATAAGAAAAGGCAGTGAGGGTCTATTAGCACTCATTTCATTAGGGGTTCATATTACACCTTAACAGAGTTCTGCACAAGTGTTGGTGTGTATGACTTAAAGCTGCTCGAGTGCACGCCAAGAGAAGGATCCAAGTGTGATTCAGAATAAGTGCATTAAGAAACAGAGTACTTCCTCTGCCATTAGCATACAGCTGTGAGGGTCATCTCAGCACTTCTTCAACTCTAAGTGTATTTAACTCTTCTTCTCTTTTTATAATAGCTTATTGAATGGTGGTGCATATTCCCAAAGGCTAATGTTGCAGGCAAGGAAGTTCCTCTTCAGCAGTCACTGAAGAGGATGAGACTCTTTTACTCACTGTCCAGACAAGTCAAATTCAGCCACTGCTTCACCATATCTATGCCAGGAACAACTTTCTTCTTCAGCTACAGAGGGAGCTGACAGGGACCGCTAAAACTTAGCATGCTAAATGTTTTTACCTAATTGCTAGTTTTGTCAAGGTAAGCGGTCATGCAAAATTCTATATTCAGGAAAAAATAGAGAGGGAGCATGATTTTTTGAAATAACTTGCTTGGGGAACTAAGGAGTCTTTTTATCTCTACCTCAGTGAAAGACAGTGAATTTCTATCCAACCTTGTAGACCTTGACCTTCCCAAATTTGAAATGAAATAGTGAAAATGTTACAAAGTTGCATTTTTATGAAATGTATATATGATGGAAAGGGTCAGGCAGAGGCATCTCTATCCCTGTCAGTTATGCCATCACCTCTGAGATCACAGAGAATATCTGGTTCTGGGATTGCCCAAACACTGGAAGACCTGGAGCTATAGCACTGCCAGCAGGCAGGAGTCCCAACATGCAATGAGCTAACTCCATGAGTTGTTGCAATTCAGATTTTCATCACCACCAGGATCAACACATCTAAGAAAATATTAGGCAAAAAAGAGAGGCAAGAGAAAGCTGGATGGGAAATTAAAGTCTGAACAGCTGTGCAAAATAGCTACTGGAGGCATGTAGTGACGTTCAAGACATGGGAGAGGACAAGATCTAAGGATGGATATCTTTGGTGCATATCAGCAGATAAGAACCATTAATTGTGAAATCGAGAGTCTGCAGCTAATTAGTACAGACTTCATCTGTATCATTGTTACTGTCTTATTCCACAAAGCCAACATGCTACTCCTGTCTTCAGCCTTTAAGAACAAAGCACCTCTTCACAAAACACTTGTCTCTCAAAATGAGGCTGAACTTATTCTTCATTTTGGCAAAACACCAGACCAATCCTTGTGGCCTTTTGTTGCCTGCCTCTTCATTGCAGTCAATTATGTGATACCTGTGAAAAGATTTGCCTTTAGTAATCTTAAAATTGTACAGCATGTACTTGGAAATGCGCTCTAAATCAAGGACTCATAATTTAAAGTTCTTAAGTGGTACATGGGCAGTAAATAAAGATAATCTTTTGTTTTCAGATTTCTCTGCATGAAAGAAATTTAGGTAGGCTTGGAAATTCAAAACTTCTGGTAAAACAAATCAGGAGGCAGGACCAAACATGAGGCATGCAGTAAACTTATCTTCATACATACGAAAGCAATTAATGGGTTTGTATATACAATTTGATGCACAAAAAATTAAACCAAACACTGTACTACTGTCATAATAAAGTGTACTGCATTATATTTTTATGTTTATGTAATAGACCATCTATTTAATCAGAAACGTACTTTATATAACACACAGGTTTTTCTTTAACATATAAAGATGCTCCTAAACTTAAAAGAAAGTGTTGTTATGTAGACTCTGTTACTGTATTTCCAGCTTTGCAGCCGGGTATGAGGTGGAGGGCCTTAGTTCTTGCCTTTGTGACTATACAGCTTTTCATTTCCTTCTGAGTCAAGAATGTGTAATCAGTAGCTGTGATCATGTATTCCACAAAAGCTATCACAGGCACCATTAACCACTTTCATATCCCTCATTCAAGAAACCAGCTATCACAACTCTTAATACAATTCCAGTAATGAAAAGCATTTGCATAGAATTATGAAAGTCTAACTCTTAAACAAGCTTTAAAGGGTATTAATCATCCAGTTTTTCTAAGAGATCATGGGCAAAGTAAATCAACATCTGATTTAATTTATGGTGATGAGCCATGTAAATTGCATAACGTTGGGGAGGATGCAAAGAAGAAAATTTGGGTAGGCCTGGCACAAGCTTTTAAATGTCCAAACAGATTGGGTATATGTTAATAAATGAATCTTTTTTTTTTTTTGGGGGGGGGAGGTGTTTGGGTTTTGTTGTTGTTGGTTAGTTTTATTTTGATTCACAAGCAAAAATTGTTTAGCCTAGGAAAAGACTGGGGTTTTAAGAAAAAGGTATTCCCCAACCAGGTTGGTCCTGGCATTTTTCATTCAGGAGTCAGAACATACCACATAGATAGTCTTGGGACACAGGCCAGAGGTCTTCCCACTTTAAACAGATATCTATGAGCCCAGCCTGTTTCTTCTGAAAGACACAAGTGTTTTTCTCAGTACCAAAATCGTGAAAGCAGGTGCTACTTAAAAGCACAAAATAAGGGAGAATACCAACTCCTGCATCATGCAATGACCTGAGCATTCAGTTCCAGGGGAAGGGAATAGCAAAGAGGGGCTGARTGTCCATCAGCAGTCACCAAAGCAGTCTTAAAACAGATTTTTTTAAGCAGAATCAATTAAAATTCTCTAAAATCAACTTTCCTCTCTCAGGTTTTTTTAAGCTTATGGGGACACCACACTGCTCTCTGTGACATCTATTGCAGCAGGCAGTCACAAACAAAATCTGACTAGAAGATGCTCTTTTGGTCATTCGATTGCTATTCTGTGCCTCCTTGCCAGCCATGCCACAGCGTTTTCAACCCTATGCATCAAATGCAGTCTCTCAGCTATTACCCTTCTCCTCTGTACCGATGGTTATTGTTACTCAAATGATAGCTGAACAGAGAAATAATTCACCCCATTTCCTACGTACTGTTTGACACTACTTCCCTGTTTAATGTCATGCGTAGCAAATGGGAACGTCACAGGATTAGGTCTAAACAAAAAAAATCAAAAATCCACGTATACAACTGGCACAAACCTGCCATTTCTATAAATAAACCTACGACTGTGTGGCTAGAGTTCATATGCTGGTGTGTCATTACTATTTGTGCAAAAAAAGCAGGTGCATGCACAGGAGTAACTCTGAGAAACTTCATATAGGCTAATATACTTTGGAGTGTACAGAAGTAAACATTTAAAATCAACTTAGGTAAATGCAATTAGTCAATAAGACACCATATTGGATTATTTATGAAATCAAAGAAGTTCCCATTGATTAAAATCAGACTAGATGAAGCAGAAAAAAGTGCACTGAGAATGTTAAATTTGGAAGCATGTTACTAATGAGCAATTGTTCTCTTCTGCTAACTGCATTTAGATCAGAAAGCACGGGCTTTTTTCTTTCGACTAAGCAAGCTAAGCTGAAACTGAAATCATATACAAGCATATACAACTGAGAGCATACACAAGTTGACTTGTGGGTGTAATAACAATGCAAACATTGTTTCCACCAGTGATTCATATAATTTAGCCTTATTATGGATGATCTGGCATGCAATTTGATAATTCTATCATATTGTTATTGCCTATAATGCATATATTCTTTTGTTGTTAAAAAATGTATCTTAAAATTATAAACCAGATATGTCATACATTCTGTTACAACATTAATAACTAAAAAACCCTAAATTTTAAATCAAAAGCTAGAAGAAATGGGAATGACATTGGAAACAAAAGCAAATTTTCATACGGCAGTGACTTTCTATCAAGAGAAAAAAGATTGTATTTCTCTCCCCCGCCCCCCCCCCCCCCGAATTTCTACAGGTAGGTAGTAATTAGTTACAAAATCTATTGAAATGAAATCACGCGTACATGGAATCAGATGGTGCACACATAAGTTACTAAATACGCTTTTTAAAAATGAATTAACCAAGTGGAAAAACATGATGTTCTCAGAGTTTCAATTCATCTTTTTCTTCTCTCATCTTATATAATATTAATTTAAACTGGTTTAGGTTAGATTTCTACCACCTCTGATTATTTATTGTGTAGTGTCACCAGGAGCTGACATGTCACTATGACTTCACGTTGTAAAGAATTTTTTCTCTTGTATTAAAATATCTTCTTTGCTGGCTGACAAAAAACTATGCCAGATGCACTTAGCAGGCTCATATATTTCCAAAGGTAATCATATAAATGAGATAAGGAAACACTTGCCTCCACCCCATCCTGCTAGCAAGAAGACTTTATATTATTTTATCCAGGAACAACAGCTTCCACCTGGCTTGATGGGAATTAGTCCCATCCTCTGCTGACTCCCAAAGGGACAGAAAGAGAAAACCTCCAAAGGATATGTGCAAATTTTGCCCTGTAGCTTTGGCCTCTATATTTAGGTATTCTTAATTTGTGTTAGCTAAAAACGTATTGTACTTGTAAGGATTAAATGACAATTAAGCCAATAATATTCTTTAAAACTGAAAGCCTACAAAACACAGACATTTAAGGCAACCAAGACCAAATAACAATGTTACTTAGAGTGAAATATCCAAAATCTAAATTCCATATGATAACACAAGTACAGGGAAAATCAGTGCTCTCTCTGCTAATGAGACAGGGTAATCAAAATGGAACTAATTATTTCTCAGATATGCTGGATTTTAAATATCATTTTTTGACCTAAGTGCAGCTCCCTACCAGAATCTAAGAGTAGTGAAAATATTGACAGTCCGAGTGTACGAGAAATATTCAAAACCAGCTCAATTATTATCTGAAAAGCAATATGTGAAGAGGTATTGAATATTGTACTGGACACTTTTGGGTTGCTTTGCTTAAGGAAAACTAGAGTACGAGCCTTTGTTTGTCTTGCTTACAGACCAGAATACTACTTAATTGGTACCGCAGGCAGAAGCATCTTTCGTGTACTTCCCTGCTGTTGCCTCCTCCTAAATGAACAGGATTTCTTATTTAGCCACCAAAACATGCTGCTTATAAGTTTTCACCTTCAAAGGTTCTGTAAAGCTTAGGGAAGAGATAGGAAAAGAGGTAGGGAACCATTTCTTAATTAATGTCAAATACTGAAGCTAGCAAAGTTGGCAGGGAGGATATTTAGTTCAGGGAACAGTATTTTCCAGATTGTAATAGCCAAGAGACAGCTCAGGGAACAGAATTTTCTGGGGTAGCTGTAGCTCTGTGACAGTTTTGTGTTTTGTTTTCTTAAATGCTGTCCCTTTGGTAGTTCTCCTTAATTAAAAATTATTCTGATATGCTGAAGTAATACTTTACTTCTAATCTGACAGTTACTCCCGATTTGTTGTATAATTACTAATCAGGAAAGGCAAATAGCTTCCTAGGCATATGCACAAATATTGCTATTTAGAAAATTAATTCACTGATATACTGCCCACTTTCTTGTTTTATTGGAAGCTGGTAAGAGCAGAACACGTAACACAAGGTTTTAACATTACTTTTCCTGAAGAGAGAAGTACATTAAGACAGCTCTGTAAACGGTGCGTGAAAGCTCTCCATGATCAAAACCACCACATCAAAGAACTTTGAGCAATCAGATTTCCTGAATAAAGGAAAAGATGGAATTAACTAAGAATACAGTTCCCACATTGATATAGCAATGAATACAAGATCATTAAGCCATCCGCATAATAAGTGAGCATGTGTTAAAATCAAAAAGTAATTTCTGTAGGGGAGGAAAAGTCTATAAGCAAGCCATATCTTAATGAGAAATTGTCATTACAAAATATGTATTTGTTTGAAAAATATTGCTTAGCATGATCATGTTAATTTTGTAATAAATTCATTTTCAAAAATCTTGTTGTTGACATTGTGAATCCAACAGCACCTTGCCCATTGTGTCAGCACCTATGTAATCAGACCCACATTGGCTGTATATTCAGGATGTCTAAGTAGCTAAAATGTGTACTTTCACATCCTACAATTAGTAGCCTACAGTAAAAAATAGCAGTTTGTTAAGAACTTCCCATCATCATGAGTTATATATGTATATTTACACATATATCTGTGCATTTATACATGTATATGTACAAGCCATATGTTCATTTTCCTTATGAAGGCACACTTCGAGTCAGTCACTGACAATTCATAGAAATGCTGGAATCACTGTTTTTTGCAGTCACTTTTGTTCTGTGCATGTATGAAAGCATTATTTGTTTGTGTTCTTTTAGTAAGAATCTAATTTAGTAAGCATCTTCTGTTCTGCTGCCTGTCTTACATCTAGCTAGTTTGAATTAAAATGTGAAAAACAAATGAGATCCACAGATTTACAATGATCGTTTTAAGACAAACTTGCACAAAGCAATCTGCAATTTACTTGGGAAGATTAACACTACCTACTTTTTGTGGGAAGCTTAAATCTCAACAGTTCTCTTCTAGACTCTCTGTCAACTTAATCCAACTGCTGTTTCAATTTTTGTCATCTTATTTTGTGGAACTACAAAATACAACTATTCTAATGGAGAAATTAGAAAACAAAAGCAAATCCTTTTTAAATTTTTCTCCCTTTTAGTTCCTCTGTGTATTTAAAGGCAAGCTGGGGCCAAATTTCTTCAGAGAGCTGGGAACATTGAGTTCTGGAAGAGTATAGGATCTTGACCATAAGCACCACAAAATGTGAACTGCTGAGTGTCCCCTGTGGAAATCCAGCCAAAGTTTGATTGCAAATCTAATTCAGCAGGTCAGCATTTCTGAGGAGCTCAACATCCTATTTTGGAATAACAAAAAAAGTGACAAGCCTTTTGAGCAGCTTGGCACTGCTCCACGGCAGAGCGCAAACCTGCAGTTTAAGCTCAGCGAGGTGACTTGCTCAAGCCAGAGAAGGATGATCTGGCTTTTGGTACACACTACATCTGCAGAAGGTTTGCACATCTTCTCCCCAGAGTGTCACAAATCAGGCGATTCACAGATGGCCACCACGAGCAGGTTGATGCTGCAAGCAGCCTGCTGTGCCGCACCATGGGCAGGACCAGAGGCGCTCAGCAAAAGCACTATCTTGCAGGAGTGCCTGAATTCGAACAGATGTAATCAGCAGTTCAGACAGGTCTGCTTTCTCCACCTGGCCAGAAGTGTTTATAGACAAAACCAATATGCTAGTGTTTCCCTGACATTCATGCTAATAAACTGTGGAAGGAAATCAGCATTAGGAAGCAAAACAACATATAATTGCCATAGACAAGTACTGCAAAACAGCCAATTTGTCTGTGATTCAAATGAAAAATTACTATTACTCTGCCTTCATTTGCTATCTTCTGTATCAGAACCTGTTATTAATCATTTTCCCAGTCCAGACTCCAGGAATAATACAGTTTAATACACAGCAGGAAATGGGTATGTTGACATAATAACTGAAGTGTATATATTTTGGTTGAATAATTACTTTCTTTCAAGGGAGGAAGGTTTTTTAAGGAGGAAGGAGCCATCGTGAATCTAGCTTTGACAAAAAACTCAGTTTTAAACAGCGTTAGACACCACCATGGGAAGAGTCACTCAAGTGGAAAAAGATAATCATTGCATGCAACAGCGTACATTAAATGACAATTAGAGAAATTTCTTATTAAAAAAAAACAAACCACAAACCCAAGACAAATTACAAATCAATTACCTCTTACTGTCAAGCACACGAAAATGAAGGCTTTCTTGACACCATACTGTGAGATACTGGCAGGGGTATTTTCTATTCTGTATAAGCAAATGCTTCACGCCCTGACTCACTACGCTGGCCAGCTTCACACCTCCAAATAACCTTCAACAACAGTAACAAAAACGCTTGAGAATGTCACCTAATCCCAGTAGGGTGAATTATTAATCGAGGGAAAAATCCTAATGATCAAAAATCCTCTCTGGGAAAATTATCACAGTCAGTGCTCTTGTACCTCGCTGTCAGGGGCCTCTCCATGCCATTGCCAAAGAATCTTGTTCAACAACATACTTCTGAAAACTCAATCTGTGGCTGCTCCTTTGCCTGAATCTGGGATTGACCTGCACTGCTACAGAGCGAGGCAGTCAGCTGCCTGCCTTCTCACTCTGCCCGCACGAAGCAGCACAGCAAGTTCCATGAAGAAAAGGAAACTCTACCAACAAACAAGTTAGGCTCCAGTGGTGACATGGACTCGCATCGTTTAACCACCTGCGACTGTCAAACTCCAAGAGAGCAAAAGACAGGAGCAAGAGCTTAGAGAGAGACATGTAAAACTAGGGTGCCATGATTCAAACCTGGTGACACTACAGTATCAGGAGTCTTGCCATTTAGACTTTGCTGAGCCAGATTTTTCARAAGAAATCAGCTCCCATCTAAGCATCTAAACAGCAAGTTCACTACTGAAAATGTCACCACTCCCAAAAACTGTCAGTATGCTTTCCAGAGGGCTCAGCCTGCTGACTGCTTCTGGAAGCCTCACTGGGAGAAGAGCCCTCCCAGAAACACTGACCAGAGGCAGTGGGACCAGCTAGAAGACACAACAGCAGTACAGGTGGCCCATTTCCCTATAGACTCTTCTGAATTTGGTTGATAAAATGCAAGTATCTACAACTGCTTTCTCAGAATAAAACTAAACTGCCTGCGGTTGATTGCCAAGTATGTTGAAGGAAGTGTCCACGGAGAATGAATGAGAGCAAAGGCATTTTCAATGCATCAGCATTTCTTAKATTCACCAGTAATTTCTTTTCGTGCAGCTTTTATTCTCTTGGTTGATACCAATTGTACCTTTCCTGTACTTTCTTCAGGAAGCAAAGATTTGTGCATTGGTTGTCTCCTGGCTGCTCTCGTTTATAACATGCTGCCATAATTCCAGATTCGTGCTTCTAATTCTACTGTTCTTGTTAGAAAAGGTGTTACTTTTTGACAATAGATGATCATCTTCTCTCTGGGGTGCTCCTGCAAAGCAAAAAAACAGATGCTGTGAGGCTCGCAGTGCTGTTTCTGAACAACGGGAAGAGGTCATCCAAGCTCACTCCAATTTACTCAGACTGCGCCGACCTGATACCACTCTCATCTCACAGATGCTGTCACTTAAAGGTTTGCCATAATGCATTTGAAAGGGATTTTTTTCTCCAGATAATTAAAGGAAGAAAGACTGGAAACATACTGCCATTTCTGTAGACAAAAGCAGACTTTGTACAGTTTCCCAAATTGTATGACACTTTTTAAAATAAACAATGCAGAAGGACTTTGTGATTACTTCTACCAACCAGTAATGTCTTAGAACAGTGTAGAATGGGGAGACCAGCAGAACTGTCAAGTGGATGTGCAGGATCTCACCTTCAGGACACTGGTAATTT
This sequence comes from Phoebastria nigripes, assembly GCA_035582835.1. Classification (NCBI taxonomy): domain Eukaryota; kingdom Metazoa; phylum Chordata; class Aves; order Procellariiformes; family Diomedeidae; genus Phoebastria; species Phoebastria nigripes. Next base: position 1,692,214 of record JAYKAV010003388.1, on the reverse strand, counting down.
AAAAGAGGAAGGCCTGTGTCATAGACAGTGAATATTTCATGCTGAATTTGTTCTAAGAAAGAGACCTGATTTCCTCAATATCTTGCTCCAACTGCCATTGCAGAACAAAGGCAAGAGCCACAATGCATTCAGGGGTTTGGAGGGAAGAGGTGGGGTTTTGTGTCTTTTGTAGTTTTGGTTGGTTGGTTGGGTATTTTGCAACACTCCTAATGACACTGTTTGGTAGACTGATCAGTTAAAGATCAGCCCAATATGATTATCAGTTTTCCATAAGGGTTCAAGATAGCTCACTTCAAGAGGAGCTGCAGGAGAGTTCCTGTGGCAGTAACTAGAGCAAGTGGAGAGGCACAAAGCAACAGGCCTCTCTAGCTCCTTCAGAAACTGAAGAATTAACCATTTTACTGCCCCTTCCCAAGGCTTTTGATTGTCTTTGACATCATGAACTCCTGACAGCTGTGGTTCCAACGGGTTATGTCCTATTTGGAAAGCACAACTGTTCCCAGTCTATTGTTGATGGTGCAGCTCATGTCGAAGACGCAGCTCATGTCAAAGCTCATGGCATGCCATGATGCAGCTCATGTCAAAGACCAGCAGTTTCATATCAGGACTGGATACAGTTATAATATAGATAGGGACAGTTGCAGGCCACAGATCATGAGTGAGCATGAAAAGCACATACACTCTCTTGTAGTAGACTTCTTAATGCTTCCCTCTCTTCTCACTCTGTTTCCTTCTGACCCAGGAGATAAATTCATGTTTTATGAAGATATTTCTATGCTACAGGGATAAGGACATAACTACAGAGTAGAATAGTTAGGAGAGGCCAAAAACTCAAAGAACCATGAAGACATGGTTCCCTTCTTTTCTAGGACCTACTGAAGCAAAATCCTGGAGTGTACGTTTGATTTTAACACCTCTATTATCAGTGGCAAAGATCTTTCTCCCAGCAGTTTCAGCAGTAGAAGGTAATTGAAAGACAAAATGTAGCACAGTGTTTTCAAGGAAAACTTGTTTTCGGATACCTGCTCAGCACCATAAAAACATTCATTCTAGTTATGCTGACGCAGTCAGTCAAGCACAGACCTCCAGCAGGGACTGTTCTGCATCTGACAGATGCTGAGGATGCTTTTATCATCTTTGAATATAACTCACTAGTGAACATTTGTGGTTTGCTGCAGTCCCAGAAAAACTTGGAGTGTCCACCTGGTGCCAGATTACACAGTTCATTACCAGCATGTAGGAAATAGAAACAAGCAAAGAAAAATCATTTGTGTAGATTGTTTTTCATTATGGTGAAAACAGGATTCTTCATGGCAGCTTCAAGTCAAGCACTACTTCAATAATCATGGAAAAACTAAAGATGGGCAAATATTTGCAGCCATTTAGTTCTGTTGCACAGCACAAGTAATTGACCTCCACAACAAGAAAATCTAGTGGGTACTCGCAGTGCCAAGTGCAAGAAAAATGTATTGAAGACATTCCAGCCTGACCAACTCTGGATGACCTCATTCACTGTCCAAGCTAGAGCTCGGTTTGGGTGGAGCTTTGGAATGTGTCCGGACCTATTCTGCAGACTGCATCTAGGCAGTATGTGTGTCATTCTTTACCAAAGAAAAGGAGAGGTGAGAGGAGAATGTTTCCTATTGCTCTGAAAACCTTCCAGTTTCTCTTGCATCAGCAGAGGCCTCAAGAAAAAAAATAGCTTTGTGGCCTTGTCACTTAAGTGAGTCCCCTCCTTTGAGGACTTAGAGAGGGAACAGGGAGGAGTCCTTGTCCTTGTTCTCTTGCAGTGACAAGCCCCCTCACCATAAAGTGACACTATAGTGTATCACTTTACTGTATGAAGACATGGTATTTAAAATGTTAGCCACCAAAACTGAGGAAATTGTGTTATTTTGCTCAGGCTTTTTACTACCTAATCTACAATCCTTAAGTACAGCTTTCTGATGTCTTTCAGAATCACAAATACATTCTAAAAAAACTCCCTTTTTCTGTTTTGTAGCATCTAAAGATAAAGAATTTTTCATGTAAAAGTCAATTGCTAGGCCTTCCCGATGTCTTTTAGATGAATGGAAACGTTCCAGACAATAACACTTTTTGTTTCCTGTGCAGATGACGTAGATGTTAAGGCAGACTGCAATCTAAGCCACTTGCGGTAACCATTTAATGCTTTAATTTTTTCCATTATATGTAATTTGGGACTCCTGGGCAGGGAAGTAGGGAGTGCATGGACAACCAACATAGCTAAAAGCTTTGCAATTAGCCCAGTATGTAGTTCAGTGCAATTAACATTAGAATGAGTTTGGATGTATAGTTTTTTAAGCCAGCTCCTGAAACAGCATGCAGTACTTCACTTTTAAAATAATTTAAGCATTACAATAGTCTCAAAACTCCCATTGCAATGGGGAAACTCTGAAATAGGTTTCTTTCCACTAGCATCAGTGCAATTATAGTTGCCCTGATACTGCCACAGCAAGTGTGGGGAGAAGAATGTGGACCTTTGATTTTCTGTCTATTTGAAACCAAGGTCAAGTTATGAGGCCCTTTCTCCCTCTAAAAGCCTCAGGGAATTAGGAAGTTTTACAAGAGAAGTGAAGTAATAAAAGGCAGACTTGCTAATCCTCTGACCCACTACCCTGTGCCACACACAGAGATAAAAGCCTTAAGAAGAAAAGAGGTTAATACATGCCAAGGTGGAACAGATGTACACATCTTCTGGGCACTCCTACCTGAGGTTTCCTTCAAGGTGGCTCTGCATCCAGGATGCTCGCCACTGCTGGCAAGATAGCAAAGCTCCTTGTACAACATGTGGGAAAATTAGGTCCCTAAACATGACTGTAGGTACTTCTACAGGAACCCTGCAGTTTCTAAACTCACATAGAAATGATCAGACCATCCTTTTTCTCTTACTGAGGCTAACCAGTCCTGCTAAGAGCAACAAAAGTTATCAGCAAAGCCTCTAAAAGCAATGCTAGATACTGTTTAAATATTTTGCGTTATTAATGAGGAAAAAAAAATTCTCAGTTTCATTAAATGTCATGGCCCAGCTAGAAAAATGAAGCAATACACAAAGATAAAACACTCACACTGCCTGACGCAACATAAAAGAATGTGCTGTGTCCCGATTCTGAGCGTAACATGGGATCCGTGTGAGTTTGTATAAACTGCCTTTTTTCCAACTTGTCACAGTATCCGGTATTCTTTTTGCAGTACAATTGATCGTTTAGCTGCAGCTGATGCTCTGCTTTTATGTGCTGTCCCCTGGCTGCCGCAGCCTTCTCTTTTCCCCACAGAGCATCCTTAATTAAATTACTCTGCATTGTATCCAGACTTCAAAGGGATGAGGAGCTAGAGCTAGTGCACAGCTTGCATTCAAGCAAGGAGGAAGCCAGAAACAGAGACTGGCTTGTCTGGAGAATGGTGCAACCCCCATGCAGTAGGCATGGGTCTTCCTGTGGGAGAAGACAGCCTACAACCACAGAGTACCTGGCTATAACTAACCTGGGAGCAGGACTAGGCTCAAGATATTCAGCCAAAACCAAAAACTCTTTGCTTATCTGAAGCATTTTTTTCATATACAAGCCATGCAGTATTTAATCCATTTATTAGTTTATTTAACATGTTATTGTTGCTGGTAGTTAACCCTTAAGCTAGCGGTTCACTGAAAATGGAGAAGTTAATTGCTAAACACATTTCTTCTCCCTTTTTCCTACTGCATGTGCAAAGGTCAGACATGGAGTGTGGAAGGGAAAGCCAGTGCAGCTGTGTCACTTTTCTGTAGTATGTTGGTAATGGGTGCTCCAGATATCACAGCCAGAAAGAAGAGAGCTCTGGCAAAGCTCAGAAGCATTTCGCTGGTGTTACAAAGCAGAGTAGCACCAACCCAGTACAACAACAGTAACATATAAAGCCACTGTCCCTTAAATCTGCAGTACTATCACAGGTAGACCACCCAGCATCATCTCTGGTAACCCGCCTCCAGTTAATAGCATGTGAAGCTCTATATGGCCCAAACAGCAGTTATGTACAAGAGCTGTCCTTTACCCATAACCATGTCTGCAAAGCTTTAGCTTAACAAGTCCAATCATAGTACTTACAGTCTAACTAGAAGATGTGCAACACGGGGAGGTGATTGGGTACAGTCCAAGCAAGTGACCAAGTGGGCTCTAATGCTCAGCCACATTTCCCATAATTCCTAATTTGTTCTTTTGATTGCTGTAATTCCATTTTTTTTGTTATTACTTAGTAAACAAAGTGTTAATGAGTCTTATAAATGCATCTGGAAATGAAGCACTGAGTCACCTCTTTAGATAAGACAAACACACTACGTGTTGGATTGGAGAGTCTTCTGGCACTCAGCTTCTTTCTTTGTTTCCTACCGACCACATGAAGCCCTTATTCATATGATGGGGAGAGGCTAAGAACTAGCAGGAGTGCCTTGTCAGCCTCACCGCTTCTGTGGCAAGAGCCCACCACTGAAAGCTCTAGTTAATTCTGAAAGAACTTGTGCAATCTTTCCCATTATTTAGCAAATGGCCTCGCAAATATGTCAGGTGCCTCCTTCAGAAGAGACAGTTACCAACTAGCAGAACAACAGTCTCAGGAAATGACACACATAATGGAAAATAAAAATCCTTGGAAAAGAATTTTTCCAGACTTGGTAAGGACCTGCCGGAAAAAGGCAGCTAATCAGGGTGACTGTTAGCACAAGCAAGCTCAAGTCTGTTAGTTCAACCCATTTATTGGGTTTCTGGATGCAAAGCTGAACTGATTTGCACTGATTTGCATTAACTTAAACTTCTTGAGTAATGCCCAATTCACTCAGGAAGTTCAGTCCTATAACTTAAAATATCCTGTCCCATTCTCTTACTCCTCCCAGTTTCCAATAACTCTGCCCTTGTGAAGAATAGCACTGTATTGCTTGAACTTTAGTGGGAGGCTTCTCAGAGTGGGACAGCTATGTATTTAAAAGGTTTCTGAATTAAATCAATCAGAATGAAGGAGATAAATGAGAATGAACTCATCAGCTTAATCAAAATAATAATTTAGCCACATTACAATTCAGACAGAAATAACGCCCAATATGTGAAGCAGTATATCATTAGACCTACTTTCAAGTAATATTGATGTTTCTAACAATCCGGTTAACATAACTGCTTTGTCATTGATGTATGTAAATTTAATGGTTCTATTCTCATTAATGAATTTTGAGAGGAAATGACAAAATATGTTAAAATTAATGATATACAAGGTAAAATATATAGCATTGACTGCGCTTTTACCAGTCTAAATCAGAGCAGACACACAGATTCAAGAGAGATCAGTCAATTCTTGCACATCTCAGCAACAGAGCTTTAGGACTCATGCCTAACCTCGGAAAATGAATGGGGTTTGGCCCTCATTTGCACTGAGTGGAGTCTGAACTACCTGTTAATGGTTTAAGATTCCTGCTGAACCCTGAATAGGGTCAGGATTTCACATCAAACACCCATTGCTAGTTATCAGGGAAGATGGGATTAGATCTACAGAATATGATGTTTACAAAGGGTGTTCTAAAAAGYAATAAAAGAAATCCTGCATATTTTTAAAGAGCAGGGGACAACAGAGGAGAAATACATTCATCAGACCTAAGATGAATTTACCATACACGTAAAACTTCACAATCTGATCATCACATAAAAGTCATCACAATGGAAAAAAAACCTCAAAAATAATTAAGCCAATGCACATATCAGATTCTGAATCAATCAATTTTGCTGGACTAAGCCTAGAATTGAAATGATCTTGTCTGTGTATGACTAAAGGTTACTGCTTTCACAATTCAAATGGAAAAATGTATTCATCAAAAACATATCTATTAGCTTCACAATAGTAAGCACTCTGTGAATCCAAAGAAGTTTCTCAGAAACAGGTAATACTGAAGGCTTACCCAGAAACTAGATAGCTGCCAATTTTCAGAAACAATTACTCAATTTGCTAGCAAACATTTCTTCCTTCAATGCTTTGGAAGGAGAGGCTTGGTTGTATTCACACACTAATGTCTATGTTTGCAGCTCTATATACTTAGGTATTTTTAATTTTCTGGTAACTTGTCTTGATATAATTTTAGAGATTCTATTAAATATTTTATATAGCAACCCATTGTAAGTCCATCTCCAACATAATGTACTATTATTTCATATACATCTTTTTCTTCAGCTCAAAAGCATTTCAATAAAGCTCTAAAAGCACTAGCAATGACAATATACTGTGTTGTGCATCACCATGGTAATGCTTCAGAAAATAGTTTTGATTTGGGGTCAGAAAGATCAAACTTAATAATAGATTGAAAGTACGGAGTTCATCTTGATACAACCTAAAACTATCATGCTCTAACTATCATGTTCTCAGTTCTTGAGATTTGCGCAGAAGGCAAGATTCAGACAAGAAGAATGCTGATAGATGCTAAAGGGATTCAGACCTTCAGTAAACAGGACACATTCAGAAAGTCTAGGAGTAGGGTTAAGGTCCAGTTTCCCAGAGCCAGGCTTTCAAAGTCTGAGCCAAACTATATCAAAAGGCAGGATTATACTTCAAAAGAAGAAATTCTTACGGATCATCTGTTGCTTCATGTATCACTTAATCCTTCACTTAATCCCTAAACTATCCAGCTGGACTACTCTAAGTGGTTATAGTAAAAACTATCCTACAGCTAAGTAAACTGAGATAACTGAGGTCAGGCATTTCTCTCAAGACAGTGAAACCTGGAAGAGAACTTTGATTTGTAAACCCATAAGCTCCCTGTGGAGAGCACTGCTCTGAGCCCTGATGATCTGCCATCCTGCAAGTGGATAGCTTACAGAGATGCTGTATGTACGGAGCTGGCACAGCACTCTTACTAGCTTCATGCTGTGTTTTAGCTAATAAGCCCTGACCCTGGGTTAGGATAGCTAGATCACCCGGAATTCAGGCAGCTTCATATCCTGACAGCTCAGAAGAGCCTGGTGCAAATGATCCTGCACTTGCAGTTGGAGGGTTAACATAACCAGAGATACCTCACGTCTGTCTGCTTCTGTCAATGTTGACAGGTCTTCAGTCCAGCATCCAGAATCCCACACTTGTACATGCAGAATAGCTTTGGGATTGGATCTTCTGTAGGGCTGCCCTGCTCCACACCCAATCTCAACAACAAAGCCAAGCCTTTATCCCTTAATTTCAATAAGCCTCCAGCCCCCACCCAGTTTATCAGAAAACATGGTAAAGTTTTCAAAGGATGTTCTTCCAGTGGGTACGATCTCTGCCCACAATTCAAATGGCAAAAGCAAGTAGCGTACTGTCACCTAATTGGGGATCAAATTAGGCATCTCAGTTTGAGGAGTGCTCACGATACGTGTTTTCACTCACTGGAAATCCCTACAGGATTATGACTTATTTTGTCAGTTTTCCTGTGCTGGTGTTTCTAGTCTCATTAGCTGCAACTTTAAATTGGGTGATTCACTGTCTTTACTACGGATCTATAGCGTATCTCAAGAAAGCTGCTTAGCCTTTATTTGCTTCTCCATCTATAAAAGAGGGTTAAAGATTTTACCCATCTTTGAAAAGTGCTTTCAGAATTATAGATGGGAAAGGCTATTAATTGTTGGTAATAAGCAATGTTACTTTGGGAGAGGGCTGTGAAATGGTGCTTGCTTTGGATGTGAAGGTCATCTTCCTCCCTTAGAAAATAACATGTTATATTTGAAACTTTTGTTGATCAGTTCATTTTTCTTAAAAAAAAGGCAGGTTTGGGCTCAAAGTAAAACAAAGGGTTTCTTGATCAGGAGCAGTCTTGTTTTGTACAGTTTGCTTAGCATCTATCTCCCCTTCCACTCAGTCACACTGGTGAGCTTCTCCACCTGGTGGAATAGAAGAGAGAAATGACTATGTCTGGCTGCAGTACAGGCAAGCTGGGCTTTTTCTTTCTAACATTCAAGATTTGACGGAGAACAATTACACCATTATTACCACAAGTTGTTTATCTGGCCACCTTCCAGAATAATTGAGGGAAACACAACATAAAAGACTAGTGTATCTTGCAGACCTCTACATTAAGGAATTAATTTAGTCTTGCTGCCAAATATGCAATTATATGGTAATACATCACATCATTAGAGGACTGCCAAGTTATTCGTATGACTGAAATTACATGATGCCCAATGTTCTGTGCGCATACTGACTGCAGCACTGAGTCATTTAGCAGCTATGTTTTCATTCTTTTCACCCACTCTTGTCACCTCTTGACTCAGTCCTCTCTGGATAGTCCCTGGCAGAGCCTGGATGTGGTTTCTGGTCCCTCAAGTGCACTCTCCTGAGCAGATTCCAGTCTGAATGCTTCTGCAATTCAGCCCCCCAAATTCCCAAACCCACATAGATCTCCCCCAAGTTTTCAGCTGCATGGTTAATCTCAGCCCTAGAAAGGCATAACAGCAAGAAAGTAGGTGTTTTAGTAGAGGGGATTAGTTGAGAAGTTTTGTATGTTGTTTTGTTGTGGGTTGTTGGGTTTTTTTGAAATCACAGATACTTCCTAAAAAGGAAAGTATAAAAAAAAAAAAGCCCTGTTGGTGGGGTCAGGGTGGGTGGAAGAAATCCAGAGATTATTTCTTCCTTCTTTCCTCCTCATCTCTTAGGGTAACTTCACCCCTTGATTCAAAGAAACAGTCATCATTTCAAGTTTAGTGAAATTCCTTCCTGCCTTCTCTCTCCATGGCCATGGACTGGTCTCTCTTCATGGGAAGGATCCCTCTTCAAAACCTCTTCTGATTCTTCCCTGCCATGTCCAGGGCACCAAACCTCAGTGTGCCCCAGCATTAAGAGGCTGTTGTTCTGTGCAGACAGGCTGGTAATCAAGGAGTCGCTGGCATAAATTTCTCTCTAGTTAGTCAGGCAAGTGATTTTTAAGCATTTTTCCAGAACTGGCAACCTGCTGAGGTCAGTTTTGTCACCACAGGGTAAAAAAGTACAGGCAGCACAGAAAATGGAAGAAGCGTACAAAAAATGGATGTGGAGGAGGCAGGGAGTCATCATTCGACAGTTATATCCCACTTGTGTGTTCTTTTATGGCAGCTTAAATTAAAAAACAGCAAATATTGTTGAAGTGGGATGAATCCTCTGTTTATGTTAGTTTGGTACTGGGGTAGCCACCCTTAGAGAGCTAGTGCAAGTTTTCATCAATGCAAGATGAAAATCAAACACAATAGACAAAGAAACAAATTATCTACAAGTGATACAAGGGAGAATTCATCAGTAATATTTAACTTCAGACTGAGGGTGATTCAGATCCAGAATATGTAAGAGAGAGATGTCAAGTTCCTGGAAAAAAGCATTACATTAAAATAATCACTGGTTTTTCCAAAAGCTTATAAAGTTTATCATCAATGTATTCCTTTATAAATACAAAAATAACTAAGATGATAAGAATTACCTTCAGCAGTATGTAAAGCTAGGAAGTACAAGTAGTTTTAAGAGCAGTTTCCAGGCTACATTCTCATCCAGCTACATCGTGAGACATGAAACTTCTCATCCATTAATGTGAGCTCTGTAAGACGAAGAGATTATTTATTAATACTCTGTAAGACTATGACTTCTTCATGGAAAAGCTAGGACTTAATATGAGCTTTGCTGTGAAGAGAGTTGCAGGATCATACACTCAACTTGTTTCCTCCCTCAAGATATTGTAGGTGCACAGAATATCAATACATAAACCACTTCTTTGCCTTACTTATTCCACTATAAATGAGTGGCTGTTTGTGTGATTTCTGACAGGATGGGAAAGCTGACAAATCCATTAAATAAAATATTTCTATCTAAAGCCAAAAGGGAAAGAAAGAAAAACTTATTAGTGAGAAATCCTTGAAAATAAATGTCAGGGTCCAAAGCTACATAAAGTCTAGTTATTTCCAATTAAAGCTGTTGCTTTTTTTGCTAACTGCCCTCAGCACTCAGGCTACTAGCTTTCTCTGCTTCTTGGTTTATTGAATGTTAAAACCCAAGAGATTTTACAAAACTTAAGTTCTAACATCGAACATCAGAAGGTGGTCCATGCCATTTTAATCAGGATACAACTGATGAAACAGAAACAAAATTTAAAATCAATAGATGTCAAGCCATGTTAAGTGAGCATCTGCTCATTTTAAACATTAAAACAAGTCCAAGAAATGTTCATTCCATAATTACTATTTTTGGAGGGAAAAAAGAGGAAAAGTTAGGTTAAAACTAACAGCCAGATACATCAGCCTCAGCTTGCTACTTTGCACTCCGTTAACAAAGAAGCTGGAAAGCCCATCTAAATGCACAGTAAATCAGATTTCCTTCTTCTTTGCTTCCACTGAGCAGTCCAAAGCAGCCAGATTTTTTTAATTTTGAAAGTGTTCAATTAACTTAAAATACTTTGCTCATTTCTACATGAAGTTCTCTCTGTTCTAGGATATGATTGGTTTTTTTGTCTTCAACTCACTGTATTTAAAGAATTTGAGCTAAAGGCAGATTATCTGATAACGGATGAATCGCCTCTAGGTCATTAGCAACTATATCTCCTAAAGTTTGTATTGAACTCCAAGTGAATTTTAAAGCAAATTAATGTTTTTCTCCTTCACATTCTGGGCCTGGTGGTAACAAGAGTGTGCATGTACTAAGCCAGGGCCTCAACAGATAAAACAGAGCGTGAAAGTGGCAGCTGCCTTCCAAAGAGGCTTGAGTCAAAAGCCTGAAGGTACAGTCAGGCTTCTGAGGCTCAGCCACTACCAGATAATTAGTCTTTCATTAAAGTTCAGGATCTGCATTTTGAATTAATTCTCTGAAGCAGCTGGCCAGCAAGAAACTGTCCCACATCCCCACACTAAAGCAGCAGGTTGAAAGCAACTCAGCACTATAAACAGCCCAGAGTGCACATTATAAAGCCAACTTGTTTTTTTAAATAAGAATAAAATTTCATGTGCATGAGGAAGCAACTAAGTTCAAAATATTTTACAACAGTGGACAAGTATTGTTTCTTTTTTTACAGAGCCCCAAAAGTCCTGTAAAATACTTGCTCACCAATACAATTCTTTTTATCCTAAGTGCTTTAAGAAATGTACAAAAAGTCACCAAATTCTTCTGAGGTACAATGAAACATCTGCCTGAGAGCACACAGTGGTCTTACACTATGGTTTAAGAAAGAAAGTGAAGAAGAAATCTGAATCCTTTTGAAATCAGAAGACGACAAATCTGTTAATCAGACTTTTTCCCATAGTCACACAAAAAACCCCCCAGTATTCATTACAGGCTATTCATCTAGTTTTGTTTTCTAGTTGCCAAGGATCTTAACCTTTGAGCATGGAAATGTGCAACCTTCAGGTCCTTTCATATTAAGGCAGATATCGGGATGGTAATGTTACAAATTCTGTAATATTTATTAAATGTACAACTATATGTTTAGAAGAGAAAAATGTTTGGCAGTGTTCCATGATCTTCAACAAATTTCCAGAAAGTTGAATATCTTCCCTGCTAGACATTCTTGTACCCTACCAATATACAAATGCTCCAACTGCAGAAGAAAAATATAAAGTTGGCACCTGGTAGTCTACAGCACGAAATAACAAGCTGGACAACGTGGGTTTTTTTAATTACCATTAAGTATTTTTCCTAATAAGAAAGGTTCCTTCCTTCATTTGGAGCATTTCTAACTACAAAAATAAAAGCATGCAATACACATCCTAATTTGTGAGCACATATGGTTGCTGCCTCGGAAATGCAATTCAGATGTTGGTAACAAGTTAAATGTAATGTAAGTTCTGGAGGAAATTATTCCAAATCTTATCTTCAGTTAGTTCCATTTAGAAGATTTCAGGAAATTATTTTTAGGCATTTTTTTTAAGCTCCAGTGGCTTATGCAAGAGCTCCTATTGTTAACCTAGATGGAAACCATTTTTCTAGCTAGCATTTTACATCATTTTAAAAAAAAATCTATTGCCAAGCATGAATATACAGCTTAGAATTTCAGTTTGATTGGTATTGTCCACTGAAGTACATCCTATGAACTGATTATCTCCTCATTCCTCTAAATAAAGATCTGAAAAGTCCCAAGGTTTTTTAAGCATCTCTTGCAGCACATGCTGAGTTTGCCACAAGGTCAGGCCCTAATTGCCCTGTTTGGCAACCCATATCGAGGCAAATGTTAGCATGTGCTTCAAGGGTCACATTTTTATATCTGTTCCATCATAAAAGGGAAACTTTCTGAAATGAGTGAATTTTCCCTGGCCCCGTTCCAGCCTGATGGTGTTGCTCAATGCAGAACAGTTCAAACGAGCAGGCAGGAGATGCTGCCAGCATGGCTGGGCACGCAGAAGCCAGGCACAGCCAAAGCTGCACCTCTGCAGAGGCAGTCGTGTACCTGCACCCTCTGATACCTGGTGAACATCCTGTTCCAAGGGAAATAGCTGCAAAAGAACGGAGTACCATAAACTCAAGACTATTTCTTTCCAATATCTCACATGTGTAAAGTTGCTTGTAGGTGGCTCAGAAAATTTATTAGATAAGCTATTGATCTGGGGTTTATCAGCTCCTAAAAATTAGTGTCTACCAATGGCGTGTGAGAAAGTCTATTTAGGTATCACAGCTGGATGACACTGTCACTAACAGTAAAAGACAGCTGACCTCGTTCATAGTTAACATTCCTAGTTTCCATCAGTTTCATCATTTTGGATGCATTTCTTTACCGAGAGGGTGGTCAAACACTGGAGAGGCTTCCTAGAGAGGTGCTCAATGCCCCAAGCCTGTCAGTGTTTAAGAGGCATTTGGACAATGCCCTTAACAACATGCTTTAACTTTTGCTCAGCCCTGAATTCGTCAGGCAGTTGGACTAGATGATCACTGTAGGTCCCTTCCAACTGAAATAGTCTATTCTACTCTATCATATCCAGCACTGATGATGATATTGCACTGGAGCACCAGTGACCCAATTCAAAATGACACTGACAAGGCATTTTTCATATCTTGCTGAATTAATCATTTACATTTTCTGTTAGCCACCATTCCCTGGCAGCCTGTAACGAGATTCTACTTCTTGAATCAATTCTTCCCCCTGTTGCCACCCTCTTCTTTCCCTTCCCTGCACCCCGTGGCTACCCACTGTAAAAGCAGAGTTACTCAGAAGGACTGCACAGGCTTGTTTTCCCCCTTTTTGTTCACTGTTGGTTTACATGCTGGCTTATTATTCTAGGGTATTTGCGAATGCTGAATGCCCTGGTTTGTTACTCCTGTGCCATCTCCTCAACTTCAAAAAAGACCAAAGAGTTTGTCTTTTCTTTTCCTCCTAAATTCCTGACTTTATTTTGATAACAAAAAAGAAGTAAATAATCTGAACTAAGCCCGAGCTCCTTCTGTTCACTGAGAATTAAATACTGATATTAAATACTGGCTTAGGAAAGACTGCAGTGTTTATCAATACAGTTCCTCTGCACATAAAGTGAAGATAGAGCAGAATTATAAATGTTCATATAACTTCTGTCTGCACAGTGTTTGCCTGTCACAAGTGCTTATAAATACTTCACCCCTAACAAAAGGAGAATTAAACATCTCTGTGCACCATTGTGTCAGTGTGTGAACTGCTTCACACTAGCTTTTAGGATCAATTATTTTGGCATAAAAATCTACAAAAGATGTGTTCATTTTTCTTTCATTCTTTAAATAGCTTTTAATGCTATTCCCATGGAAACTGCTTACAACCACATGCCTAACGTTTGTGGGTTCAAGCATTATCCAGGAACAACTCCAAATCCCAAAGACTGCATCAAAAAGCTGAATTCATATGGACCGTTACCAGCAGTTGATAAACACGGATGTTTATTTACTTCATGAATCAGTACAAAATAGAACTGCTTAACCTAGTGAAGTTTTTACCAGACAATGTATATTGTTAGATCTTGTCCTCCAGTACAATTACTTTGCCTGAGGTCCTGYCAGAGGCAGCTGAAGGCTTTTCTAATAATAGGCAAAATTAGGTTTTGTAACCCCAAAGATGAGAAATACCTTATTTTCAGGCCAGCAAAATTCAGTTCCGCTTTGGCAGCAGAGCAGCTTCCCCAAACCCATCATCTCTTGGTTATCTGTGGTGCATGTTGCATCCATTAAAAATCTGACACTTCACAAACAACTAAGAACAAAGCAGGTAGCACCACAGGATGCTGATTGTTTCTGATTATTAGCAAAACCTTCAGATTTTCAAGGGTTCAATATGTCTGACCCCCAATTAGAAGGAAAATGGCCTACCAATTTATTATTTTTCTTAATTATCTTGAAAGTATTTCTAGAAGGCAAGTGACCCCTATGTGGGGGTGATGTACCATGGAAACCACTTGGGGTTTCCATAGGACTGAATCTGCTGTTATGGCAGACTGGTAATTAAGACACAGATCACTCTTTGATTTGTGTCAGTTTTATACTATTGCAACACTATTCACTTCACTTAACTGCATCCAGCTAAACAAAGAGTGTTATCAGGTTGAGTTTCTTTAGGAGCTTTTGGAATCGGGTTATTTTTTAAAATTCATCCAGGCTTCTGGAATAAGAGGATCTGTTCATAGACAGCTTTTCTTCTAACCTTCCCCTTTCATTTTTTTCTGTTTCTTCTTTTCTTTGAATGCTTAATAACCTTTTTACAATACCCAAGATCCTTATTGTTTTCAATTTTTCAGCTCTCCTTTCTGATTCCCCATTTAAATTCACATTGCTATATCTCCTTGTTCTTCTCTTCCATTTTACAAACTCTGGGTTTACAACAGTGTAATTAAGAATTGGCCTCAGTGAGCTCAAGTGAGAAGTAGTCTATAATAAACAGGCAAATTTGCTAAATCCATGAATAATAAGTGAATTCTCATGTACTATCCCATAGGATAACAAATAATGAAGAATGTCTTGTTCATTATTAATAAGAAATAATGTATAATGGGAAGTAATACAGGGGAATGCCTTTCCTCCCTCTTTCCCTAGTGCTGAGGATACCTTCTGAGCCCTCCTTCCTCCAGACTTGCTACTGTAGCAGATTTTATACAGTGGTTCTTGAAAGCATATTTTGGCAACTGGATGCACATCTGAAGAACAAGTAAAGAACCTTCTGCAGCAGTAAAAGAACATTCAGCAATTTAGTCCATATCTGTCCATATTCCCAGCAGATATGCTCATACTTGGCAGCGGCTCCAAGTTTTATTAGAAGTCAGGTAACCACATTAGCATGGCATTGGGCCTGAAATAATACAGCTTTTTCTCAGCAGAGCTCATTAGCTCAGCACAGCACAGAACAGTTACACGACTTCTGGTTATCTCAGAGCTCAAGCAGGTTGAGTTACCAGTAAAATGTGCTGTAGGTCTTCTCAATAAAGAAAATCCCACTCTGTTTTCTGTACCCACACAGAATGAGGCACAGCAAGCCCTTCTCCTAATGAGAACTAGGGAGTGATGAATGAGGACTGGCTGGGGACTCAGTTATGTTTCCCTAACAGAGCTCCTCAATGGCCCACAACACCTACTCCCTCTTTGTTCCAGGGGAGTTGGCTGCATGACTACTGTTGAAGTAACCACTTTGCAATAGCAAGTTTTCAGACATGGTTTAAACTGAACAATGAGTCATAAATGCATTGCACAAGCCAGCTCCCAAAACTAGCCCAGCTGTGAAAAGTCAGCAGTGCCATCCATTGACTAAACTTTGTAAGGCATGTGCTTGGCAGGGAAGAAATATCCATCAGTGAACAAGCAACATCCCTCCATTCTGCCTTCTTGCTATTGCAGACAATTTGCCAAAGAAAGTCTTTATACATTGGACTCTGGTCCCAAACAATGCCTGCTCTCAAGCAACAGCTGCCAGACACGTTAAAAGACTTCACTCATACAGACAAAGTATCTGCATTCACAGGATGGGTGCTTGTGCCAGCTAACTAGTGTCACAAGAAGAACATGACAAGTCACAAGGTGATCACATGCCCAAAGCCCAAGAAAAGGCTCCTTATTTTGTAAGATCACAAAGCTGACAACCCTATACAGAATTACTCTATTTATAACGGTCCTACTTTACCAAATCACACTTGAAAATACAGCATAAATCTTTTATAAGTGATAGGTTAGATGCTTTAAAAGAATATTCCCCATTGTTAGGGATTGTTAGAAAGGTCAGCAGACCAAAAGGCTGCTTATAACTGTGGTTTGTAATCTACAGTGCTCTCTAGCTATGGGCTCATATTATAAGCTACTCACATCTATTAAATGCTTGTATCAATGCAAGTAATATTATTATTTTTTAAGGTTTGGTCATTCAAAGTAGTTACAATTTTGGGTGTGTATCTCAAAATCTGGCTGAAGAAAAGAGCAGAAGAAGAGATCGAATGAAGGCATGCTCTCCTCCTGCACCTGCTCCTCTTCTGGTCTCA
Organism: Phoebastria nigripes; assembly: GCA_035582835.1. Lineage (NCBI taxonomy): Eukaryota > Metazoa > Chordata > Aves > Procellariiformes > Diomedeidae > Phoebastria > Phoebastria nigripes. Next base: position 1,675,802 of record JAYKAV010003388.1, on the reverse strand, counting down.
GGAAACATATTGATGCAATTCTTCTGATGCAAGAACAGAGATCTGACAAGCATGGGGACCTACCCTTCTGCAAAAGACTCTCTTGTTGCACTGTTCCTTAGTGCTGGGTCTGTATAGCAGGCAGGAGTTAAGGACCAGCTTGGCCCCTTTAACCATGCTTTTAAGGAAGTCCACGGAAGGTTTTTTTCCTTATGGCCAGTCACATCAGAACCTCTTCGGCAAACTAAAGGTGTATATTCAAAAGCTCAAGGTAAACTCACTTGCATGTATTAGAGTACAGACCGGGTGCGTCACTCACTTTGAAAGGATGTGTCCCAGCACAGCAGCATAACCAGCTGAAAGATGTGGGAACAATTTCCAGTAACCTCATACAAACAGGGGCTAATGACTGTGTTTAGTAATTCACATCAGCCTTTTCTGAGTACGCTGCAGATTGAATACTGCATTGCACTGAGTTGTTTGGCCAGAATCGCATTATGGCATTATGCAGTGAGAGGTAGGAAAGAGGGAATCTGGCCTTGACTGTTACTTGTTTCGTCTAAATAGGCTGACAATTTGCTTTATAGCAATATTGGTAAGGAGAAAAGGGCAGGAAAATCAGCACTTCAGAATCTGAGTCATGGGCCGCTACAACAGAATGTTATCAACTATTTACACAGCTTTTAAGCCTGAAGAGGAAGAGGACAACTGGCTTTTTTATTTGTGAAAACAATTTGAAATTGCTGAACATTTAGAAAAACAAACACAAAACACGTCTCTTGCCTAATTTTTCCTAAGTTCTCATGAAGCTAAATTATGATCAGTACAGTAGTGAGACAAATCAAAAAATAAATCTAAAGGAGTCTGTGCAGATTTGAAAGTCCATGGGCATCAGATGTAAAACAGCTTGAGGAGGCAAAGCAGTTTAAATATTCAGCTTCCAAATTTGGCCCCATAATTTTTCACTTCACAAAATACCACTTTACCCATTTTAATAGCAGCAGACATTAAAAAGTATTCACTAAACAGCATCATTTTGCATCCCTCTGTGTTATATTCATCAGCACAAGACACTGCACTTTTGCTGGGCTAGCTGTTTCATCTGTTTTAAAAGTTTGATAGCTCTTTTGCAGAGGTACAGGTGAAAAGCAGACACCTCCCCTCAGAATCAGTTGCACTGAATGATAAATTAAATAGCCAGCTGAAATCTTATCCAAATGCCAAACCCCAGGTACCTGAATGAATTGTTCGCACTTCACTGCAAAATAAATATCAGTCTAAGGGTAGAAGATGGTAACTTCTTCACAGACATGAGGAATGGAAACTGCTGGATACCAGAAAAAGGTGACTTGAGTTGAATGTGAAAGCCTGTCTTCCAAACTGTGAATGGGTATGTGATAACATGTCTGAAGGAACTAGCGGTGGGTACAGCAATTATTGCTGCTTCAAATGTAACCCACGTTAATAGTTACTGAAAGGTGAGAACAGCCAGTGACTTCTATGAAGTAAGTTGTGTGTGTCCTCAGTGCAGCATCATTACACAGAGATAGGGCAAAATGGCCAAGAGCTGTTTGGACATGGAGACTGAGTTACCCTCCACGTTAGGGTGAAACACATTAGTGGGTGCCAAGGAAGCTGCTTCTGCTGCCACTCCATGTAGTTTATCCATTCTGTGGAAAAATATTCTTGCTTTGCTGGGGCTATCAATCCCACACCTAGCAGGAGACATTGGATGTGATTTTCACTCACACACATCCAAATGGCTATACATCACACCATCCAAATGAAAAAACATCTCATCAGAAGATTACTGGAGAGGACTCTTGTGGAGAGTAGAATTAATGCTGCTGACTTCTTGTATCAACTAAGGCACAAACATCCTGAAAGAACTATGCTTCCTCCATGAGAAAGAGAGGGACCTTCACTGCTCAACAGCAACAGTCTCCTCACTCACATGCATGCCGAGGATGGGCACATGAAATCAGCAGCAGGTCACGTAAATACAAGCAATATGGATGTTTTCACTTCTATTTTCTTCTGTTTCTACTTTACACCCCTTTTTGCTCAACAAGACTAGGGGGTCAAAGAGCAAGATCTGCTTAGTAGGTGAAATTCATCTTTGTGCAGAGGCTCCCACAAGTCATCACATAAATTGCCAGATTCGCTTTTAGAGGGATTTGGGTTGAAGCCATAGTTCCCCTTGCTTGGACAACCCAGAGCTCTGCAATGGAAGTTCCCACACATCTCCAGGGCACTGGAACGAAACAGGGTCACACAGCCCCATTCTTCAAGGATTTGCAGGTAACTAAAGCAAATCATTCCTTCTTTGCTGTCCTGTTTGGAGATTTTTCTCACCCTAAATCCCTCTCACAGACAAAAATACCTGGGATGGCTTCCTTTGGATTTAGCTATCCTAGCAGTGCAGCGTTCTCCCATTGAATAGAAGATACCAAGTTTTAATGATTTTCCATTGGTTTTGCTTGAGAAGGAAGATGTCCCTGAAAGCTAACTGTATGTACTCAAGCATTCATGACACAGAAATTTCCTACTAAATATGTTTATAAACTGCACATGGATTCCTCAAATAATAAACAGGCACTGTGTTATTCTTTGCACAGATACAAATTTTAATTTCAAGGAAATAAAATTTCCTGATATTCCTTTCCTGATATCATTTTAATTCATGTTCATCTTATCAACTACTCACACTATCTCATCTTCATAATTTAAGCACCCTTGGAACATGATGTGAAAAAGCCAGTGTACTAAAAGAACTAGGCCACTTAAAACTAGTTCACATGCCATGCCCTTAATTTACTGTAATATAAAAAAATTTACCTTAGCTTCTTTTCTAAATGAGGTTCATGATCAGCTCCCAACTTCTCTCATTATATTTATGTACATGGCATTACTACATTTGTAATAATACTAAATGATACAGCTTCCATCACGCATAAGCAATTGTCTCCCACTCTCATACAGGAACCAATTCCTACTTGCCCATTAGAAGGCATTATATTTTGGAACTATCACATTCATGATCCCCAAATTATTTGTAGATTAAATTATTTGAAAAACGTGTAATGAATTTGCTCTCATGCAATTTATAAAACTTAGAAGACTTCAAAGGTTTCTTCATCATTAAAACATCATTGTAGTTTGACTAAGACATTATTAAAAGTAAGCTGTTACTGAATTACTAATCACATTTATCCTTACAAATGAACTTAACTCCTGAACTAGCTCATTGCAGGGTCCCACAAGCATCAATGGCAGTACTTGGCTTGCACTCTTGGCAAACCACAGATTGAACAATTCTGCAACATGGACTTCTAGTTACAGAAATTGCATGTTATAGCACACTTCAGTTCTGTCACTGTTCCTACAGCACTGTAAAACCAAGACAGATTTTGACTTCAAAAAGTCAAATTATGGAAGGGAAAGTGTTATGTAAGGGGTTTATAATAGATATCTTGATAAAGGGTATCCCCTATGCTACTTCATTATAAATGTTCTGATAAAAGCATGACAAACATTTCTGACATTATACAAGAATGGTCATTATGGAAAAGTCTTTGCCTCACAGGAATCCAAACGTATCTTTTGGTGACATTTTACTTACTGCCTCTTTGGCAATCTATCATCTTAATTCCCAGCTTTACTCTTACTGTAAAGAGTAAAGTACTGTTCTGATAAACAGTAACAATGCAATAATAACATGAATAACACAAAACCAGAGCACGCTATCTGGCTGTTGGAAAATTACGAAAGGAAAATAACAGCAAATCTACATAGCAACAGGCTGAGAGATGAAGCAGTGGATCAGACAGGACACAAATGCAGCAGATCAAGTGCATCGTCAATCTAAGTCTATTTTTAAATAATAGATCCCTAAGCCATCTTGATTTGGGGTTCACATCTCGACACATCATGGCCTTGTTTCAGGACTGCTGAGCACACTTTGGAGATCTGTAAATATTTCAGCATTTTGTAGCATCCATTTTTTTCAGTTTATCTTATATTTAGTACAGATACCAAAACATTTTGATACATGAGTGCTTGTGGGAAAATGAATGACAGAGAAAGAAGTACATTTATATAAGATAAATTATTCAGGTATTGCTTGAAAAATGGACATCATATAAAGACTGATATTCTAATTATCAAAGAGCAACAGGACAAACTGAGTTAATTTTAGAAAAATGAAAATTACTAGTCAGTCCTGCTCACTAACAATAGCAATCACCTCTATTTACATGAAAGATAAATGCACTGTATGAATGTAATAGAGAAAATCAGTAACCAAAAAGTGAATCTCTCCTTCACATGCAACTGCTATTGCACCCACCCTGGTGGATACAATGTCACATCCTCCCACAGGATCTAGCGTGTTAGCAACTAGTAAATACAAGTCCAAGGCAGTTCTTTGTTAGGCCTAAAGTCTTGTTCTCCCAACGGCCACACAAATTGCAAGTGAATTCTCAGGCTCATCAGTCTTTTCTTTAACTTCTTACTTGTCAAGTTGCCTTTCAGCTGCACCATGAGGATTACTTGTACTTCCAGGTTTATAGGTAAGAATCTAGATGTCCTGGCAATGCCTGAAGATTTCAGGCAGTAAATAAAAATTTGGTGGAACTTGCAAATGGAAGATGGCCCCAAGTCCTGCTACTGCAGGCAAAGAGAGGTAAATACAGTGATGTGCAAGGAGTAAATGTTGTTGTACATATTACATAGGATCCTGCACATCCAGGATAACACAAATGCCTGTCTGTGCGGAAGCATTTTCTTGAGCTGTCTTTGAAAGCTGTACCTTCTCCCCTTTGTCTTAGTTAGTTACAGTGAGCAGGATGGAGCTAATGTCTTTTTCCCTGCACTTGTAAACTATCTTCACATTAAGGTATCTTAAGCCCAGGTGTTTGCTTATGAGCATATATAATTTGATGTTTATGGTATTGTTCCTTCCTGCTTCTAAGTGAGATCTCCCACTGAGATTTTGGAGACAGCAGACAGCCAGACTGTGCATGTAAAACTGCCAACCCTAATGCTTTTATGCCTCATTAACTGACCTCCTGCTCTTTTCTGCACTTGGCCAGGATTTCTAGATGTCCAGCAGCAGTACAACATCTATGCCACAGGAGAGCAGCTCTGTGTTCTCTACCATGCGACGGCTCTAATGGGTCTGCCAGACAAACACAGGGAAGTGTCCAGTGCATATGTGCAGAGCCCCGTGGTGGTCCATGCCAGTGGAACTTGACTGACATCTCCTTTACAGAGTGAGACCAGAATTAACTCCTGGGATTATTTATAATTCAGAAAAAAAATGACAAAATTGTAGTGTGCTATGATTAGAGCATGGCCATGTTAACATCATCTGTCTACTCAGGTGGTGCTGGTGTATAAACAGTCACAGAAAACACACTAGCAAATTACTTTGGAACAGTAATAAACATAATAAATACGTGAACATAATAAATTTGTGAAATTGTGTTCTGAGAAACTATTCTTCTACAAAGCATTCAGAGAGAGACTAGATTTATGAAGCAAGAACTAAAGGAAGTGTAAAACCCTAGAACTGGCAGTGCTGTTTGTTATGCTCAGAACAGGCTTTATTTTAATGCATGCAAAGCTCTCTCCCTCTCTTCCTCCAATATGCTCCTTGAAACCCATCTGTTCCGTGGTGCATTGCACTTAACAAGAGCCACCCACCATGCCGTTTCAGCATTGTACCATTCAGTGTTGTCCTRTGCAGTTCCAGCTTCTGCTCCTAAACTGCAAGCTCTTCCGGAGGGAAAACCTCCTATTTATCTGACACAGTTCTCCTATTGTACTCAGCCCTGTGTGCTTACATCACTGTAAAAACAACAACGTGCTTGAAGAGGAAAGGCTTAGTAATTAGGAAAAGAGAAGTCTTTTATTGCCAGAGCTTAGCATTCAGATGCCTTGTTTCAGCACATTAATATAGTTATGCAATATTTACCCTCCCCCTGCAGTGAGCAGCCTTGTCTGTGATGGCAAGGAGCCACCACTTCAGAAAACTGCAGTGACTGCAGTTATGAAAAGCCTTGGCATTGTGCAGGGTGGCAGTCAACTTACAGATATTAAACTGTGTTCAGTAGCATTAACATTGAATGGTTGAAACATGACAAAAGGTTTGGAAATCACCCTGGTTATGCATTGATCCTGAAAATTACCCTATGTGCACAGATCTTTCCCATCAACCAAAGCCATACTGGTCGAAATAGAGCTCCCCAGGGCACTGGGATTCACCTGCTAGGAATATCCCCCTACTCCCTCCAACATCTGCAATTCTCCCACAGTCATGTTATACTTCAATGGCATTTTTATTTCCTACTTTCCCTGTTGTGGTTTTAATACAGAAACAAGGCTGTAAATGTGAGACCTTCTCAGTGTTTGTTGGAGGGCTTCTCCTGGTCTCAGAGATGCTATGAACCCTTTGGGACTGGAAAAGCTCTGTGTTTGCACTCTGCCCTATACCAGGAAGTCTTCGCAAATTACTAGAGCTCTTCAAGATAAAGCCAGTAATTAAATAAACTGCCTGCACTGTGTCCCCATGCACCAGAACTGCAGCAGCAATGACACTTTAACCAGCTCTCCACTTTAATGTACGCGCAGACTTAGGGAGCACTCTAAAAGCGACAAGCATCACCTCCCCTCCACGTTTACAGGCCTAAGCACTGCCGAGGGGACCGAAAAGGCAGTTCTCCCCCCTTAGCGAGCTACCTGGAAGGCCACACCGAAAAGCTGCTGCGGTCACGCTCCTACAGCTCCCTCCAGGAGGGCGCTGGAGGGCGTTTAGCCAGCCAAGACAAGGCAGGGGACTGCCTTACACCGTCCCAAGTGGCAGCACACCGCCCTTAGAGACTTTTTTCCCTCAGACCAAAAGGGCGCAGCGCTCGCTCCCCTTCAGAGGGCAGCTACGCCTGTAACCGCCCTCCCTCAAACAACCGCCAGCCCGCCCGGCGGCGGCGCCCTCCTCCTTAAAGGGGCAGCGTCCTTAAAGGACGCTGCCCCTTTAAGGAGGAGGGCGCCCGCCGCCGGGCGGGGCGGGTGTTCGGCTTGTCAGGTCTGGTCGCCCGCCCCGCTCGGCGCGCAGAGTTGAGGCTGCGCTGTTGTTGCGCCGTTGCTATGTACCGCCTGGTGCGCCTGGGCCCGCTGCGGCCGCCGGCGGTCCCGCACAGCCCCCCGCGCCGTCTCCTGCTCGCCACCGTCCCCCGCGCCTTGGGCTGCGGTCCCCGCCTCGCCCGGATTGGCCTCAGCCCGCCGCTGCCCCTCGTAACGCTGCGATCCGCCGCCGGCACCTCCGCCAAGGTAGGTGGGGGGAGGTGTCTGGGAGCCCCCCGTGAAGTACTGCGCCGTGTGAGGGGGCAGCGCGGCCTCAGGGCCCGCCTCTGGAGGGAGATGCCTTGGTGGGGAGCGGATCGTAGCTTTGATTAAAGCACAAGTTGTCCTGGCCTGGAAGTGTCTTTCAGCTTTTGGGGGTGTTTTCAAGATGAGGGGTTCAGCTGGCCTGCACCGCCTCAGTGGTGGTGGTGGGTGTTTCGCCTGGGGGCTGCAGAGTTTGAGCACTTCGGGTGAGTCACGAAGAATGAAAAAAGGGGGTTTCAGTAATTCAGACACAGAGAAGCCCGGGTGTTCCTGGTGGAGGTGGCTGAAAGGGTTTTCTAAAAGTGCCATGGGTTTTAGCCCCTGAAAATGGCAGCGGGTGGCATGCCTGCAGAGAGAGGTCCCATGTCTGGCTCTGCGCCTTTTCGGTAGCTGAGAGGTAAAATACGAACGTGCACCCGGTTAATGATGTGTTTCACCGTGCTTTCAACATTCGGTTCGTTCTTTGGAGATGGGAAGGAAAAATTTGTATGAATTTGCACCATTCATTGTTTTGGTTTTAAATTTGAATTGGGGAGACAAGCAAATAAAGGCCTCACACGTGTCTGGTTTTTACACTGCAGTAGATTATTAAATCATGTTTATGTTGGGTTTCCGTAGGAGACAGGGATCTGCTTTACAGCTGCTTGTGCCAAGATTGTGAATGTGACCTTTCCATACAAAACCTCCTTTACAGTTTAATTTATACAGCTTAATTTGCAGGTTAATTTCTGTAGCCTCATTACAAAGTGTAACATGATGTTTCAGATTTGTTTCCATGCCTTAGTTCATCCAGAAGCTGAATCTTTGTCTAAACGATGGGAATAAAATTGGCTTTCTAGCAGAAATATTGTAGCAGAATTATATGGAAAATAGGTAGCTTTCTTTGCTAAGTTGTACGTTATTCAGGACATGACCGTACTGGGTAGTCCAAGTAATATCTGTTGAAGTGGTACTTTTTTAACATCTTGCTTTGATACCATTCAGAAATTACCTGGCATGTGAGCCTGAGAGCATGAGTGAATTGAAATGTAGTTGGATGATGAGAACAAGCTATTTTTCAGTCCTTATGATCCATCTTGCAAGCGTGGCTGTAAGACCCAGAGTTCCTCTGAGGCTTATGTATCTCTGTACATTGTCAGCTCCTGTTTTCATGGCAGCTATCTGAAGAAAATCTTCATGTTGGCTCCTTAAATAGACAATGATCATCTTTGTGTGGATGAAAAATTCACTATAAGCTGTTAAACCTTAAAATATCATTCAAACCACGCTTGGCTTTTAAGAAAATCACACTGTTGAATAAATGAGTATTCTTGACTAAGCATGTAATGTTGATTGAATTGTTAGGACAGCTTTTGGCAGAAGGTATTATGAGATTATTTTGTTCAGTTTATTCAACTAGTTCCATTCAATAACTCAGTATTTAAATTTTACAGACTGGGAGTTAAAACAGTATTCTTCTGTCCTCTCCCCCCACCCTCCCTTTCCTATAATAAAACTGAAGAGTAAGAAAATGAGTTCTGAAACATGGTGAAGTAGCAGCCATGTAGTACAGCCATGTGTAGAATCTAATTACTTGCAGTGGCTGAAAGTAATTAGATTATCTAACTATGMATCCATTCTTTCGCTTAGTGAGCTTGCTTCAAAAAATATATATTTAAACATTTTTTCCTCATTTACCCTCCAGTATTAAAACCGCTTGGTTTAAGCAATAAAAGATTTCTTTTCTACTGGGCGTTTTTCTTTCTTAGTCAAGTTTTGGTTTCTATTCAAATATTGCTTTGGCTCATGAGCCAAAAAAAAAAAAAAAACAACCCACAAAATTATCCATTATGTTTGAAAATTTTAAAAATACAAGAATCAGAATTCCCTAAATACATATTTATGGATCAGCATGATTTCCTGTCAAAATGAAATACAAAGTAACCCAAATTACGATTAAAAAGAGGAAAAACAGCAGCAAACACAGGTATTCTTTGGTTTTGGCGGGGTGGTGTGGTTGGTATGGTTAAAATCACTGATTAAAGCGAGTTCATCCTACCGTGAGTGTTGTAAGAGGAGCCTGTCTTGTATGCTAATTTACAATCTCACCAGGTCCAAGGATTAATCAAAAGTATTTTTCTTATAACCTGTGTGCCTTGAAACCAATCTACAGTATGACAAAGTCATGCCAGGCACTCAGCAGCTGTACCTGTCCTGTGGGCAGCAGTGGCCTTTAGTCTGGCTGTCATATTGTCACAACTGCTGCTGAATTCAGCTGAAAAGAAAGGACTATTCTAATCTTTCCTGACAACCACTCACTAATTAGAGAAAAATCCTGARGTCTTTGTGGAAACATTTTCTTTCTTTGGTTAGTATTTCTTCTATGGCAAGTATGAGGAGGTATCCAAGGGCTGTCTTATTACTAGCAGCGTATATACCCTTCTTYGCCTGCATTGGACTATCAGATTGCTTTGGGGTATATTTTAGTATGAAGTTCTGCACTTTAAATTTACCCAGATAAAAAGCTGTCAATAAATTTTACTATGACAAACATTTTCAGTGAAGTTAGGCTATTTACACCGGCATGTCTGTGTAGCTATTGTCTACACCGTGGCAACAGTATTGCTCGTTGCTGTCCACAGTAGCAGTTCCCCGGTTCTTCCTTTTTTCAGCTGATCTACAGAGGGTGATTTATGGGAACATAAATGTTGGACTTCTTCTGTCAGTAAGTTGTTAGTAAGCCAGCATCAGTCTGGTATCATGTAGGCTTCCAGTGCCATCAGCTGCTTAGCCCTTGAACAAAAAGCTATGTTACAATAATTCACTGTATAAAGCTGAGCCGTGGGTATAAGCAAAGATCTCTTTGGCACCTCAGTCTCATCTCTCAAGCAACTGTGTGGGTGTGCCTTGGCACACATTTGGATCAAATGGAAGACTGGGACTATAATAACTTTTTAATTATGAAACTTGTATTGTGTAAGAACTTGCACCAAGCTCAGTGCATCCCTTCGATATGAATAGTTGGGAAAAGGGAGCTTGCGTGGGCTCTGCCACAGGCATCTGCTATCCCGATGTGGAAGACAAAAGTGTGTCACTAGCTTTCCTAAAGCATTCTGAACAGCACTGTATGCAAGCCACTTCATTCATTATTTCAGATTGATTCAGCTGACTAGAATATGATATTGTGCTTAATGCTAATAAATACTTTTGTTTTCTTTTTAGGATGCAGGTGTATCCCCCGAAAAGGCAGCCACAGATCCCAGTGGTGAAAACAAGAAACTCAACAAATCCCAGCAACTGAAACAAGTTTTTAAAGAATATGGTGCTGTAGGAGTTTCATTCCATGTTGGAATTTCATTAGTATCTCTAGGAATCTTCTACCTGGCTGTGTCAAGGTGAGGTTTGTACAGTTGTCTGTAGCCTCTAGGTAATGGTTTAGCCAAGAAAAATATCTTACCATTGTGCTTATGTCTGGAAGGAGACATGTACTCTATGCCTGTTTGATCTATTTGCAGCAATCTTCTGAATTTTGAGTCTAGATGGATCCATAAATGGATCTAATCTCCCATCAAGCATGAGAGAAGATAGATGTACGTGGTCTTTTTGCATAGGTTCACAGTCCATGGTGGGCAGGTGAAAACAGCRGAGTAGAGACTGCACCAGAGTAACTAGCCAGATGAGAGAATTTATTTTTGTTCTGCAGAGATATCTTTTGTTCTCAAACGGTAGTATGGTCTGTACAGATAGAGCTATACAAAAGTGCTGGAGCTTAGAGATAAGTTTATTTTTCTGGGTGTTGAACTCAGTTTCTGCAGTTGAAACTGCAGAAGGCAACGGCCACTAAAACAGGATTAGATTAAAAAAGAAAATATTAGATAATCGGAGTCAGGTGGGAAATTGTGTATGTGGCTTCTGGTGGGAATGCATCAGTTATAGATACGTCTGTTGAGTATGAGGTATTTTCAACTGAGGAAATAGGGAAACGCATTGTTTCTCAAAACATTCCCTGCCGCTTACTCTTGACGTCAGTGGGAATATGTGCATGCCTGATTTCTCTCGTTTACTACATCATGGCACGGGGTGACAATGAAAATGTTTTCCTTCAGGTATGATTTAACTCCCAGTTACAAGATACTRTATTGGCAAGTGAAGGGGGAAAAGTTGCAGTAACAACTTCTTTTGGAAAATTACTCCAAACATAGGAACCTTGATGAAAGCTGCTATGTCTATAGAGAATTAAAATATTAATGGATTTGGTGGGTAATGCTTATTTGAGATCTGTAATACTTCCTTCACTTGCTAGATTTTAGGTAAGATAATTTTAACAGCTTTGTACTCCACTGTTGGAACACTCTAAGCCTAACAACAGGTACCTTATTTGGTTTGGGTTGATCTATATTTGTGTGATAAATTTCATCAAGACACAGAATAGACTTTATTGTAAATTTTGGGAAGATGAATTTCCAACACAAATTCACAAATTTCTAACTTTTTAAAAATTCAAAAGTAGCGAAATATATTATTTTATCAGAAAGTTGAGCATGCGGCTGAGTATTCTCCATGCACATGCTGCAGCTATACAGTTGTAAAAATAAGAACATATTTGACTTCACAGGGAACTTGACAACTTAAGAAAAAAAATGTGCATCTGAAAATATTGCATGTGTTATTGCTACAGAAGTAACTTGAGCTGTTACTGCTGAAATAATTGTTTTTATTATTTAACAACATCTAAATTTAAACATAAATTCCAGAGTTGGAAGTATGCCATGTTAAATTCCCTGAAAAAATAGCACTTTTAATTTATATTCTTTAGCATGCAACCTTAAAATAAACTAAAAAATCTTGTTTTCTTTTTCCCCAGTGGCGTGGATATGACTGCAGTTCTCTTCAAACTTGGTTTCAGTGAATCATCGTTGCAATCTAAAATGGCTGCTGGTACAAGCACATTTGTGTTGGCATATGCTATTCACAAATTGTTTGCTCCAGTACGAATCAGCATTACTATAGTTTCTGTGCCATTTATTGTCCGATACTGCCGGAAGATTGGTTTCTTCAAACCTCCTGCCCCAAATCCATGATGATTTCTTACTGGTTTTTACTGTTTTTTAAATGCTCTATATCCATGTAGCTTTTCAGATTTTAAATTTCTTTAAAAGACTTATTTGGATTCATGTTAATGCTGACCTCCTCTTGCATTTCTTACTTGTTCTTTCAGGTAAATGTTACACTGTGAAAAGTGCTGTCCTTATCTTCTTTCCCTTTTGMCACCTCTTCTTTAGAAAAACGTGTTAAAATGGTATCTGGTTTCCACTGCAAGTGGTAATATAAATGCTTGACAATGTGCAGTCTCTTTAGAACACATAGTTCTGGGTCTTTATAATCTAGCTTTTTGGGCCTTAATTTTTTTCTTGTCAAAATAGAGTGGCAACATTAGTTTATTACTCTGTAGTTGGGAAACAGAGTAAGACTCTTCCTAATAGTCCGTGGAATAAACAATATCCTACTGTATGAATAGTTCTTTTGGTAAGTGTATATATTGGAATCTAAGGTGGTAGGTGGATGTTTCTTTTGTTATCAAAGGCATATATTATGACCCCAGTCTTGCAATACAACACACATGCTGAACTAACTTAAGTGGGAGTACCCATATGCTTAATTATTGCACAGTGATAATTGTTTTAGACAGAATAGGTGATGCACTGTTCTGAAACTACAGCTCCTTTGTGGTGCTTCCATGTTTCAAGATTTTATTGTTTGAAAATGTGCTTTATTTATAGGCTAGGAACTGGCCTTACTAAAGTCTTTTTTTTTTTTTCTTAAATTTTTTGTTTGGTTGGTTTTTTTTTTTTTTTTTTTTTTTTTTTTTTTTTTTTTTTTTTTTTTTTTTTTTTTTTTTTAATGCCTATAGACTCAGAAGGAATCCTGAGTCTACTGAAACCAGTGTAACCAGAATTACCTCCTATGTGAACATATTCCAAAGATCATCAAGTCAGAGGCAAGGTATCTGTGGGTTTTTAATGTATTGAGATCTGATTTTGTACTGGAGACACATTTTTATCTGAAAACTAACCCTAGCAGCTTTCTGCTCCTGTGGATGAAACTCAAATCCGCACCTGAAGTCCAGACATTACAATTCATAGCTTCTTAAGAGCAATTCCTGTGCTTTTGTCTGACAGACTGTTGAATGTACCAATTAGAGGTGCTTTTCATTTCCTTATTTGGACACTATTTCTATTAGAATGTAGTAGCACATACCACCTTTCAGTTAACCTAAAGACTAGATCCCAAAACTAGGTAGTCAGCGTAACATTCTGTGGTAAACCTGGGTTTCAGACTGAGGACTGTGCTTCTGTGAGATACCTCAAGCCAGATCTTTTGGACCTGTTTCTCCTTCCAGGTCTGCTCTTTTTACATTGTCTTTCTCTGTTTTTGTGCTTACACTTATCCCAAGGTGGCTCTCACACAGATCTGTTCATACAGGAATCTGATTAAAGTAAAATAGCAGGAAATTACCCTGGTGATCAGAGTAATTTTTTTTTTTTTTTTTTTTTTTCCTGAAGTTTAGTGAATTGAAAGGAATTATGTGGTTAGGATGAGAGTTGGCTGAGGGAGGGAAGGAGGAGCAAGTAATTTCTTTTTGTTATGAGCAGCCTATTAACTCCACTCAGCCATAACATTAGATTGCACCCTAACTCCTTTCCTACTYAGAAAGTCCAACCCATAGGCTGGTTGGATGCTCTGAGGATCCTCAGGCTCACAAGTGAGCAAGCAGAGTTTGTGCTCTAGGAAGATGAGTCACAGCCACGTATATTGTTGTACCTCTGTATTATTGCTACCCCTTGGTTAATCAGAGGTTTTCTGTAAGACAGGGAAAAGTGGAAGAGATGTAGTTTACTTCCTCTGCCCTGTGGAAACAAGCTGATACTAGAGACTGCCACCTGAAAACAGAACCCCTTGACAAGGGCTTGGTCTCAGTGGGGCTGTGGCTGTTAGCGCAAACAAGGGTTCAGTGTCTTAAGATGGAAACAGTTGCAGCAGGTACACATGCTAGAGGCTTGATGTGTAATACAAACATAGCCATACATGGCATATATGTAAAGATGCAGTAGGTAGTTAAAACACTGCTCGAAATACCAGCCTTAGGAGCAGGACATACTGAGAATCAGCCTTGCAGTGTGGCCTGCTTCCATGGGGGCTGTAAGGTGTGTCACTAACAGAGCTTGTCATGCCCAGCTGCTTGGCTTGCTTGTTAAATGTGGAGCTAATGCTCTGCTGCTTCATGTACACATGGGTGCAGGAGGAAGGGCTGTCAAGTTCATTTTGACTAGCTGCTTATTCAAAAAAAAAACAACCACAACAACACAACTGGATTTTTCCTGTTTCATGCATGCTTTGCAGTATGGCTGCTGAAGCTGGCAGCTTGTCCAGGGTACTAGCTTCAGCTTGCTGCTATCTGAGCCAGCTCTAATTAGAGCATAAGTTTCAAATCAGTTTGTCCCTCAAGGAAGCTCTGCCTTTACCCTTGACTAATCTGTATGATTATTATACCTGTTATGGRGATGGAAGCTTATTGTTGAGTGTTTGATATGTAAAAACTACACCATCTACACAGCAGTTGAAGGGTTACCATAGTATGACAACATGCAACCAATGTTACTGTAGCTTTCTATGACCTGGTAAAGCCTTTTAAATTTCAAGTGGGAAGTCTTTCTTAAGAGTAAGTTTTACTTGGGCTTATTTCTTTTCTGTTCACAGAAGCCTTTCTGTGTTGGGTTGGTTTTTTTTTTTTCCTTACATGCCCTCTCTGTATCAGTTTAGGGCAATGTTCTATTACCAAGGATAACAAAAGAATTCCAGAATAATCACAAGGCATCCTTGGTTTTTGTATTTAATCAGTCATTTCTGATAAGTATGTTTTGTCCTAAAGTTGATAGAAAAGGAATATTCAAGCTTTTGCAAAAGAATCTTTCTGTAAAGCAGGAATCACTTAAAGCAAATGCACCTAAAAGTTATTAAGTCACCAGCACTAACTAGAGATTTTCTTGCAGTAAAGAAACAGAGCTCCATTTAAATTATGACCAGAATTCAGATTACTTAAGATAAATATGGTTGTATAAACTACTGGCAATTTGTTTAGATGAAGTTTTTTGCGAAGTATATTTTAAATTAATTTGAGAATATTTTGAATTCTAGAATCCTTGCTTGTAAAAGGATAATTTTTTTAAAATGGTTTGTAAAATAGTGAAGATGACCTTAAAGTCTTATAATGCAAATACAATAAATTGCTTTCTCTTGGTTTGCTTGAAGTGTTTTACTGGAAAATAGTTGGTTTGTATGTTTTCTTGGCAAGTGGCCTGACCCTTGCTACATTTTAGGGAATAATGTCTTACACCACCAGATGTTAATGTTAGTTCCTGTTACATATCCCATTTGATAGCAATACTTTCCAGACCTTTCTCCCAGAAGTGCTTTCAGACGCTGTTGTCTTTGAATAACTGCATTAAAAAAAGGAATAAGCAGGCCAAGGTTTCAATGGTTGTAGAAAACCCACAAGGTAAGTAGCAACACATTTGGTACTTACCTTTTAATCCTGTGTTGTGATTGTAAAATATAAATGACCACATCTACTTTGTGGTACCAGCACTTTGAGCAAGAACTTTATACCAGCTTCCTTTTTGAAGGAGGTGGGAAATAAACTTATTTTGTGATCATAGATGAGGAGTCAGGCTGTACTGATGGTAAAGACAAGTGATTAAGAGACAGCCAGTGGCAGTGATAAATGCCGTAAGGAACCTTACCATCCTGCTGGCAGTATATAACAAGTCTTTATTTTAAAAGTTGAGTGCTCACATTTAAGACAAAATAGAGACAAAAATAATGCACACATCATTTTTAGGACACTTAGAGAAATGCATTCACCTCACTCAGTTTCAGATTACACCACAGTTATGATACCCTTAGCAGCCCAATAAGTTAGGAGGCAGGTATCTCTGGGATATTGCACTGTTCAATAAGCTAGAACAACAACTTCCTCTTGTTGTTAGAACAATGAACCATTACCAGGACAGACCACATTATAAGAGCCTTGAACAGCTTAATACTTACATCAACAAACCTGGCCCACATGTAACTGGATTTCAAGTATATTAAGTATTCCACAACCTCCAGCCAAAAGTCAAATTTTACATTGCAATTAGAGTTTAAGTCAGCCAACCCAAAGATCTGCATTCCAATTGCCATTGGATTCCAAGACCTGCTTTTCCTATTGTAAGCATTACAGTAGTCACAGTACAAGACTCCTCTTGTTGATCCCATGAGGTTACCCCTGCTAAGACTGTGTTCTGGATGGGGCAGCAACATCACTATTTCTGCTGTTGGGCATCTTTGTGGAGTTTGCTGTAATCCAGGGATGAAGWAGTACATCCTTCAGGGGCAGTCGATGGAATGGGTTATGCTTCAGAAGCTTTGAAATTAAATCCCTTGCACCTTCTGTTACAAATGGAGGAAACTTGAATTCCACCTAAGGAAGGACACTAAAGATGATGCAAAAGTTCTTTGGYGGTAACCAAACTAGAGAGACAAAGGGCTCTACCCTCCAAGGTACATCTAGAAAGGAAAGCTGCATCAGCCTTGTGGGCTATGCATCTTATGCCTATTGAGATGAGATTAAGTAATTTCACCATAATCCTGATGAAAACAAGGTTCTCACTACTTGTAGAGGTTAAGCTAGTGTATTTTTCAATGTACTTCAAACAAGATTAGTTTGCCAGAACYTTTCTAGGCTATGCAACAGGAAAAAGTTAAGCTTATGTATTTTTAGTAACACCTTGAATGTTAAATGTTCATTTTATAAATTAGAAAAGGAAACTAAGAAGATTAGTTGCTTTACGAAAGAGGTAGAAGCTCAGAAGCAGGCAGAAACAGGGTAGAACCAAGGAAGTAAGGCAAGGTATCTTAAGGTCTCTTACAGTCATTCTACCAAATGACTGAAGACAGCTTTAGGGATCTAGTTTTATGCATATCATTATGTCTTGCTACTGTTCCAGTTATAATACATGCCCTTCAAGATGACCATTTGTTAAGCTTCAGTAAGACAATAGAACTGAAAGGCAGCACAATTCAGCTAGTCCAAATAAGTGTTGGCACATACCCTGGAAATAGCTCTGTAGGTTTCCTGGTATGTTTCTGCTTCAAAAGGTGGTTTCCCTACCAGGAATTCATAGCACAGAACTCCCAGGCTCCAAATATCCACCTTTTCATCATGTGTTCTTCCCTCAATCATTTCAGGAGGCAGGTAGTCAAGTGTCCCACAGAGAGTTGTTCTCCTGAAGAAAATAAGTTAATTATTTACCAATTATGGCAATTATAAGATCCATTTTGAGAGCCAGATAGAAGCTAATGGTGGCAATCATCTGTACCTCAGTGCAGTCTACCCTGGATAGACTCAGCACCACCAGAATACCTGGTAAAGACATTCCAGCAGTAAGTTTTCTACTTTGGCTTTAAAGCATCTCAGTCACTGCATTCAGTCTTATCCTTCCTTTTTTCATCCCCTTGCTAGATCAAACATAGTCTTCCTTTGTCAGGTGCAATTCAGACTAATTAAGGAAATGTCTTAAGTATATTGCTAGTGTGATGTTTGAACACAAGTGCTGGTCTGTCATCTCAGGGACCACCACTGTAACCCTACAACAGTACACCAACCTTCTTCACTTGTTTCAGGTTCAGCAAGTTTTGAACTATACAAGTTGAAAAAACAGGATCATAACACTCCCTCTCTGCTACACCAGTTGACTATTAAGACCTTTGCTGCAGTGGCCCAGTTCTTAAAGGATTTTTTCCCAGTATTTTAGGAAGTTCACATTTACCTCCATTCCACAACTGTAAGTGTGACAAGAAAGCTAACATTCTCACTACAGGAGTATTTCACTGCATAAGATACATACTGCACTCTCACCTAGAAGATGGAGCATGCACAGACCATCCAAAGTCAGCAATTTTTAATTCTCCATTTGAGCCAAGTAGCAAGTTTTCTGGCTTGATGTCTCGGTGAATCACACTCTTCGAATGACAGTATGATAGGGCATCTGCTAGTTCTGTGATGTACTGTATTTAGAAAGAGAACAAATCTTTAAAGACATTGTCACTCTAGCTTATCTGGCTACAGTATAGCCTTTTCTAGGCATAATTGGTAGTTTGAATTAGAGCAATTATTCCTTAAACCCTTGAAGTCTGGCAATACAGGCTCTGCCTGAAGTGACTAAGCACTTGCAATATTAAGCAGTGCTGAATATTGTTATATTAGTGCTGTGCAGTAATTTGTCTTCCCAACTTACTCCTTGTTACAAGTGCACAAGCAAACTAGCACCTAAGGAATCTCAGTTTCACACAACAGAATACAGAACTTTATCTAGCTTTATTCTAGCTTTACRCTGCAGATATTCCAGATATGAAGACCAAGTAATGTATAAGAAGCTAGAACAACCTACAGTAGCAGTTCTTTGCTCATCAAACTTGGTAAGCTTCTGAAGTTCTTTGTAGACTTCTCCACGAGGTGCATACTCTAGAATAAGGTAGACTCTTGTAACATCATGGAAGTAGCCATATAATCTGAGAATGTTGGGGTGCCTGCAAAAAGATTTAAGTATTCTTCTGAACAAGGTATTTGTCCATATAACTTTAATTTCCCTTTCCTGCCTCCCCCCTTTCAAGGCAAGCATAGGAACTTCAACACTTTGTAAGCGTTCCTTCAGCTCACAACATATCCATTAAGAGAGCTTCATAGCAGATAGGTGGTATTTATCAAAGCAGCAGCTTAGACTCCCTACTAGCAAGCAGCTAGCCAAGAGTCTGGCTAATTCCTATCTTCTTGAACATACCTTTTTACAGCAGCTGGAAGAGTAGATTACTATTGAAGGTGCCAGTTCCTATGGGTTTTGGAATTTAAGCTTAAACACTTTAAACACTTTCTGTGAAACAAAAAGTTTCTTCAGCAAGCTGGGCTTATTTTCCAGGAAACAGAATACCAAAAACAAGCTTGGACTCTTGAGAAATTGCAGTTACCCACATAAATGCAAGCAGCAGACAAGGGGGTTTTTTTGTAGTAGAACGATTTGTTATGAGGTTACTTCATTGCAAGCTAGACAAAGGTAAATCTTGGTGCAGAAAGGCAAGAATCCTAACTAGCAATTTCAAGGTGTCACATGTTTGAAAAGAAACTTCTCTTTTCTTCAACAGGTTATGTTATCATAAACAAGGTCACTTTGCTTATTTAAACACAAACGAAGCAAAGAGTGTAACTGGTCACTAAACTTTACCTAAGATGAGACTGTATTTCAACTTCTCTTCGTAGCTGATGTTCTACACCGGCTTCCTCAAGTTGTGTTTTAAAGAGCACTTTCAGTGCAAGAATAAATTTACTCTGCTTTTCACGTGCCAGGTACACATTTCCAAATTTTCCTTTCCCCAGAGGACGACCAATTTCAAAATCGTCAAGAGACCATTGCCTTCTGCAAGAAGAAAGATCGTTATAAAAGCTAGATACTTGTGCGGGCTTTGACTCCTAGTTTTACAATCGATAACGTTCTTGTTCAACAGGCACTTAGTGATCCGAGCTAGATTTTAGTCTTTAAAAGACCACCACCAAGAGGATAAAATACACATTGAGACTTTTCAAAAGAAAGTTCTGAAAGCTAGTCTCTTCCTCCCTAAAACTTACACACAGAGATACTAACATCAACCACGCTACTACAGAGTCAAAACTGTGTATACCAAGCCAGGCTCATTTCAATACACTTAATACAGATGTAGTTACTAGTGCATGTCAGAACAGCGCTGTTTAAGGTAGCCATACTACAAACCTAACTTCATCCTTAGACTCCAGCCTCTCACACATATGAAGGTGGCTTTGTTTTCAASCGTACATCTCACGATCGGAGCAGTGGCTATCAGTGTTCTCTCATGGAAAGAGCTATTACTCATTTAGCCAGAGGTTTTCTTTTGATTACAGGAAAGTCCTTGTTCCTGAGAATTACCAGGTCAAAGTAAGCTTTCCTAGAGTTTCATATGTTGGCTCTGTGAAGTGTAGGGCCACTGGTCTCCACAACCAAGGGGCTCAAGTAGCCTTCAGCTTAGCTGCAACTTAGTTGCAGCATGAAGTCCTAGAAGTTAAAAACAAGCCTAGTCCAACAGGACTCAGTTAGCTAGAAAAATTTAGGCATAAAACTTACTTTTTAGTTTCTTCATTTTTCTTTTTAGCAGTCTCTTCATTTTTCTGTTTAGAGGCGCTTTCTGCTTCAGAATTTTTTGCTACGTATAGAGAAGTAGATCAACTTTATGAACCAGACCCATGAACACAATACAAAAATTCACATGGGAGCAAATCTAACCTCTGTGCAGTATCTGCAACAGTTCTTAGAATACATTCAATGACATTTTAAACAACCTAGTGTAGGTTACGATTGGCAAAGCAGCATAGCAGTTATCAGTGATATCAAAATGTAATTTTAAAAGCTTTCTTAAAACCAAAAAAAATTAAGCTTCCCCCCAAAAAATACAGTATTCTTGTATATAAGAGATTAACATGAATACTGGAAAAACTGTGATGTATTGAGTGCCAATTACATTAATTCACAGCTGACCAGTAAGCATCTGGAAATTTTTCAACACCCATATTGGCTCTAAATGGGTAATCCTGGCAACAAGGATAGGGCAGTAGCATCTAAGCTGCAGTACGTGCTGCTATTCTGTTTCTGGGCACAACCAAGTACTTCTCTACAGGACTGTCTCACATCATCAACATCAGCTTTAGGTTTTCTGCACTGCACTCTGCTTCACAGAATAGGAACATCCCAAGTGTCACAACTATATCAATACATGTACATCATCTTCAGAATTACCAGGTACTGGAGCCTGTTGAGGTTTTTCATTGCTCTTGCTCGGAACTTGAGGCCTAGCAGTCGGTTGGACCAGAAACTTTGGTCGGGGCTGCTGCGTCGTCTGGTTATTAGACAGTTTTTGGTTTGACAGTGCAGATTTTTGTGATTGTACAGGAACTCGCTGGGCAAAGTTTGAAGGACACAGAACACGTTGTGCTTGAACTCCACTGTTCAGTAACCGGCTCTGGGCAGAATGCTGAGACACAGGGACACGTTTCGGGCCATCCCCAATGGGATTAGCAGTCTTCAAAAAGAAAAATTGTATATTAATTGTAGAATAGCATGCTATAACCTTTATGGCCCCATTCAGTAGAGCAGAAAAAACCACAAAGCACATTAACAGGAGATGTTACAGTATTCTGATCTTATGTTTTAAGAATTAAAACATTCTTAAATTTCTACATTGTAGAAAACTGCTAACAACTTCTTGTCAACAGCATGCTTCTTTATAGCTAGCAGAAGAACTTTTCCACACACATCTATAGAATATCAGCCAAAGGTGATAAGACAGCAGATCCTTGCTATAAAAACATACACTGCTTTGCATCATTGCTCCCTTTAGCGCTCTTCATATTGAYATACCTTGCACTGCACCAGGAATTCAGCAGAACAAAGCAAGTTTATTTAGTAAGGTTCAGCTATCTGCTTTTAATCTTTTGCTTCCAGTAAAGGAAGGTAGTTTAGGCTTCTATTTAAGAAATTCTTAGTTGTTTTAGGATAGTTTGCCTACAATTAAGTTCAAATGCTAATGATTAGCTTCTCACCTTTTTTTTTTGCCCTCTAATGATACCTATGCAACAATTCTTTCTTCCCCTAGATGATATTTAGTCTTCTGGTTCAGTTCACTGAAAATAATGTACCAACAGCTTGATTAAAAAGAAGTTTTGCTTATGCTATTCTGAAACCTTACCAAGACCTCTTTGTTTTTAAGTTAAAATAATGAGAAAGTGTCTGTGTTTCTATACACAAAAATATGTAATCAGGGTGATCTTGAGTACTCCTGCATGGGCATGAGAATAGTGACGTTAACATGATGCTTGCTTTTGGAAGCCATATCTGGAATAAGTTGCCTACACACATTTGCTCTCTTTAAGTGATCTTAAATTATACTTAAAAAATTAGGAGGATTTTCCAATTCAAGTAGGAAATACCAATATTAGCAATTAAAAGAAGCCAGCCTTGGGCACTGTTCTCTCCAAGAGAAAGCTACTGAAAGATAAAGTTGGCAATTGTTTCCTGTGCACAGAAAACATGGTTCCAGACTATTTTCCCCCTTTTTGTTACTTAGTACAGTTATCAATAATTACTAAAGACAGTTTGAAGCCTGTAGCTATTGTGTGATCAGGAGAAATACACCCACCAACCTAATAAATCACTTACTTTCGTGGCACGACTGGGGTATCCAGAATGGTTCTCTTTCGTATTCTTGTCCATAGTGCCTAAGGAGAAGAGGCGCATATAGCTTAGCCTACRGATGAGGCGTAGAGAATAGGGGTCACTTTCACAGAGAACACTACGTCTTCGAGCTCTTCCAAACGTGTGTCGTCGTCCCCCCCCGCCCCCCGTTCCAACGCCGGGAGGCCCCGAGGCAGGGCCGGGCCTGCCGCAGCACACCGCCTCACACTCCTGYCCCGCAACCACCAGCCTGCCCTCACAGTCTCCCACTGGCCGGGCCCGTCCCTACCAGCACCTCCGGCGGGCAGGGTCCCCYGTGCCGCGGCCCTGCCCGCGGGTCGCGGCCCCACCACGGAGCCCGGTCGCCCGCTCACCCCCAGCCTCCACTCCCTCCGGCTGCCGCGGCTGTTTGAATTCAAACCGTCCTCCCTTAAATACCCTTTAAACTACCGCCTCTCGCCATTGGCCCCTCTCCCGCCGTTCGCGCCCGCTGATTGGCTCCTTTTCAATCGGCGCGCCCGCCGATTGGCTCTCCGCACGCTCCGCTCGTTGCGAGGCCGAGCCTCGTCGCCGCGAGCCTCTGGGGCGCATGCGCAACGGCAGCCTGCTGCGTATCCCGAGTAGGTCCAACCCGCCCGCCCCGAGGGCGGTGTTTGCGCTACATGCGTATTTTACGTACCGTCTCTCCGCCGCTGGCTTCTTCCGTACTCCAACTGCGTGGATCGGCGCCCCGCTTACACACTTTTCTCCGCAAAGTCTCTGCCTGGCCGGGTCTTCCGTTACGCAAATCGCGTACGCCCAGACCACCCACCTGTGGCAACGCTACAACTACCATCCCTTCCTCACAGCCACTGAGGCCTCGGAGCGTGCCGCCGGCGGCGGGGGGAAGGGCGTCAGGTTAGTCCCGCATCCTGCGAGGCACCAGCCTCTTCCCTCTCCTCCTCCACACACGCACCCGCCGCCCCGGGCCGAGGGAGAGGCGGTGCTGCCACCTCGCGTGGAGCCGAGCGCGAGTGGGGCCGGGGGCCATTGTGTCCAGCCGGCGAGGTAGGTGCCCCGGGTGGCAGCTCGCAGCCCCGAGGCGCGGGAGGACGGGCAGAGGGGTGAAGCAGGCCTCTGCCTCGCGCTCGCCTGGACGTGCGGCCCAGGGCAGCGCTCCACGTGCCGTCAGCTCTTGAGGACAAGTGCGAAGGGGACGCCCGCCTCAGCGCAGCGCAGCGCGCCAGGGGACACCTGGCCTGAGGTACCTTCGCCAGCCCGCCGACCCGTCGTGTCACAGCAGCGGTGAGCCGCAGCCCGTGGTAGCTTCCAAAACCGAACAGGTTCCTGAGGAGACGCTGAGCGGCAGTGGGACGACGCTGGCAGCGGACGATCAGTGAGTGCAGTTTGTGAGTAGCAGCGTAAAAGGAGCGTGAGGCTCCTGTGCTGTCTCAGTTGCCGGCTGCCTGAGTGGTCCTGCTCACGCCCGTGAGGGGGACCTTGGCCGCTGAGTGACAAGCGGCAGCCGAAACTAGGTTCAGTACTTTGGGCCTCTGAAGAACCGTGATTGAAGGCAACTTTTAACTGTCTCTGCGGTGCTGAAAAGAAGCGCGAAGGCGACCCTGGTGTGTGTGTTGGTGTTTACAAGTGATACAGGATAGGTAAAAAGAAGATGTCAGGTCGTCGTGTCGCTGCAGCATGTGATAGACGTCAGCTGCCACGGGGCATGGGTAGCATGGCATCCCCCCTCCTTGACCCGCGTCCACTTCGACTACCGTTTCTCGAGGCTGACGTGAGTAGGACTTTTGGGAGGGTGGTGGTGTGCTCTCGGGACAGGCTCTCAGCCTGCCGAGAGACCGTGCCGTCTGGCAGTGTGAGATGCTTGCGACTGTGCAGCCTCAGTGGCTGAAATCGTCGGGGAGGCCTGCAGCGCTGAGCAGCAGTGCCAGCAACTTGTTATTTCACAGCCCGTTCACGTCCCTGTGTTTGGGATCCTGGTGTCTCAGCGGAAGCAGCGTTTCGGAGCTTTGCAGCTGGGACACAAAAGAACCCCGGCCCCCCGCCATCAGCCGCCCTCCTGTTAGGCGCCGGCCCCCCGCAGCTCCCCGGGCGGCTCAGCCAGCGGGGCCTGCCGCCCGCATCCCGCCCTGCGCGCGGCTCTGCCGGCCTCGGCCAAGGCCCCGACCTCCCCGGAAGGGGGAAGCGGGCGAGGGACCCCCGGACGCCGCGGCGGTCGCCGTGCCTCCCCGCTCCGCCCGGCCCGGCCTGAGCGAGAGCAGGGCCGCAGCACGCTGCGCAGCGTCCTGTCAGCCGGCAAGCACTGCCCGGACCGCCCCCACCCCGCCGCGCGCCCCCCCGCCCCCGCCCCTCCCCGCCGCTCGGGGGCTCCCTCGGCGCGTCACCCGTCACGTGACACAGTGGGACCTGCCAGTGCCCGGGCGCGCGCGCGAGGTGTCACGGTCATGTGATGCTGCAATTCTCTCCCTCAAGAGTCGCCTCCAATCGATTTGCGGGCGCTCGATGCAGCAGCCTTCGCGGAGGAGCATTCTTCGGTCCCGGCCGCCGCCGCCGCCTCCTCCCCTGCCGCCGCCGCCAATCGATGCGCTCAGGGCTCCGGTCGCCATTTTAGGGGGAGAGCGAGGGAGGCAGAAGGAAGGGTCGGTAGGTACTGGGGCCGCTCCGGGCTCTCCCTCGCTTTCGGCTCCGCTGCCTGGGCCGGGTCTCGCCCCCCGCAGCTCCCGCCCGAAGCTGCCTGTCCCCCCGCGGCGTTCGGAGCCCGCTCCCGGTGACCGCTGTGCTCCGGCTAAGCACTCCCCGCCCTCATTCAGTCCCTTTCCCCCACGCCCCCTCCCTGCCCGGTTATTGGTCCCCGGACCCGGTTATTGGTCTTGCAGCCCGGGGCTGGGAGAGGGTGTGCGGGCGGGTGACCGGCATCTGCCGGCCGGGAGGAGGCGCGGGGAGGATGCGGTCTCCCGGGATGAAAGGGAGGGAGCGGGCTGGGGCTGTGTGAGGGTGGCGAGGCGTTTGGCTTCCCTGCACGTTTTGTGTTAACCGCCTCCCTGGTGCCCGGGTCTGCCGGTGCTAGCGAGGCTGAGTGAAAGATACTGACAGAATCATTTTGCTAACTAATGCTGCATTATTTCTGTCTTCTCTATTGCACCTTAATACAATTCGTGTTCTGTTTATTGGCGAGATTTTCATTTCTACAGCAAACAAGTGCAACAGGTTTTTCCTTTTTTTTTTTTTTTTTTTTTTTTTTGTCTTTCATTCCTAAGTCTCTGAATCTTGCCTAAAATATGGTAGTATTTGGTGTCTGCACTGAAATTCAGCAGAATGTGCTTTATTTAAAGGTTGTGGTTGTTCCATGCAACTCTCTTGTATGTGATTTTTCTTCTTTATTTATTTCAGGCCCCTCCAAGGCATTCCTTGCTCACAATGTATAGAACAAAAGTCAGTTTGAAAGACCGTCAGCAACTTTATAAACTGATAATTAGTCAGCTGCTATATGATGGATACATAAATATTGCCAATGGCTTGATAAATGAGATAAAACCACAATCAGTCTGTGCACCATCTGAACAACTGCTGCACCTAATTAAGTTAGGTAAGCTGGAATAAAAAGCTAACATAAAAGTCCAGTTTCTAAATCCCTAGCTTAAATCCTTGTGAATTAAGAGGTTAGTGTTACTGAAAAGACATCTTTTATGCAAAGGTTATGTCTAGTAACAGCATAACATTTTTGTATATTTAGATACAGCCTTTGCCTCCGTGGCTTTTTTTGAAGGGCATTCTAGTTCTGTGTTTCATTCTTTAGCATGCATTAAAAGCAAAACAGATTACTGAGTGTTGTCAAAGTCTGTTTGTTTGAACTTCTTGTAACACGTAAGAATACCTGCCCAGGGTCCTGGGTGACTGGCAACCTTCTAAAAATACACTCCAGTAAATGGGATCACTGAGTCCACAGACCTAATAGAAAACTGACCCACACAGTTCTCTGCCAACTTTAGAAATATTTTCTATATGATTCTTCCTGACGGTGTTGGAAAGGGAGCAAGCCCGTCCATTGGCGATCTTCACTAGCCTTTATATATCAGTCTCAACAAAATAAGCTTCATAGTCTAGGGTCTCAGCAAAGGTATCACCTGTTCTCTCTCTGTGTATCTTTCTCTCTGAAAGTACTTCTGTGCCACAGTATGTGCTCAAAATACCTGAGCTGCTGTTGAAACAAGCTGACTAAGTTACTGGAAGAGGTCAAGCCATAACATCATGTCTTCTCTGTATTGTAACTGAACTGGTTCTGCTGCCTGAACTAGTTGAGTTCCAAGAGTATAGATATGTGTCTGTTTGAAATAAGAATAGCTAGACTCGAAATTTGTAGATGAAAGCAACAAAAACTTTTCTATTGCATTTGATCAGTTGATGATCATAGTTGGGCATGTAGCTGAAAATTCTTCTGTCTGCCCTGTTACCACTTCCAGTGCTGGACTGTCTTTGTTCTGTAGATGCATCCTGGAAATAAAAAAATTTAAAAAAAAAAATTTGTAGAGTGGGTGTGAAGAGGAGTAAAAATTTTCATTTGCAATGCTGGGATAGTTGTTTGCGGGGTGGGTTTTTTTTTTTTCTTCAATGCAATAAAACAGAAAGGAAAAGAATCGGTAAATGCTTCAGTTTTTTACTTCAAATCTCATGTAATAATGTTGGGGCTTGTTTCTCCCTCTCTGAAAAGCTGACTAGAGGCCTGTTGATGGCTTCAGTAACTGATTGTCAGTGCGTTTATCAGTACTTACCATCCTACAATATTTGCTTGTTGTATTTCCACAGTTAATTTTAAGAGCTGTATTCTGCTCTAGCGTAGCCAAAGTACGTCTCATTTCTCACGGGAAGTACTGCTGTATAACTAAATCTGCTGTGCTAGCTTAGCTTTGTTCAACAGGGGCTGCCTCTCCTAAAACCTGTCTCGTAGCTGTTACAGAAGTCTGTAGCATACATTTGGCCACAGCCTATCTGTCTAAGGAGAAGGTTAACCTGGTTTAAGTGCATCAACTTCTCTCTTTTCAGGAATGGAGAACGATGACAGTGCTGTTCAATATGCAATTGGACGGTCAGATACGGTAGCTCCAGGCACAGGAATTGACTTGGAATTTGATGCAGATGTACAGACCATGTCTCCTGAGGCTTCTGAATATGAGACTTGTTATGTCACATCTCATAAAGGACCATGTCGTGTAGCTACGTATAGCAGAGACGGACAGTTAATAGCTACAGGATCTGCTGATGCCTCAATAAAAATTCTTGATACAGAGAGAATGTTGGCCAAAAGTGCTATGCCTATTGAGGTAAAACATGACTTGAATCGTAACCACTTTGTGAATTCTTGAGGTGCTGTCTGTTTCATGCCATGTCTGTGCCTTGTGGCTGGCTCAGTGGGTTGGACTAAATATCTGTCTCGCCATATTTCCTACTCCAACAGCGGCTCATAAAGTACCCTTGAAGAAAAGGAAGAAGAAATAGGGCAAGTATACCTGTGTAACTTCTGGCAACAGCCTAGAGAATTGAGCCAGAAATTGCTTCTAATAGTTGCTGATAACTGATATATTGTATGAACACAGTTCATTTTTGAACGCACTTACACTTTTGGCCTCCACAGCTTCTAGTGGCTCTGTGTTTCAGAACTGTTTCACAGAATACATACTTACTTGCTTCAATTTTTCTCTAATACAGTTATCAGGTAGCAATTTAAAAGCGGGGTGGGTTTTTTTTGCACAGAGTGCACACCAAATTCTCAGCAGTATCCTGTGTGAGTAAAAGTTGCAGTTTTCCCAGTTGGTACAGCTTCCCTTAATTCTTACGGCAATACAGTATTTTGATTTGGACTGTTTATGAAGGTGAGATGTTTTCTTGCACCAGTTCTCTGCTACTGAAACTAGTTTGTCCTTGAGCAAGGCAGCTGACCTTTGCAAAGATACAGGGATCTTATCTGATAACAATATATAATGGGCCTTCAAATAATTAAAGTAATAGTGATTATGTGCCTAGTCACGTGTCAGAAAGGTAGCAGTTGTTTGGCCACTGGCAAGCATAAAACCTACTTTTCCTGTCAAAAGCATGTTCTGCTTTCTAACACTCTAACTTGTTGAATGTTCTTTGTAGGTCATGATGAATGAGACAGCACAGCAAAACATGGAAAATCACCCCGTTATTCGGACTCTGTATGATCATGTGGATGAAGTTACATGTTTAGCTTTTCATCCAACAGAACAGATCCTAGCATCTGGTTCAAGGGACTACACACTTAAATTGTTTGATTATTCAAAACCTTCTGCCAAAAGAGCCTTCAAATATATACAGGTTAGATACAATACCAGTTCAGAGCAACCAAAGCTTGAATGTATAAGTACTGAGGTATCAGTGAGCTGAATTGTGTCTGAGTTTATAAGTGGTTAGGTGTGTAGGAGTATGCAGCTACAAAATTTGCAGACATTATGGTAATTACATGTTAAGAGTTTGTGCATAATGGATACCTATATTCTTTCAATCTAGTGCCTGTCTGCTTTTTGTAAATCTAGACCAAATCTAATATGGGTAACTTTGAAGTCAATTATATTATCTTTGTTTTGGAGGAGAGTTTGGGATTATGTGGTGGTGGGCTTTGGGGTATGTGACTGGCTGACAAAGCTTCCTGTCACTTTTGTGCAATATCCCAAAAATGAGCACTGCAAGCTGTTCTAGGACAAAAACTACGATACATGTAAAGGTAGCCTGTCATTTTAATCCTATAGGAAGCATTTTCTATTTTGCAAAAACAGAACACATTGTGCCAGTTGATAATTTAACTAGGTTTTTAGCACTTTAATACCACCAGAATTGACACTTCCATTTCAGATTTTTTTTCTTTCTTACACCAATTATGTATTTTTGATCAAACAGGAAGCAGAGATGTTGCGCTCAATTTCTTTTCACCCTTCTGGAGATTTCATACTTGTTGGTACCCAGCACCCTACTTTACGACTGTATGATATCAATACTTTCCAGTGTTTTGTGTCTTGCAATCCTCAAGATCAGCACACTGATGCTATATGTTCAGTAAATTACAACGCAAGTGCAAACATGTATGTGACAGGAAGTAAGGATGGATGCATCAAACTGTGGGATGGTGTTTCAAATCGCTGTATCACTACTTTTGAGAAGGCACATGATGGAGCTGAAGTCTGTTCCGCTATTTTTTCCAAAAATTCAAAGTATATCTTGTCAAGTGGAAAAGACTCTGTAGCTAAACTATGGGAGATATCCACTGGTCGAACACTGGTCAAGTACACAGGTATGTGGCAGGTGACCTTCCAAGTACCTTCTTTTTCAGTTACTGACCCACGGCAGGGGTGGTAATATTGTCAGAAGAATAGTAATTCTTAAAAGCAATGGGAGACTGCTGCKTTGAGGATAAATTGCCCCAAATTTTTGAAAACACTTAATGTAGACTAATTCCAGAAGAGAAGCTGTGATTCTTGTATGTCCGTCAGTGTAAACATATTTAGTCTGAGTAGATTTTGGAGACTTTCCTGACATCATTACTCCATTGCTGTGGAGGGAAGTTACCACTAAATTAGGAAAAAGTAAAAAGGAACACAGCCCTAAGGACTCGGACATTTGTGCAGAGGGTTTTGTTCTCTAGTTTTTCTTTAGTGTGTTTTACAGTGATTATTAAAACAAAACAGCATAATCATTTTTCTTGCTGGTGATCATTTTGATTTTGTGACTTTTCTATTCATTGCTAGACTAGGGGCACAATTTAAACTGGAAGGGTCAAAACTAACACCTAATCCATTTCTGGCTAGAGTAGGCCACTTTCCTGCAGAGTACCCACCCAGACAGGGGGAATCGAACCTACTTTGGGGCACTTGTTTTAACTACTAGACTCTTGTGCAAAAGATGGCTCTAGTAAGCCATGGCAATATTCTGAAAAACAGCTACAGCTGGTTTGTTTCTCTCTCTCTCTCTTTTTTTTTTTTTTTTTTTTTTTCTTTTCTTCAAGGATGCGATTCTGTGCAAGGTAGTCGTACATGAGCATGCTGACAATACCATGCTTTGATCTCAGTAGGACTTAAGAAATGGTGAACAATGTAGAAGCTTTGCATATGATAGCAGCTATGTGATGGGGGAAGCTTTTGGGTCAAGCAGTAATGCGCTTAAGCATTATGAGTCATAGCATAAAAGAGGAGAGGATGTTGAAAATTTTGTGTATCAGCTTTTGCAATGTGTACGGTCATTTTTTGTACGCTAGGTCTGTTTTGCTCTCAACCAGCAGGGTGCAGCACCTCCTTGATAAATTTTTGCAAAATACCAGGTAGGATGCAGGTGCGTGCATTGCAAAGTAAATGCCTATATATGAAACATACATTTTATTTGAAGGGTATGGAGGGAAGGTATGGCCAAGGTAGGTCATACAATGTGCCATATGATATATACATTAAAAACAAAAGTTGTCACTGATAATGAGAATCTGTGTATTCTACTATCTGTGGTCTTTCCCCTTAGTTAAGGCTGTAAGCCTCATACAAAAAATATAAGGCAAAAGTGCTCTTAAAGTTAAGTGATTGGACTTATACTGAGTGGTTGGACTTGACTGACACAGTTGGAGTAGTTAATCTTTCTGCCCTCGTAAGAAATTTTAGAATATACCATACATATAACTACAAAAAAATATTCATTATTGATTCACCTGTTGTATGTGGAAGTGGTAGAATAACTGAGAAAATAAGGCTCCTTTGTAGACTGCAGAAATTGATACTTATGGGAGGTTTACTCTTAGGTCTTTGGAAAATCCCTAAAACTAATCCTATTTGGGTTAATATTTTGCTGCATATATTTAGGAGCTGGTTTGAGTGGACGACAAGTACACAGGACACAAGCTGTCTTCAACCACACAGAAGATTATGTGCTGCTTCCAGATGAAAGGACCATAAGTCTCTGCTGCTGGGATTCAAGAACTGCTGAACGGAGAAATCTTCTTTCTCTTGGGCACAACAGCATTGTCCGTTGTATTGTCCATTCTCCCACCAATCCTGGCTTCATGACCTGCAGTGACGACTACAGGGCTAGATTTTGGTACAGAAGGTCAACGACAGACTAAGGACAGCTTTATAAAACAGTGATTATCCAGATTCGTTATATCATCTTGTATTGATTGTACTGCCAACAGATGCCTAGATGAAAGCCGTGCTGTGTCTGTTTTTTAATTCTGTCAAACATGGCAGAAAAATATCAAAATACTGAGACTAAGTTTTGCCCCACGCTAATTTTTTTATTGGTGTGTGTGGCATTAATTTTTGTAAGTCATCTCTAATTGTACTTAAGGAGTGYGTGGGGGAGAATGAAATGATCCTTGCAGGAAGGATTAAACTTGTTCTCCTGTCTTTCTAAATCCCGCGAAAGATAATGTGACTGTATCTTGCTCAAACTGGGCAGTATGAGCCAGTTTTGCTCTGCATTGTATCTGTGCAATCCCACTGAAGTCTGTTTAAAGAATGGATTACACAAGTAACAGCAGAACTTGCAAATATTTTAATGAAGCCTTAAGCTGCCTTCAGTTCTGATTCATTCTTTGTAAAGCTCTGTTTTGTATCTTTTAGCCTGGGGTTTTTTTGGTGGATTTTTTTTTTTTTTTTTTTTTTTTTTTTTTTTTTTTTTTTTTTTTTGTAATTGGCCAAGTGGACCTTCAATTCTGAGCCAGTCTTGTGCCATAAGAATTTGAAGCAGGATTTTAAATTGTTTAGATGAATTCAAGAAATGGTGTTCTAGTTCTGGTATTAAAGCTCAGACTTGAAATCTTGTCTTCTTTTGAATTTATCTTAACAAGTGGGACCTCAAAGTAAATTAATAATTTTTTCAAGGAGTATCCACATTGCAACTGTAAATATGACAGTGTTGCAGCATGTGAAAATGAGAATAATTTTGCCATAGAGACCTTTATCCTCTCAAAGAAAGAAACTGTTGTGCATATTAATTTTTGTATATGTACCTCAGAAATGTCACTTTGCTTCATTTTATTGAGGAATTTTCATTCTATAAGTCTGTTACACAGCACTTGAATTACATTCTTTTTTTTATTATTATTCAAAAACCCAGACTCGCATTTTCTTCTCCCTGTTATCTCTAATAGTCCAAGTTTCCCAGACCTTGTCATATTCAACAGAATTACAGATCATTAAGGAACTCTATGCTTAAACCTTCTGTAAGTTTGAAAATTCACTACTTATTTTTACAGATAGTTGCCTGTGCAAAATTTTAAATGTGTTCATTCAAGCATCCTTGTACAGTGCTCTTGGGCTTCACATTTGGGAGGCTTTCTGTAGTCAAAAGCTCAGCACTTGCTTTCATGAGGATTTTTAAATGTAAGATTGTTCTTACTGCTGGATTAACTTTCAGTTACCACTGATGAAGTGTCTTGTCAAGGGCTGATGAGGGTACAGGTTTTGTCTGTATTTAAATAAAGATTACCTTTTAAAAAGTTATTTAATATATAAAGAAGGAAATGTATTAGTTTTCTTTTCTATATAACAAAGGAGAAATGAATATTGGAAGGCTGTGTCTTTGGGGACATGTTAAAGCTTGATGAATTAGTTTATTGTGTTACATCTGAATCGGACATAACTATAGACTTACAGTATAGAATGTGGGGTGGTTTTTTAAAAGAGGTAGAGAATGAAGTTTAATTTTCCTCTTAAAGCTACTGCTATGTAAAACATTTCTTAGGCTTAGCAATCCTCTTTGCTCCTCCTCTGCCTCCCTTCAAGTTTCTAAAACTTTAGAAACATGGGAGGCATGAGATAGCAGTTCTGGTGGCTTTTTTGTTGGAGAAACAAGGAGAACCAGAGCTTGGTGGGAGGGAAAAGGGAAGTCCTGACACACAGTTATTAATGCACGCTGTACTCGCTCAGTGACAGCAGACCTCTGCTGTTACAGCCAGCCTGCTAAATTGATAGCATTGGCAATTTTTTTTGGAGTGCCACATTTGTTTCAATTCTGTTAAAGGAGCTGTCCATCAGTAACACATTTGCTACTGGTGTTTGGACTCTTCTATTTTTAAAACACTATTTTGGTGTTTTATGTATTAAACCACTGCTATGGTTGATAAGTTAGCAGCGTACTAGCTTTCACCTCAAGCTTCCTTAATTCTGTGGTCTTTTAACTTGCAGTGTAGAAATCGAGTTTTATTCYATTAACGCAAAAATGTCCTGACATTGGCACCTTTCTTTCTTTTCATATTGTATATCATCTTCCTTGAGGCCAGAAGTTTGGGGTTTTTCTGTTTAAGAAATAAGGGCTGGAAGAAACTTAACTCATCCTATTTAGGTAGATAACGCAACGCTGGAGTGAAATAGTTTAGTACTACAACATCCCAGTGGTACTCTGGTAGTTGAAGGTGGTTGATCGGGGATGAGAATGAGAGGGGGCAAGGCTGCTATACAGCATTCAGAGCAAGCACGCGTGGAAGTACACTAAAGAGGAGCCCATAGCTGCATCTTGAAGAACAAGGTTGTGTACACACGTCGTCGTCCTGTTAGATCTGCATTTGATTGAAGGGCAATACATCTTTTCACATCCTGTGCAAGTCTGGAAGTATCTAAGTAAACGTTCTTCGTGTGATCATGCTTACTGCTACAGTCAGAGGCTTCACACCTAGAAGCTGTATTTGATCAATTAAAATTCCAAAGCAGCCGYTTGCCCTTCACGAGTTTTGCAGTCTGTACCTCGTGGTAGCTACATCCCAGCAAGCTGCTCCACTCAGAGAAGCACAGTCATACTTGGGATTTATCACCTCCTCAAGAAAGTCTCCATCACCTGTCTAAAGGTCCGTTGTATCCATCTGGCATGTGACTTACTCTTGCCTCTCCTCGAAAGAAGCTATCATGGAAAGGTGGCAAGGTGATGCCACAGGTAACACATTAGGCCAACGAGCTATGCCGACATGAAAGCAAAGCAACATTGGAGACGAATCATAATTACGGTTTTGTATCTTTCAGCCTTCAGCATTCCTTGGCATGCTGACTTAGCAGTCAGTAACTGGCACACGGCTCTAGGGAAAGTCTTTTCTAAAAGGCCGCTTCTGGAATTAGGCTTGTTTGCCACCCACTGAAACAGATTTCAAACTTTCTACTTAAGAGGAGGTACTGGTCTGGGATCAATATTTCTCATTTCCTGGACACAGAGGCTGTCTTTCCACCAGAGCTGCCCTGTGAGACTGAATCCCAGGAAAACCGAAGTGCAATGAAGGAAAAGTCGTTAAGATAATTGTAGTTCAGGTTAGGAAGTTCTCTGTGTGGCTGTAAGGGACCCTTCAAACATGCTGCAGCACAACTGCTCTACTCGCTGAGCAGGATATTGCAGGACAGGAGCCGAAGCCCACGCATTTCCTTGTGTACGTGTTTAAGCCTTGGTGCAGCCAGGAGGAGACTTTCACGCAGCATTCACCCCCAGGTACGCATGGTAATACATAAGGTTTTCACAAAGCACCTTTATAACAAAAAATTGCATCAGTGCCTTAAAAGTTGAGACAACTTTGAAAGACATGAAAAATGTTGGCTTCGAAATCCTGAATTGATACGGTTGTGGCAGTCTTATTTCTGTCAAGCATTGTGCAGCCCCTTGTGGTACGTAGTATTCTTGTATTCATTACATTTCTAAAAGAGGAAATACAGGAACATGTAGCAAAACAGAGGGTGAGACTTCTGGCTGCGGTTAATTGCGACAAGTTGGTGACAGAGAGATCAAGGAAAATTCCACTTGCAGACATTTTTTCTCACTTTTAGACTCTAACAGGGTTTTTCTGTTTTGCATTCTGTTCTTTTTAATCTTACCTGTTGTCACAGAAATTATCTTCCGTAAGAATCTTTTCTACAAATTCCTAAATGCTTTTAGGGGTAGAGCTGTCAGACGTGCTTTCTTGAGACGTAGTTCCTAACACACGGTGACTGTGCAAAGTCTCTTCATCCTGCCATAATTACCTGTATTGCTCAAGTGACGCTGCTGGTGAATGACAACAATGGATAAAAACAAAAGAATCAACAGAACTGCAAAGGTATGTCTGGTTTTTTGAGTACAGCATATAAMCAATTAAGAAAAAAGGGTCCTAGAGTAGGGTTTGATGTTTGAATTCAGCATGATGCTTGGTGATGTTGGAAATGTTTGGTATTCTCATCTCAAGGTGGACGGAAGGCTCTTTATGATGCTCGTGTACCTAATGTCTCCCTGTGCTTTTTGTTGTGACAAAACTATTAACTGGAAGAAATGTYGTCTTGGGGAGGACTCTGAATAAAGCAGGATTCCCAAACAGCAAATCTCTGTGAATAAACACATTTGTGAAATAATAAATATATAACTTCAAGGTTCCACCTGTCTTACTGCTCTCCTGTAGTAACATTTGAGACACGGTTCTCTTGTCAGACTTTCAGTGACAGTCCAGGTGACCTGTTGCATGATAGATAATTTCCCTACGTTGCACGCAAAACAGAAGAAATTTTGAAGTACTGTATTTGTTCCTTTTGAAAGACTGGAACTAGTTTATAAGGTTTTTTACATTTATTTGTGTATTCATATTGCATCTAGTATAATTTTATATATATACATAGATAAAATAACCTGCTGCAGCTATAAGGGTTAGAGAATGCTGAAGTCTTGATTCAAAGTCAGTGCCTACTGTCTGCAAGTCTAATAAGCAGCGTAATGGAATTATTATTTTCATCCTGGATTATGATCTCAGTGTTTACTGTAAATAAACTGCCTCATGGAAATGTGATACAAAATATAGTGGGGGGGGAAAAGCTTAGTACTAGCTCGATGAGTCGTTCTTTTGCACTCAAAATTTTCCATTGAGGCACGTAAAGAGAAGAGGACTATTTTTCACGTTAAGTCATCAGAAATTGATGCAGGACATTTTTAATTTCTATACAGAGAAGAGAGTTTCTATTTCTAGGTGTGATATTTTCAGTTTTCTTGAACGGATTGCCAATGGCTAAATAAATGTAATGGTAGCAAGCTGATTTCTGTTCTGCTGTGAGATCTTTAGACACAGCCATAACACACCCAGTCAAATTCAGTTGAGTAACAACTGAAAGTCAAATTTATTTCTGCTGTATAATTTATGAACTGTTTATAAGGTTCCTACTACCCTAGCAGTACTGTTTGTTACAATATTTGAATGTTATACGTCATACGAAAATACTAAGGATATGTTTTTTCTACTATCCGGACTTCTTGAAGCACCACGTGCCAACCATCGGTAGCTTTACTGTGACAGGTAACGCTTTGCAATTATCGCTGTGCCCCAACTATTCCACCTTCACAAGGAAAACCGTTTCTGAAAATGAATTCAGTATATGAGCGCAGCCAGAGAAATGATGTTACTTCTTTCTTGTTGCATACATGCAACATAGTCTGCCCAGGAAACGTTGCACTCTTGGTGCAATTTAAAACACAGTTAGCGTGACGGGCTGTGCTTGGGAAATAGTTCTCGTACTGTTGGACAACGCTTTCTGTGCTGTTGCCAAAGGAAAAATAGGAGCGTTTTTTAAACACACATTAAATTGATCTGAAGTTTCTCTCTCCTTCCAAAATGCCCAGTTCACATATTCCCCTCTTGTCCACAAACAAGTGCGTGAAGAACGACATGAGATTTGTTTCTGTGAGCCCCTCTGCACCCRGGGATGTGTGCACCTACAGCCCCGCGGCTCCAGGGTGCCTGCTGCCACCCCCCGGTCTCCATCCCAAACACCTGGGAGCAAAGACGTGTTTCAAAATAGGATTTGCCAGAGCTAATATATTGAGCAAGGAGTTACTTAGATAGCCAAGAGAAATACTGGAGAGAATGGTGAAGTCTCAGACAATAAATTTGGGGCTACTCTCAGGGATGCAGTCGGGTGGAAGTGGACTCGATGCCCAGCTTTCCTGGGGAAATCTCAGAGGTAAAACTTTAGTTCTGTCATGGGCAAAACACTCCCAACCCAGGGAATTTTCACCTCATTTAATTTATTGCCAGTTAGCACAAACTTCTAATCACTGATTCCAATGATTGAGAAAGAATAAACCATGAACAATTAAGCAAGCACGTAAGTAAGCACCTTTCCTCCCCCCTCCTAGTCTCAGCTTGCCTTATTTTTGCGTGGGGTACGCTTAGTCCGCCCCAGTTCCTTCAAGGTCGTGACGGTGGCACAGGAGGTTGGGGCTGGGGGAAAAGCTCTGGCTGCTGCTGCAGCTCCGTGATTGTTGCCCATTTTCTTCCACTCCTCCGTGCCTCTGTCCCTGCCCCGGCATGGGACACCCGCGGCCACACTCCCTTGGGGGTCCCTGCCCCGGCGGGGGTCACCCACGGTCTGCGGAGGGGGTCCCTGCCCCTGCCTGGCAGGGATCCTGTCTGGGATTAATTCAAGAGAACATTTAATTGTATTTGAAAGTAGTTTTGTGGCCACAAGTTGTGGCTTTGTTACTTGTATTTCTGGATCATTTCAAATGCTGGCAGCACCTGAAAAATTCCAGGGTAGTAAGTGAGCGGCTGTTCCTTATCTTCTGTGTGAAGTGGAGTGTTCAAACTGGTAAAACTGCTGGTTGTAATAGTAAAAAAAAAAAAAAAAAAGAAAATAAAATAAATCCCCTGGAGGCATTCAAATGAGCTGCTTTGTGCCAGGAATGCTTTCCCATTTGGACAACTGCCTTAGCTGCTTGTCTGCTCCTAGCCCCAGCCCAGAGATGTAGATTTTGTTGAGAAAGCATTTTCAATTCAGCATTTTCTATTCAAGATGCATTGCTCTTCTAGTTACGTGATTGTGGGTTTGGGAGTGAGTGTTTAATTTAATCTTGAAGCTACCGTGGAAAGAGGAAGGAAAAGACTTTTGCCAGAGAAAAGGCAGCATGTACAAAGGCAAAACCAGTAAAAGTTTGCAAACCCGAAGATATTCACAAGTACAAAGCGGTAAAACCTGTGCATTTGCATAAGCACAACCTGGGCAGAGCTGTTGCTGAGCAAATAGCAACTATGGAGAATTTTAAATAACACTATTATTCCTTAATAATAATATTAAGGAATTTTTTTAAATAATCAAAGAAAACCCTTCAGCTGCAGTTAATGTTTAGCTTTCCTCCTCAGGTTTTCTGCCTCTGAAGTGTCATTACTTTGCAGTGACTTCCACAACTACAAAGGAGATCCGTTCAGTTTTCTAGAGACCTGAACGTGAAAATTTCAAAGTATAGCAAACCACTTTTAAGTTCAAAAAAACAGGAGTAAAAAACGATGCTGCAAAATGCTTTAAAATCCAGTCCTCGCCTTCTGGTTCATCCCCCCTGCCCTGTGTTTTCCTGTTAAGACGCAGTTGCAAAGCAGAAGAGGCATTTCCCCGGGGTCCCTGCAGGAGGGACATCTGTGTGTCCTGCACCAGGCCCTCATTAGCATCAGCAGCTGCAGGCCAATTGCACCCTGGAGATAATTTTGCTACGTAATTAGCTCCCTTTGTTCCTAATAGCTGCTCTCCTCTGGGGCTCCCAGCACAGGCAGCGGGAGGTGGAAGGAGGCTGGGCATTTGCTCTTCAGGCTTCCAGCCAGACCTTCCAGTGCTCCTGCCTAAGCCACTGGACTGGGCTTGGAGAGGAAGGGCTGGGGGAGAGCTCGTCCTCCTCCCTAGGTGATGGAGTAACAGGGAAGTAGGAGACAACAAAATGAAGGTCAATGTAAGTACTAGATTATTGTATGTCTGTTGCAGTTAATTTAATGGCTTTACTTATTTCATTTGTAGTGGAAGTGTATCTAGTGTAAAATCCGCATCTGTCAGGATCGCTTTCCAAAGCGTGCTGTTGATCTTGTTTGCATGTTACTAACAGAGCACATGGTCTTAATTTTTAAAATACAATCCAAGTTAAGCTGAAAAAAATGCTTTATCAAGAACAACATGGTACGGTTAAGAAGGGTAAGGTTTCATACCATGCATATTAGGCAATAATACGCCTTATTAAAAAGGTTACCATGAATGGCCCTGGCTGGCCATTAGGATATCCCTTCTTTCCATATTTTCTTGGAAATAATGAGCTTAAATGATTAACATTTGAATTATACATTATTTCAAAAAAGACTATGGTTTTTTACACTGATTACTAGAAAATGGGTAATGGAAATGTTTTCACAACTTGAGTCACTCTTTGATGAAGAAAATGTCAAGTAATTTCAGTATGAGTGATGTGAGCCTGGGAAAGGCTGTGCACTCTAGGATAAGGACTGACCACGTCCTGCAGTGCTCTTTGCAGAGAGAACTGAAGCTCAGGAGAGGAGAGGAGTGGTGGCAGTGTTCATTTTTAGGAAATACTGCTCTGCTCTGGGAGGAGGGGGGAATAAGTGGATGGATCAAATCTATTTTATAGTCATATGTTAATGTTTTTGCTCAGACTTCCAGCACAGCGCACACGCAGAGACCCAGCATTAGCTTGCTTTGTGCTAAGCAGAATTTCTTTGGCTGTGAAACTAACTGGATCTTTCAGCCTGACGYTCCAGCTGATCTCCGCCAGCTGTGACTCGGGGCAGGGTCTGCGCGGTCGCCGTGTGCCCTGGGTTAATGACAGGGGAAGGGGCAACGTACAGCTGCCGCACGGGAGCGGTGATGCACGCTAGTGATTAGGGCAGGTGAAAAACCAGCCCCTTCTTTTCCCAGAGAAAAGTTAAACTTTCAGATTAAATGAAACTTTGCCCAAAAGGGTGGTCTTAAAAAAGAATTAACGTTTTGGGGCAGATAACAGCAATGAGAGAGCGGGAGGAAGCGGCAGCCTTTGGGAGTTGCGGTGTTGCTGCTGATTCATTATGAATCAGAGAACACCCACCCCTGAGCCGCTGCCTCTTCGGTTGCTGTCACTTCTGCCACGTCCAGGGAATCAGCAGAAACTCCGCCGCAGGTCAGATGGGACGCAGGGACGGCATCCTGTCGTGCTCGTGCACCCAGGAGGAAGAACATACAGCAGTCATTGCAAATGGAAAATTTGCAATCTGCTCCTGACAACCTGTCTGAGGGATTTCTTGCCTTTTTCCCTGGACAGGCAGAGGAAGGAGAGCAAGGACCCTGCTCTAATGGGTCTCTGTGAAGCATCTATTGCTTAGGAGGCAGAAAGAGAAAACTTGTACTTATCGAACTTCCCGTATCTTTAAATCCATGTTTGGAAATAAATGTTGTAGTAAAATACAATTCAGATACTAAAAGGTTTAGAAAAGCCAAAAAAGTAAATTAATTTGGTGCATATGGGATAGTAGGAGGAACCAAAACCCAGAAATACATACATATTCATTTTTTAAATATCAGGAAATGGCAGTTTATTTTTTCTTTAACTTGGGCATGAGACCACATGTGAAAATGCTATGAATGGGAGTGAAATTCTGAACATACTGAAAACAGTGGGGGTTTCTGTTGGTTTTAACACAGCCGGAATTTGATTAACTACATGTATGGAGAAAATTAACAGAACCAGCTTGTAAATCCCACCCCTACGTCACTGACTAATGCGAAGCTGCACAATTTCCATTTAAGTGGTTCTGCCTGAAGTTTAAAAACTGGCTGTTCTTTATTTTATCAGAAACTGATTTGACCATTCAGAATTTAAAAACTGATGATTAGCACCTGGTTCCACCCTCCAAAAATCAATTAACCCTTTAAATGGGCAATAAAAGCAAGTCCTGATATCCACTCCTTGTTGAAGCCTGTACAAAAAGATCTGAAACTTCTGTATGAGCAGAACACTTATTTTCCAAAATATGCAAACAAAACAAAAAATACAGTAGAAGAACCTTCTGCAAGTCACAGAAAAGGCTGCACATCAAGTGGGACGTGCAAGCCCCAAGGCTAGAAGGAAGGCACATGCGGGTAGAGAAAGATCTGAGCATTTAAGGTAAATTCTTTCTTCTGTGGATGTTGACCATGTGAACGCTGTCCACA
Organism: Phoebastria nigripes; assembly: GCA_035582835.1. Taxonomy (NCBI): domain Eukaryota; kingdom Metazoa; phylum Chordata; class Aves; order Procellariiformes; family Diomedeidae; genus Phoebastria; species Phoebastria nigripes. The sequence goes on along the minus strand of JAYKAV010003388.1, from coordinate 1,634,191 downwards.
ATTAACTGAATTGGGCAAAACTTAAATAGTAGACCAAGTTGAGTCTATTTAAAAGGGGCTCCTCTGGGAAGCGTGTTCCCAGCTAACGGGGCAATGGAGAATGTTTATTTCTTCAGCTTTGTGTAGAGGTGAAGAGATTAACTGGAAACAGTTCTGTAAACATGTCGGAGRGTGTCACTGATGCATGAACATAACTGTTTAGCAAACACAACCCGCTGCCTTTAGTTGTATCTTTTCCTTCTCCTCAAATATGTTAAGTCCCATTTTTCTGCAGTAAAAGTGCTTACAGATTTTTTTTTTTGATGTGCAAAATGCAGCTGAAAAATATTTATCTTCATCCACAAAAGAAATGCCTGTGATTAAAACTATCTCTTTTTTTTGGCTTATTTCAACAGGTTTTTRAAGAGGCAAATTTAACACAACAGATGAAAAATCTTTTTTATTTTTTTCTTTTATTTGAAATGCCGTGAAGTACTACAGCACCTTTGTATCACATGAAATAGTATGTAGTAGTGAATTGAAGTTTCCAAATACAAACTGAGTGGGAAGGGGGGGTAGAGAAATTATTCTGGCAGATTTGCAGGCAAGATACTCAAATTATCACGTGATAATCGTGAAGGATTTTTCTAGCAACATTCGCATATATTTTATAAGGACGTGTTTTTTCTGTTGCATAGTACTATAGGCTGAGGATAGGGATTGGTGTAGGAGAGGGATCAGGAGATCTTGGTAATAGTGGGGGGTTTTTTTTGCCTTAGCACAGATGTCAGTCTATGTGAGTACTCCCATTCTGAGGTTATAGAATTTTATATTACAGACTTGTACAATTATCAGCTTTACTGACTCTTAATTAAAATTTTCCCTCTCYTCATTAATAAACATGAGTTAACAGCTTTCATTCCAAAGACTCCCAAGGGCTGTTAGGTTTTATAGTGGGAGCATTGCTGGATAAGGATACACAAACAATAAAGATGTAAAAAGTCCCAATTTGTAGGGAGAATTACGATCCTAACATCTGATCTACACTCCAATACAAGGAGACACACTTCCAGCGACACAAGAACTTTTCTTCACACCTAACTGAACCTGTGTTACCAGAGGTCTTATACTGTAAATCCATTCAGTGTGGTTGGCTCAATATATGTGAGTGATTTGCACTGCTCTGACGCGGTCATGGACTCTGTATGGGGAGAACGGTGTCTCAGGAGGCGGTTGCAGAGGATGCAACCTCTGTTTTCTAGGTCTGTGCTCTGTCATCGTCTTGTTAAAGTCTGCTCAGTGAGAGAAGGGTAGCCGTGCTGCCTGCCGAGCTGCTTTCTCATGGGGCGATGAACTGGCTTTTAAGATGTTCTTTGTCTTGGGAGATTTTTTTCAGGGCTGCTGACGGGCTGACAGGGAAGAAGCAACAAATGTCAAAGAAGGAAAAACACTTTGATCTCATCTGTGTTGCTTTAGTACTTACTACATATTGGTTATTGTAAGGACACATTAATGAGATCGCATAAAATAACAAAGAACTATACACAGCTGGCCCTAGATGGCATTTTGTGGCTGATAGCGTTAGACAGCCAGTTTCCGCTCCTCTGGTAATAAGGAAAAAATGCAGATCCCATTGGCCCCAAAGCACAGCTTCCTCCTAGCTAAGCATCCCGTAAGGTCTCTGTGATCCTGGGAATGCAGTACTTGTTTACAGTTAATGGCAGGTCAGAGATGCTTCTGCTTACATGATAGAAAGGGGCTGCCACAGTGATTCTTTACATCTGTCCTGGACAGCTGAAAGTGTAGATAGGGCCCGATTTCTGACAAATAGCCCCACATTAGATGAGCCAGAGCCTTTACTACAAGTAACCTCACTCCATGTAACTGCAGATAGCCAAGGTCTACCAAGTCTATCTGTGCTGTCGGATTAAGCACCCACCTGCCATAAACCTCCTGCAACTTTTGTCTATAAAATTGCTCCTACTGTTATTGGGATCACAAAATCAATTGGCTGGGATGAGTTCTCTTAAAAGTGTCTCTCAAAAAAAAAAAAAAAAAAAATTTCTTTGGAAAGCAAATTGGAACAGCTTTGGCATCCAGTGGCTTCTCAATAACTCACTCTATTTCTTAACACGAGCAGATGGAGCCCATAGGATGCTGAGCTGCAGAGCTGGCTGTGGGCAGGATGCCGGTAAGGGATGGGGCACGGATGGGAGAGTGGCGGTTCCTTACCCAACCTTGCAGTGCTTTGGTTTACTCAGTATGGCCATACCTTCCTCACAAGAGTATTGCTAGGGGTTTAATCTCAGTGGAACGAACATGGACGTAACCAATTTAGCTTTCATAACTGACCCAGCTCAGTGACTCCAGCAGGCTTTTTCTAGTGCCGTGGGATTCAGTACCACCTCAAACTCCACTAGAAAATCAGCTAACCTAGAGCAAGCTCTTTGCTGCCAGAACTACAGCACTTTCCAGTACCAAAGCCAGCTAGTTCAATGCTTGCTTTTAAGTATATCCTATAAAATAGCTAAATACATCAGCACCCATGATGCTAGGCATTGCTGTGGGTTTGTTACAGTTTGTTTTACCAGTATTAGGCTGATCTTCAACATCTGTTTCAGCATCCTGGGCTAATATTTGTTGAATCCACAGCTGGGACTCCTTAAAAACTAATGGAGCTTATATGAACAGTATTGCCTCCATTCCTTTGGTGATAACACTGCATAAAAGAAATGCTTCACAGATCTCTTCCACACCAGCCCTCGTGTGATCAGGTCCTGAGGAGCTGGGTGAGCAACCAGAAAGAATGCTTGGAAAGGAAACAAGACATAAAGGGACTTAATAGTCCCGTAAATAGAGGAGCGATGGAGAACACAGAGCAACATATAAAGGCAGACCTGTTTGACCTGTTGTTTTTACACCTTGTGAAAATGTTCCTCCTGTGTTTTTGGGGAGATTAGAATTCAGCAGAAATGAAGTTACTTCAGTGGTGTGGTGCTGCCTGTATTGGTTTTTCAATGTATTGCTGCAACTTTCTGCCAGGCTGCAGGCAATGAAAATACACAGAAGAGTCTGTTCAGGGAAGACGGTGGTGGGGGTTTTTTGTGTGGTCTTAGTGGTTTGGATTGGTGTGGTGTTTTTTTTTGTTTTGTGTGTGTTTGTTTTTTTTATCCTCATATTGCACTGCAACAAGAGGCTGTCTTTTGAAACAATTTTGCCTGGGACCTTCCTATAGTTTGCTCGTTACAAATTGTTAATATATTCTACGTTACACATGTTTCTACCCTTTATAAATTCCTTCAGAGACTGGTTCCAAGTCAAAAGGATAAGAAATCTTCATTAAAATACCTCCCTAAGTTCCTCTACCCTTCTTAAATTGCACTGAAAAACGTCAGCAAGGGCTGCAAGCCAGTTAAATCACTAATGCCTTTCACTGTCACCTGGAATTGTATCTCAACCGGTGGCTGGCCTATTACGCCAGTGATGGGCAGGTACTCCTGAAAGAAAATCGTGAAAACTTGAATGATGTTGCTGTGCACTTATGCAATACTGAAACTGAGAGTGGATGGAAAAGATTCACTCTCCAGTTCCRTAGTACTGACCATGTGTCCTGAAACCTGAAATTTAATTAAGCGCTGCCTTCGGTAGAAGAACCTTTGCTGCGTTTGGTTTTTTTTAGTTGTTGGTTGTTTTTTGTTTTTTTTTTTTCTTTTTCCCCCTCCCCTCTGCTGTTTGAGAGCTCCGCTGACCTGCAGAGGTCTGACAAATGACAATCTTCCAATTCATTCATGTTCTATAGTCTGGAAGTTGGGGCCTATCTCCATCACTTCTCTATTTAAGGTCTTAAATTTTTTGGTTCCAGCCCTACAGATGGGATATGAGATGATCTATAAACAGGTTTGTTCTAGCTAGGTCAGGTTTCCCAAGGTGTTCTATAATTTTTTTGAATCCCCTGCTTGGCTTGCAATTGAGATGATTTCAAAGGTTCCTGAGTATTCGTGTTGCCTACAGATGTGAGCCCACATGCCCTAATTTGAGCTCCACAAATCAGAGACCACCTTTCAAAATTTGAACCACTGTGTTCTGCTTTGAATTGGTATCTCGCTGTGGGCTACTCGCCCTTGGATGTCTGCACAGCTTTATTGGCAAAACCAAAGGAATGTGTGCTGCGCTTCAGGCGAAGAGACCCCTCTGTTGAAAAGGTTTGTGACTTTCATGGTGTAAGTTTAAAATTTAACTTTTCACTCGGTGTGGGTGCCCCTGAATATATTCATCTGACTTTGCCAAATGAAATGTTGGGCAGTTGAGTTTTGACCACCTTTCTGTGGAATATCTTTGCTGTTGAATGGAGCTTAGACCTCCCTGTTGCTTTCATTGACCTGGCTGTTCTCTCGCTTCACTCGTTTTGCAGCAAAGCAGACCTAGCAATGTCTAGGAAAAGAGATGAGAGAATAGTTGGAATTATTTCTCCTGCTAATACCTGCTACAGTCACATTTTAGTGTTGCTAAAGTATCACTGATGGAAAAAGTACCTCCTCGCTCCGCATAACTGAGATTGTAGTCTACAGTAATTATTTGCAGAAATTCTCACTGACATGTACGGGCCAAATTCTGACCTAGTGAAAATCAGCGTATTTACTCTAAAACAAATGAGATACGAAATTAGACTTGCATAGTTTCATACATTGATTATTTAAAGAATTAGGCCTAATAACGTGTTTAGTATGCTGTTTGCACAGGAAAGAATTAGCTGGGGAAATGTTGACATTTAGATGCCTTTTAAAACCATAGTGTGAACCAAATTTTCCTCTTATTTGTGTTGGTGCAACTAGGAAGGACAGTCTTGTTGTCTAAAGCACTACGCAGGGGCTCAGTTCCTGAGTTCAGGCTTCCTGGCTCTGCCACTGATTTCCTGTGTGCGCCTGGATAAGGCTCTTCACGTCGCAGTTGCCTGTTTGCAAAAGGGGGAGAGCATCCCCTCTGCCCATCCTCTTCAGGTCTGAAGAAGAGGATCTGTCTTTCAGCGTGTCTGTACAGTGCCCAGCAAGAAAGGATCAAATGTTAAGCCAGATTTAGAAGTGTTGCTGATGAATAATAGGACAAGTTGGCTGTTTTCCTTTTTTTTTTTTACACTTGCAACAACGTCGTGTGAAGCCCAAACCCACCCCGGGCTGCTCTCTGTGGTGGGATTCCTGAAGGTCTGGCTTCAACACAGGTGGTTCAGAGCATTTGGCATTGTCCAAATAGAAAGTGGGCTCCCATGTTCAAGGCAAGAAGACTATTTTAACCAGGCTATGACATAAGGTAAATGGGACTGTTGTCCATCTCTGGCAGCTGCTGATGGACAAGCCCATGTATCATAAAAAGGCCATTGTTCATGGCCACCCTGACAAAGAAATGCGTGCCGCCAACAACAGGCCACTTTCATCAGCTGAGCTGACAAATTGGTTTTCTTCTGCTGCAACTTCAAACCAGCTGTTGCTTTACAGCAAATGCTCTGGACAAAAATACAAGGCATCACGTTTCCTATTTGGGTGCTATCTCTTTGGACATTACTTGCACTTTCTGATAAGAAACTAATCCTGAAACACAGCCAGTGTCCCGCTGACTGGGAAGCAGTCAGTCTCATTTTAAAGCTGAAAGCAAATGGTATCTTGTACTGAAAAACACTACGTCCACAGCGCTCTCTACCCYTTGCACAAATGTCTCGGGTGAATAAAGCTACCTGCTGCTGCTACTTTTCATTCTTTTAACTGTCATCTTGTAATGAGTAAGCAAATGCCCAAAATAAATATGCTAAAAATAAAATGTGGTGACCTACACACTCATGACTAGCAGAAATTAATAGGCTTCAGCCGAGACGGGTAGGGCTGCCCTGTGGTGAAGAAGGTGGGAAATATGAATATTTGCTATCGCACAGATTTTCTGTGATCTTAGGAAAGTTGCTTGCTCTAGTCTTCCTTGGTTTCATGTCAAAAAAAAAAAAAAAAAAAAAAAAATTACAATAAGAACACTCTATGAAGAGTATATCTGAAAGATACACTGGAGACAGAAGTATTCAGATACAGGTGATGTCTGTGTGAGGGAGAGAAACACAGACGCTGTTTCAGGTGTGCTTACCTGAAGAAAAGCTCACAAACGCACTGACCGGCCGTGAAGACTTACCAGCCAGCAGAGCTATTTGTTTGGTGTCACTGTGTGCATAGTTAGATTTTTCCCTGAGCTAATGTGTCACACAAATCATTAGCCTGGGATGCTCTGAATCGGTAGGATCCAACTCTCTAGTCTGGGGTGGACATGGACACAGCTAGCTGGAGTCTGGGTCTTCGCAAGTACCACAGCCCGCTGCTGCTCTTCAGCAGTATTTCTGCCACTGGTGTTACCACTGGGCACTTATTAACCCCCTTAGCATTGACGTTGCTGAGAGGTCTGCCTTCATAAGGCTCTGAGAAAAGAAAAAGTTTAAAGGAAAATAAGCAAGGTTGGGGTTTTTCTTTTTTTCTTTTTTTTTTTTTTTTCAGGTAAGAAATAATTAGCCTTTTTCATGTGCAGTTGAAGTCCTCGGATAAATTGGGTAGCAGGCAGGAAGGCATGAGTTTTATTTTTGGACGGGTGATGCATTTTCTCTGCAGCTTCTGACAAAGAATTCACAGAATGCCAGTGGGAAAAACTACCTATTTTTCATATAGGGATGTTCATAAGTAGTAAGTCTAAGTAATGAATGTTAGCAGTGCTCTTCAAGAGCCTCGGGTGGAAAAGGTAGTGAAGAGACATATTGCAGCATTATTATTATTATTATTATCTATTTCTTACTGCATATAGCAGACACAGGCTGCAAACATTTAACTCTGAAACCAATGCTCTGAGAAATATTGTTTAATGTGAAAACAGGTGGACTTGAATTAAACTGAAATTAAGGTGAAGATAAACGCCAAACCAGAAACTAATTAACATTTTTGCTGGTGTAACAGCGCAATGCCGATGTTTTTTCTCTCTCCAGAATACCTTGGCGAAGGCGCTATACGACAACAAAGCGGAGTGCTCAGATGAGCTGGCCTTCCGCAAAGGAGACATCCTGACGGTTCTGGACCAAAACGTCATTGGCAGCGAGGGCTGGTGGAAATGCTCGCTCCACGGCAGGCAGGGCCTGGCCCCCGCTAACCGCCTCCAGCTCCTCGCCGCCTCTCAGGCTGTCCTGCTGCCTCCTTCCGCCCGCAGCGATGYCGCAGAGTCGCCAGCGGGCCAACAAAACATCTACCAGGTTCCCTCCGTCCCCAAGCCTACCGTGTTGTCGTCTACCTATGAGAAGATGGAGGGGTGGGTTAAATCTCCAGCTAGGGTCTCTACCCTGTCTGCCCAAGGAATATATCAGGTACCAGCCTTGGCTGCACAGCTGCTCAGTGAAAGGACCCAAAGCTCAACAAACCAGGTAAGAATATAAGCAGCTATAAAAGTAACAAATGTTATTATTAAAACAATCATTGGGAGCAGGAAAATAATAAAGGCTGTTGGCCTGAGCATTTCAGCGGAATTTGCAGCAAAGCCATTCTAATAAATGGTGTTTAGGAAACTCCCATCAATTCTACTACAGTTTATAGCATTATGTGAGAAATGCTGCTCTGGGCAACAGATGAGAGTCTCTGTATTCTGTAGTCCCTCACTTTTTTTTGACCGTTTAAAGCAGCTGTAAAATAGGGCAGGAAGTCAAGAATATACCATTTGTTTGGAAGAATCTAGAAATTATTTACAAACCTACCCCAAAGTTAAAATAACAAGACACAGAACTTCCTCCTCTGAGGGTCTACAGTATGCGTCCATCCAGAGTCCTCTGGGCACGTGTGGGGTCTTTGCATCCATCTGCACAGGAAGATGATTTGTAATATTAAAAAAATCACCCTTTGCTGTGTGATTGCTGCCTTTGCTCTAGTTTCTACTATTTCCAGCGCCTCAGCAAGCTCAGAGTGCTGTTGCCTCTCTCTTCTGCTACTCAAGGTTGTCACTATGCTTGCACGAAGTAGCAGCACCTGCTGTAGACACACTGGAGGACACAGGCTTTGGTTGTGTGGTCTGAATCACTTTCTCCCCCAGCCTGTTTTTGTTGCTGCTGAGACAGGGACCAGGGTGTATGGGATGAGAGCAGCCACCAGTCCCCCCAGTTACGGAGGGGAATTGCAAACCTAGCTTTCCAGGGTTTCATTACAGCTGCCTGGCCTGGCCTCTTCTTTCTCCCTGCTCCTTGCGTTGGGCGTTCAAATGAAACATGTAAGTGGAAAATGTGATTTGACTAAATGTTACATCAAGTGTCTTCACATAAAAAAAGCTTGTGCTTTCTTCAGCATAAAATGAATGGGGAATCTTTTGTAATGAAAGGTAAATAGAGCAGGTGGGGAGGGATTTCAAGTACAAGTTTTTGTTCAGTCCCATGAGCTCTTCAGCCCTGGCTGGCTCTTTATTCTGTGTATAAAAATCACGTTAGAAATGTTAATTGGAAAAGGAAAGAAATTCAGCCCTGAACTATATAGCCTTTTAGGCTGATTTAATGATAATTTGATTTACGGGACTCAGTTGGCCAGCTTTCATCCCACTGTGCCGAAAGGCAAGTTACGGAAACCAAGGTGCTAGTTCCTTCTGTGTGGCAAATAGGTGCTGGAAAACAGACAAACCCGGTACATCTCTGCTGACTGAAACCTAATTTTCAGTGCTGCAGCTGCATATTCAGCCTTGACTGCAAGCTCAAACTGAGTAATAGCTACAAAAGACCCTTTTGCACTTGCTGTGATCCGATTTCTCCACATTCCTAACCCTAAAGAAGGCATTTGCAAATTGAATGTGAGATTGATACAAATTTTCCATGTTGTGCCAGCAAATCAGGCTGAAAATGTCATCTATTATTCTTTATCTGAATGAATGGCCCAACAGAGGATCTCCTTGGCTATTCCTGTCTCTCCGTCGTTTTATGAGTTTATATACCTAAGCCTTGTTTACTCTAATGGAGAAAGAGAAGAAGAAAAAAGAAAAAAAAGTCCTAGCTTGCTTTTATTATTTAGAAGTTCAGATTTGCCTGAGCTGCCTCTTGCACAACGTCACAGCTGTTACTACACCAGCTGTACCGCTGTGGTCACAAGCCATACACAGATGCACGGGGAGGCTCGGGGTGAACAGCCTGTGCGAGTGCAGAACGAACCGCAGCGCTCCGGACCGCCCCGTGTAGATCCTATGGGACAACTGGCAAAGTTCCTGGCATACTCAGCTGTCCTCTGAGCAGCTGGGTAAAGCCACTGTAAGTCTTTGAGGGAGCTGATTGAAAGCAATAAAAAAAAAAAACAAAATCCCTCAAAGCCTGTGTGCTTTCACCCTATAGAAAAGCCTTATCGCTTCTTTGTTTCTTGCCTAATACACAGGGCACCTTCTTGCTTTACTGTGACTGAAAGTACTTTAAAATAATTTGTTCTCAAAGTGGTAGTAAGATATGATATTCAGTGAGTTTCCTTTTTGCTATATACAGAATAAGATTTGTCCATCTGAAAACAGACGTGGGCTAAAGATGGCTTTCTTGATACCACTTATCTTTTACCCTTTCTACTCAGGAAAGTCTCTTCTTTTCTGCCTCTGTTTGCAGATGCAAAGCAAGATGGCTCATACCACAGAGCACTAAGGGGATTTGTGTTCGCTCATCATTCCCTTTCTTCAGATGAAAGCTAAGAGCTTTCTCAAAGATGAAGCAAGCAGTTGTAAAGCTGGAGTCTTGTTCCTCTACCGTATTTCCCCTAAATTTAGTCACTACAACACTCGYTCACATGATGGAGAACGCTACCTCCAATTTTAAATAATTTATTGTAACACAGTGGTGTTTCTGTGGATCAATAGTTCACAATACTCCATTTATAAACTAGCTGCGGAGCGCCAGGCTAAACCCATGCTAAATGAACAAAACTCCATGTTTTGGGGGTTGATTTTATAAAGTCCTTTCCCAACATTCATATTTTGGCATTTGGCATCTTAACTAATTGTCCCACAGATCTGGTCATAGCTCTTAAAATGATGWTTCAAGCAAACAGGAGAATTAGTCTGTAATTGACCTAAATAATGTAATTCCCGTATCAGACTTCTCTGTTTATGGAGCTRGACAGGACATCAAGGTAACTATGTTTACTCCTTCCAAATCAGTCAGTTTTTCATAACTACAGAATAATGCATCTCAGCCTGTACCTTTTTGCTGCTCTTACTCCCACTAAATATGGCTTGACCTAATGGCTCTGTGAGACTGGAGAAGTAGAAATTCCCCCACTTTCTCTTTTTAGTAGTTCTGCTTTTGGTTAGTCTAAAGATTTAAGTGATAACTGAAGCTGGATTTTCTCCAAATCTTTTCCCTCCCTTGGTTAGTAAGGCAGATCGTCTTTGATTTGTATGTGCCAATTCTTATCTTATCTGAAATAAAGCAGAAATACTGTCAAAGGAGAATTACGGGGAAAAAATACCATGCCTGCTTGTAAGGTCAGTTCCTGTCTATCACCATCAGTGAAAAGCTGAAAGGTTTTTAATCACTTAAGAGTGCTTACTCTAATGGTGGCCTATTCAACTAATTGAGTTTGCAAAGATGTCCTGAGCTTACTGCTCACTGCAGCTTTCTCATTATTGTTTTTGGTTGTTTTGGTTTTTTTTTCCCCCCTAAAAGCACCTGCTTACTCTCCCGAGAGCATGCTGGGCTTCAGTCCCAAATATCAGGAGTGAGGTGTACGATGTTCCATCCACACAGCGCCGGGAGTCCTTACTTACACAGGTGAGTCCTGCCATGGTCCCCTCCCTGCAGCTGGGACCCTGTAGGACCTCAGAACAGATTTTAAGGTAAATTGTAGTGTTTCCTTGTTTGCTTTTTGTAAAATTTGGCAGAAAATCGTATATTTTTAGGGAAGTTCAAAACCTAAAGTAGTTCTCTCTTGAATTTGTTAGATATTTGGAGAAACGAGTCTTAAATCTGGTACGTTTCTAATAAACATTTTTGGGTTTACCATTACTGAGTTCCAGGGCACAGATGAATTCTCAGTATCAGTGTCAACCACTCTGCCTTGGTTTATCCATCAGGAAATGTGCTTTGTCTCTGTGTCATTTGATCACGAAGATTTCAAGACGTTTACAGAAGAGTCACTAGTGCATGTACAAAAAGAAACTAAACGTCACCCACACCACCCACCTCCTGGGCAACAAAATGTAAGGGATTAGCTCATGTAACCAGGATGCGCTCAGAGTATGGGGAGCACATCAAGTGCATCTACCGCTGAAGCATCCTGTTACATGATCTTGCTCTTGATACCATGCTTCCCTGGGGAGAGTGAATGTCACCACATTTCCTCTACGTCTCACTGCAGCCTGTGCAGGTCACCAGGCTGGGACAGACGCCAGGCCCCAGCCCCATCCCGTCACCTACCACACAAAGGTGTATGTGGGACTGGAGCACATCCACGGAGCCTCCCCATGCACCTTACGCTCCCTGGCAGCACCTGGCAGTGCAGGGTTGAGCCCACTCTAATTCATTTATTATCAAGTTATCCACAAACTTCTTTGTGTTACCCACTTTGTGTAAGCAGGGTGACCCCTGCTCAGAGCCAAAGCCAGGCGTGCAGGTGGCGGCTGCCTTGCACCACCTAATGCCCACCGTCCTCCCGCCCAGCACTGCRGGAAGGCGCTCCAGCAGCTCTCCAGCAGGTTGAGTTTGACCCACGCTGTCCAAACTAGGGTATATGACCCGAAAGCCTTTGATTCCACTGAAGTCTGCAGTGGGCTCTAAAAAGGATTGAAGTCAACCTGATTTTTTTCCCTTTGACCAGAGTGGTGCCACTCCGCCCACCACACGAAAGGGCTCTGTGCTGGTCAGATCCACCCAGTGTTTCCAGGAAGAGCAGAAGCAGCTTTACAACATCCCGTCCAGCCCAGAAAAGGCAGGGGCTGTTATCCAGAAAGACTCACCAGCGGGCAATGTAAGTAAGACTTGTTGGACACGAGAATAATCCGTCATTACTATGACGTTGGGCATGTGTGCTGAAACTCCCTCAAGGTGATCGTGGGGATAAAACCAGTGCATCTTCAGTGCAGTACTTTGTCCTTCATATTAAAGAGATGAACACTGCCTGGCTCCTGGATAGTCAGGGTACCTACCAGGACTAGGACTACCACTGCGTTTGCATTTGCTTTTTATACTGCAGGCAACAAGATCTCTTGCCTTAACTTCTTTTTATGACAGTGTGAAAAGCAAATTCAGTACCCTACATTCTTGAATATCTGTAATATTCAAGCAGATGGAAACTAACTGTCTCCATTTCATGCAGCACTCTCCTGCCACCTTTTTTGGGAGTGGAGCACATCTGGCTTATGGGAAGCCTCACACCCCCACACTCTTCCCCACTGTTTGACAAGTACCATCTTTGCAGAAAGGGCTGATCTGAAATTTCACAACAAAGAAAATGCCTCGATGAAAACTCTTTATTAGTTGAGTGCCAAATATTTTGGGTTTCGCGAACAGTTTTAGGATCCAAAAGAATTTTGACAGGCTCCTTCGCACACATGCCCAGGGCTGAGGTGTGGGATCTCAGGGCAGACCATCCCAGCACAGGAAATCTGAGGCTGCCTGGTTTTGTGGATTTAAAGTGCTGTAGGTTCACGGCTGCCCCACAAGTGGAGAAACCAGTCTTGCACAGAGTCTGTTCAGCAGTGACAGTAGGACTGGTGCTGCCCAGAACTGGGGCGCTGGCATATRAGCAATTGCTCATTGAAGCTGGCATTCCTGACATCTTCATGGCTGTTAGCAATTGTACCGACCAGCTGCCACAGCCTGGGAGCATATTTCCTTTCGGAGACACGGTTTATCGTTGCTTCCAAAATCAAATTTTCTTAGAATTCTTTGTTCATGGGAAATTTGGAAAATTCTGGCTTTGGTCTGAAACACCCTTGTTTGGGATCCCCTTCTCATGCATGTTTTCTGCAGATGGGGAAGCCTGACCTGGCCAGTTCTTTCTAAAATTTTTATTACATAGTGGTACCTTCAATTGTTTCTTGTTGCTGCACAATCCTATAGCTCCTTGCACTCCCTCATGCTTGTGCTTCGTGCTTGTAAGGCATCCAGGTATGATCTGTCCCAAAGTTTCTATGGTATTAGTCTGGATTGTCTTACACAAGAAGTGCGTGTTTTCCAGCTTAGAGATTTCAGCTGTGCACGCACATATTTTTAAGGCATTGGGCAAGATCTGTATCCGTCTTAGCAAAACTGTATCAAGTAAAAATTTAAACTCATGCAGTTGTTTGAGAACGGTCAGTTGGTGATTTATTTTTTTGTTAGAGTATGCATATGAATGTGGGTAAAGATACTGGAAAATCAAGTGTTTTCTTACACAGAGGCTAATAAAATCTTACCTTCTTCATTCTGTGAAACTGAGCATTTGACATTACCTACTAATAAACTGGCATTTCACCTTTCTTGTAGCCATTTCAGAAAACTATGAAAGTTTCCCACCCCAAAGGAGCCAGGGAAGAGCCCACAGATTTCACTAGCTGGGGACACTGCTATATGATTTAATCACCTGGGCCCAAAATATTTTAACCTTCCTATGTGCAGCTTGTGTAATTCAGAAGGAAAATAAAAATTATGGGCTAGCCTTTTTGTGGTGCAGTTCCATTGACGTTACTGGAGTTGCATATGTTGATATGCTCTGAGAATTCAGTTTAGTTTCTTAGTTCTTGTTTAAAAACACTGTTTGTAAAGCCTGTGTGCTCTGTTGCAGTTATATGATGTCCCTCCCAAAAGAGAAACTGATGTTTCAGAAAATGAATCTCAGAAAAAGTTCTGGGGCCATTACAATACTTTGCCAAATCCTCGAAAGTCAGAATGGATTTATGATATTCCAGTATCACCTGAAAAAACAGGGTTAAAACAATACCCTTCTGCCCATTCCTTGGAGAACCAGGTGCTGTACGATATACCACCAGCCAGGTACAAGACGCTAACAACAAATACTGAAGGAAAAGTCGTAAATCCACAATTATACGATATTCCACCAACACAACGGAAATTAACATTTCCAGATATCCATCTCTATGATGTTCCATCCTCACGGGACGTGCTCCTTTTGCCACAAAATGGTAGCTGTGACGTACCCCCAGGTCTCCTGGATCCAAAGGCTGAGAATCAGATTTCTGAAGAGAATGTTTATGATATTCCAAAAGGTTTGCCCACCGCTTTGCAGTCCAAGAAAGAGATGGAAAAAAACAGCGATAGTTCTGGAGACCAAGCATGCAGTGCTCCTCCACAGCTCTCAAGAGATGCCAAATTAGAACAAGACAGATTATCTGTTTCTAGTGCGGATAGYAGAAGCAGCACACTCTCTACATCCTCAAACTCTTCTGCTGAGTCTCCTTCTATGTCATCATCAGAAGAGCCTGCCAAAGAAATTAAACTGGACCTTGAGGTAGCCATAGAGACACTGACTAGATTGCAGCACAGTGTATCCAGTTCGGTTGCAAGTTTAATGATCTTTGTGAGTAGTAAATGGAGATTACAAGAGCACCTGGAAAAAAGCATTGAAGAAATCCATAGAGCAGTCGATCACATAAAAGTATCACTGGGAGAATTCTTGGCCTTTGCTCAAGTCATAAAGGTAAATGCCTCTTACCTCACTGATAACAACCTTCAGGCCAGAATTAAGAAACAGCTAGAAATTCTTACGAACTCATTCAAAATCTTAACAGAAACAAGAGAAGCTCTAAACAACTGCAACTGGTCACTGGAGGCTTTAGTCCTCAGGAAACCTCAGAACAACCCAGATGATCTTGATCGCTTTGTTATGGTAGCCCGCACGATTCCAGATGATATCAAGAGGTTTGTATCCATCATCATTGCCAATGGAAAGCTTCTCTTCAGAAAGAATGAGAAGGAACAAGAAATGAAGCAATCAAAAGTGAACCCAGAATACAAAATGGTAAAACAAATCACAGTGCCAAGAAGAATAGAAGTAGATTCACTTCAAAGAAATACTCCTGATAAACCCAACCAAAGTCAGGTTTCTTCTGAGAAACCAAAAGAAAATGCCACTGAGGATTGTGATTATGTTCAGTTACAGGTAGTATAACTGGATTCTACTATCTATATTCCTGCTCATTTGCAGATATTAAGCTATTAGCACTATTTTATCTTTGCACTAGTGCCAAATTCAGTTTGCACTACTTCCTATTTTCCAGACTTTATGTGAATTCAGGATTTTGTTAAGAGTGCTAGATGGCACATGTAGAATGATCGGTAATTTTAAGTAATAAAGAGAACTGGCATTTGAGAATTTACCCAGGCAGCCAGCCAGCACTGAGAAAAGATTTTTAGCTTGCCTGTTTAAATTCATTTGAGAGACAGCTTTTAGCTGGGGGTTAGCAATTTGTTTCTTCTCTTTTGACTAGTAGTTCTCTTCTTGCCAGTACGTTTTGTTTGTTTGACTCTACATGACTATACAAGAGATGTTAACTTTCTAACTTGAGGTGTATTGGAAAGCATGCTTTCGTAGAAAATTTTGATTTAACAAATTAAACTCTTACTGTGAATTATCAAATTTATTTGTTAGAATAATTTTGGATGTTTGTTAGAATCATTCTCCTTAAAATTACTGAAATGTCTACTAAGAATATAACTCTCTTAGTCTCACAAAGAAATGCTGGCTTGTCCTTAGAATTTAGGAAATGTTATGTTTTGTTGACGTTGGTTTCAGTCTTAGATCTTGCAGGATCAGACGCTAAATTTTTAGTAGGAAAAAACCTACAGTTGCTTCTAATAAATGTACCATTGTTGTCCGTAACATGAAGGCTGCATAGCAAGTAGTTGTTTCCCCCTGAAATAAGAGAAAAACACATTTATATTTAAATATTTTATGTAAACCATTTCAACTTTGCTTTCATTTTGATTTGTAACAGGCACAGAAAATCATTTCAGGTAAAGAAGTAGCAAAGAAGAGTACAGATTCAAAACCAAAGGTATTTCTGATTTTGAAAACTATTACTTATGAGTACTTCTAGTCCCTGATTTCTGTGCTTGCTAAAATTCAAAATAATTTCCATTTGGACAACATATCTATACATGGAGATCTGTTTGTTTTCTCATAGTTCATTTTCCCAAAACTAGTTCTTAGAATTACTGCTGAAAACCCATGCAAAACATTTATTTTCCTCAAATGTAATGATCCATCCTAGTTTAAAGTCATACTATTTTTTTGCTCACCTTTGTGTATCATTTGGGATAAGGCCGTGAAAGTATTTCAAAATATCTTGTCATGCACTGATATAAGGATTCTCTTGTTATTGTACAGTTTTAATCATTCATAACCCGCATGAAGTCAGCACCATTAAAAATCAAGTCTGAATGTTTTGTACTATCTGAAAGCTTGAAGTCCAGACTGTATAAAGGACTGATGTTTAGCTACAGCACTTTGTGTACTATCCATTATTAAAATCGTCTTCAGTGAAATTTGTTTAGGGAAAGGGCTATGAGGAGAAAATACCACTTTGAAGTCCAGTACTTTATGGAAAGAGAAATGATTGTAAAAGATTCCTGGGCTGGAGCAATTTGGAGACTATTAACTAACAAAACTCCCTGTAAGTGAAGAAACATGTGATGCATATAGGGTAGAGCAAATTAAGAAACAATCAGTGCGTCACCAAGTTGAGTCTATTTTTTTTAACCTTTTTCCAGGTTTTGCCATCTGCGAAAAAGACTGTAATTCAAAGCAAGCAGGACTCTGCAAAGAAAATCGCTCTCCCAGAACACTGTAAGCTGTGTTTTGGTGCACTTCACAAGGCAATTGGGGTATTTACTAATAGTCTAAGCAACAACCAGCCACCCGAAGTCTTCATATCCCACAGCAAATTGATCATTATGGTGGGACAAAAGCTAGTGGATTCTCTCTGCCAGGAAACTCAAGAAAGAGATGCTCGGAACGACATTCTCCACAGCAGCAGCCGGTTTTGCAGCCTCTTGAAGAATCTGGCTCTCGCCACCAAAAATGCTGCAATACAATATCCAAACGCAGATGCCATGAAGGAGCTTCAGGATCAAACTGAGGAGCTGTCTAAGTACACACAGCAGTTTAGAGCAATGATGGAATGAAAGACACTTCACTGTTTTTACAAATTCTCCACTGTTGTTGCTCCTTTGGCATGTGGCAGCCAAGGGAGGCAAAAGCAGCTCAGTGACACCCAACTTTCAGTCATGTCTAAGAACTCCTGCCAGGCAGTTCCCTAGGTGCTGGTGCACTTTTAGCAGGTGAAGATCGACAGCAGATGCAGAAGAGGATTTGTAGAATTAAATCTGTACTTTTTTTCTCCATTATTCAGATCCTGCCTGGAAATGTCATCATCTTAGTGGCTGGGCAGGAATGTTTGCTGTGTATTAGAGCAAAATTATTCTATTATCTGGCTGATTTCTTTTTTTTTTTAATTTCTATATAGGTCAGATAAATATATTTTCCTTTTTTTTTTTTCTATTTGGGTATGTAAAGTCTCTCTTTAAATTTTGCTGCACAATGTTCTGTAAGTTATGATATCCCATTATCAATTGTTTCTTGAGGACTTTACTCAAAATTTGTAATTAATTTTTTTTTTTTTTTTTTAACAGCTGCAAAGCTAACTTTTGTTCTTCAAGTACAAATGCAAATGTATTACAGGACAAAATCTGGCAGGTAGATTTTAACATCATAGCCTAGATGTTAATGGGAAATGCTCCAGCTGGTATCTGAGCACAGAAGGAAAACTGTCTTGGAGGAGTCCTGGCTCCCAATAAATCTATGGGGGGTGCACCTYGGCCGTCCTCCGCTGCAGCTTGAAGCCATCCAGAGCATTGCTCCAACATAGAAAGAATTGGTTTTAGTCACTAAATAGGCAGGGGCTTTGGACAAGCTATTCCTACGAACTGGAAGCGTGATGTTACTTCTTGCTGGGCACCCAGAGCACCCGCGCTGGCGAGGCTGCCCAGGGGCTCCCCCTTACTGCGTTGGTCTGTGTAGCTCATTAACTTTATCCCTAAATTTATTGGATCTGAAATACAACGATGAAGGCCCTGTCACCACCCAGGTAGCCTGTTTGTACACCTGCGTTATTTTCTATTTTTCCTGATTAATTTATTTTAAAGTTTTTATCTAAAATGTTGAAGTCTGGCCTTTCTGGGCAACGTTGTACCTGTGTCTTTGCCCTGAAAATGCACAATTAGTTTCGCAAGCAGTTACAGCTAATTCGCGCTGCACCAGTGCACGCGCTCCAGTTGTCTGTGGAAAAACCAGCTCCCTCATCTTCCTCTCTGTTTTATTTTTACTTGGCAGTCACCATGTTTTATACCGTTATTTAAACGTCGACATTTGTAAATATTACTGTTTGCACAGTTAAATGCAGAAACTGCATTTCACGTTGGCTTTGTACGTTTTGTATTAAACTCACTCCTGAACGACCGAGTGTTTGTAACCCGCCATCGCCCCGCCGGCCGCGGCAGCCCCGGCCAGGGCGGGAAAGGCGAGAGGCGTCTCCTCAGCCGGGGGCAGCCCGCGGCTCAGCCCCGGCCCAACGGGGAACACCTGATTTGGCCATAAATCCCCCATAGTGGGTGTCCCGTGGGGGGTTTCCTCACAAAAGAAGGGGGGAACCAGCTCCACCGTGGCAGGGCCGGGTGACGGGGAAGTGGAAGGGGGGCGCTGGCTGCCTCGCCCCGCCGCCGGACGGGGGCGCTGCGGACCCTCCTGCGCGCGGCGGCGCGTTCCGCGCCCCTCCGGCACCCGCCCGATGGACTCGCCCGCCCTGCCCCGCCCCTCCCGCCCGTGCGCTGGTAGCCACTCCCCCAGCCGGCTGGTTGCTATGGAACAGCGATGACGCTCTCAGGGCGCGCCGGAAGTGCTTCCCTCCCCCGGAAGTTTGAAGGGAGGCGGAAGCGTAGCGCTGCGGGGAGCGAGATGGGCTGCGATGGCGGCACCATCCCCAAGCGGCACGAGCTGGTCAAGGGGCCCCGCAAAGTCGAGAAGGTTGGAGGGGGCTGCGTGAGGGCGGCGGGGAGCGCGGCCGGGGGCTGTCGGACCGGCTTTGTGAGCCTGGGCCTTGACCCCGCGGCCCGGGGGGAGAGAGGCCCCACGGAGGTCTGGTTAGTCCTGCCCGTCCCGCAGTGAGCCGGGCACGGCGCTCCAGGTGCTGGCAGCGTGGAGGAGAGCGCCCTTCTGCGCGGCACTGGGCCGGTCTGCGCGTACCGCCTCAGGGTGACTGTACCTGTGGCGCTAGTGGCAGCTACAGGAGATCCCTTTGTCTTCTGGAGGGCTTTTTGGACATTCTGCTGAACGCGTGGGGTTTGGGGGCCTCCTTCGTCTGGGGGTTCGGTATCTGCTGGTAACACTTTTGGTAGATTGTTTAGTAGTGTGACCAGACCATTGGTGGTGCTGAACGTGGCCATTTCGGCATTCCATCTGCTTGCATTCTGAATGTTGCTTGGGCTCTCTTTTTAGGGTATTTTAGGGTACAGTGGCATCACGTGTGTGGATGGTTGGATGAAGATCGGGAAAAATCTCACAGCAAGTGGCAGAAAACTTAGGCAAACTACACTTGCTGATGTAAAATAAGTAAATAAAATCCATTTCCTCCCCACACCTGACTATCAGAGTAGCTGTGAATCTCAACCTTTCTCTTATGGCCTAACGTGTCATAAAATTCCTGGTTTTTAGACTGGAACTTCAGTAGCGTCCTGACATCTCCAGAGTTGCTTTTCTTGTTATCTTGTCCTTCCAGGGAGCGGAACTGGTAGTTAACCCAAGCAGGGATGAGATGTAGAACTAGAGAGAAGAGGGTAGTGGAGAACATGCAAAGAGCAAAATAGAATAAAGAGGGAAGGGGACAGGTGGAAGTGGCAAAAAATAAGAAAACTGAGTTAGCGTTAGGAAGATAGGTCCCAAGTCCCAAGATGCAGGAATGTGTTCAATAGATAGAGGCAGACCCTCGAAACTGGTCATGAATTTTGCTAAAAGGTTTTGCTAAAGTTATTTTAGGGAATAGGTTTGAATGCAGAAAGCAGGTTTGGTAAGATACTGGGGGATTTGGTTAATGCTTCAAGTATTACTTGATTTTATGTTTAAAAAATTTGTAAATATAAAAGCTATTTTAAAATCGTAAGTATTTTTTTTCTTCAGGTTGACAAAAATGCTGAATTGGTGGCAAGATGGTACTACTGTGCTCTGAGTCAAGAGAAGTTATGTCGGCCAATTGTAGCCTGTGAGCTAGGCAGGTATGAATGTTTCCATAAAGACCACTATATTAAAAGGTACTAATTTATAAATAAAAGAATGTTATGAGAATCAAATATGACTACTAAAAATTTTATGTTATAGGTTGTATAATAAAGATGCCATCATTGAATTTTTGTTGGACAAGTCAGCTGATAAAACTCCTATGGAAGCTGCATCACATATCAAGAGCATTAAGGTAAACAGGTTGTGTCTAATGTTAAAGAGTGCCATGGAAGTTAAAACATGCTACAAAACCTTAATTTGCTTGTGTTCTCACTATATACTGAAAGTGTTAAAAATAGCAAACCACAATGAAAAAAATCTTAGGGAATGTTATCTCGGCTCAAAAATCATTAGTAAACAGCTTAAGACTTGCATTTTTATTTTTCAGAATGTAACAGAACTAAACCTTGCAGATAATCCAGCTTGGAGTGGTGATAAAGAGAGTATAAAAGGTGACAAATATGATGACATCCAGTCTGCACGCTTTATATGCCCTGTGGTGGGATTGGAAATGAATGGAAGACATAGGTCAGTAAGTTTCTGGATTTTGTGTTTAGAAGCAAGTACTATGCTAAACTGAATATAGAGCAGGTAAAAATGTTTGAATCGATAATGGTGCAATTCACGTACTTACTCAAACCTTTGTGAGGAATATTTGTCCTCCTTTCAGAAGGAGGCAGTTCAGGAGACTGCTAGTTGTCCTTTCATTTCATGTTCAAGAGGAAAGATAAAAAGTTAGCCCTTTCCTAAATGAATTTATATGTATAATAAAGGAGTAGAGGGCAATGTTTGCAGAGAAAAGGTCACTAAAAGTTGTTTGGGGGCTAAACCGTGGGAGATTGGTATGGGCAAGCAGAGGGAGATGAGATAATCTCCCTTTGTGTCACATCAAGCAATTCTACCTCTCCCTCTGTTAGAATCATAGAATGGTTTGGGTTGGAAGGGACCTTAAAGATCACCTAGTTCCAACCCCCCTGCCATGGGCAGGGACACCTTCCACTAGACCAGGTTGCTCAAAGCCCCATCCAACCTGGCCTTGAACACTTCCAGGGATGGGGCATCCACAACTGCTCTGGGCAACCTGTTCCAGTGCCTCACCACCCTCATAGTGAAGCATTTCTTCCTTATAGCTAATCTAAATCTACCCTCTTTCAGTTTAAAGCCATTACCCCTTGTCCTATCACTACATGCCCTTGTAAAAAGTCCCTCTCCAGCTTTCCTGTAGGCCCCCTTCAGGTACTGGAAGGCTGCTATAAGGTCTCCCCGGAGCCTTGTCTTCTCCAGGCTGAACAACCCCAACTCTCTCAGCCTGTCTTCATAGGAGAGGTGCTCCAGCCCTCTGATCATCTTCATGGCCCTCCTCTGGACTCGCTCCAACAGGCCCATGTCCTTCTTATGTTGGGGGCCCCAGAGCTGAACGCAGTACTCCAGGTAGGGTCTCACGAGAGCAGAGTAGAGGGGGAGAATCACCTCCCTTGACCCGCTGGTCACGCTTCTTTTGATGCGGCCCAGGATACGGTTGGCTTTCCGGGCTGCGAGCGCACATCGCTCGGTCATGTTGAGCTTCTCATCAACCAACACCCCCAAGTCCTTCTCCTCAGGGCTGCTCTCAATCCATTCTCTGCCCAGCCTGTATTTGTGCTTGGGATTGCCCCGACCCATGTGCAGGACCTTGCACTTGGCCTTGTTGAACTTCATAAGGTTCACACGGGCCCACCTCTCAAGCCTGTCAAGGTCCCTCTGGATGGCATCCCTTCCCTCCAGCATGTTGTCGGCAAACTTGCTGAGGGTGCGCTCAATCCCACTGTCCGTGTCGCCGACAAAGTTGTTAAACAGTGCCGGTCCCAATACCGACCCCTGAGGAGYGCCACTCATCGCTGGTCTCCACTTGGACATCGAGCCGTTGACCGCAACTCTTTGAGTGCGACCATCCAGCCAATTCCTTATCCACCGAGTGGTCCATCCGTCAGATCCATGTCTCTCCAATTTAGAGACAAGGATGTCGTGCGGGACAGCATCAAATGCTTTGTACAAGTCCAGGTAGATGATGTCAGTAGCTCTTCCCTTATCCACCAACACTGTAACCCCGTCGCAGAAGGCCACCAGATTTGTTAGGCCCGATTTGCCCTTAGTGAAGCCACATTGGCTGTCACCAGTCACCTCCTTATTTTCCATGTGCCTTAGCAGGAGGATCTGCTCCATGATCTTGCTGGGCACAGAGGTGAGACTGACTGGCCTGTAGTTCCCCGGGTCTTCCTTTTTTCCCTTTTTAAAAATGGGGGTTATGTTTCCCCTTTTCCAGTCAGTGGGAACTTCACCACACTGCCACGACTTCTCAGATATGATGGAGAGTGGCTTAGCAACTTCATCTGCCAGTTCCCTCAGGACCCGCAGATGGATCTCATTGGGTCCCATGGTCTTGTGCACCTTCAGGTTCCTTAGATGGTCTCAAACCTGATCTTCTCCTACAGTGGGTGGCTCTTCATTCTCCCAGTCCCTGTCTTTGCCTTCTGCGACTTGGGCAGTGTAGCTAGAGCACTTGCCGGTGAAGACTGAGGCAAAAAAGTTGTTGAGTACTTCAGCCTTCTCCATATCCTGGGTAATCAGGTGTCCCGTTTCCTTCCGGAGAGGGCCCGCGTTTTCTCTAGTCTTCCTTTTATCACCGATGTCCCTATAGAAGCTTTTCTTGTTGCCCTTGACATCCCTGGCGAGATTTAATTCTATCGGGGCTTTAGCTTTCCTAACCTGATCCCTGGCTGCTCRGACAATTTCTCTGTATTCCTCCCAGGCTACYTGTCCTTGCTTCTACCCTCTGTAGGCTTCCTTTTCATGTTTGAGTTTGTCCAGGAGCTCCTTGTTCATCCATGCAGGCCTCCTGGCGTTTTTGCCTGACTTCCTTTTTGTTGAGATGCATCACTCCTGAGCTTGGAGGAGGTGATCCTTGAATATAAACCAGCTTTCTTGGGCCCTCTTCCYGCCGGGGCTTTATCCCATGGTACTCTACCAAGCAGATCCCTGAAGAGGCCAAAGCCTGCTCTCCGGAAGTCCAGGGTAGTGAGCTAGAGCTGTGCGCCCTCCTCAGTGCCCTAAGGATCTTGAACTCTGCCATTTCATGGTCACTGCAGCCCAGGCTGCCCTTGAGCTTCACATTCCCCACCAGCCCCTCCTTGTTGGTGAGAACAAGGTCCAGCATAGCTCTTCTCCTCGTTGGCTCACTTGGAGAAGGAAGTTATCATCAGCACATCCCAGGAACCTCCCAGATTGCTTATGCCCTGCTGTGTTGTCCCTCCAACAGATATCAGGGTAGTTGAAGTCCCCCATGAGGACTAGGGCTTGTGAACGTGAGGCTGCTCCTATCTGTCTATAGAGGGCCTCATCTGCTCGGTCTTCCTGGTCGGATGGCCTGTAGCAGACCCCCACTATAATGTCACCTGTCCCTGCCCTCCCTTTAATCCTGACCCATAAGCTCTCCGTCGGCTCCTCATCCATCCCCAGGCAGAGCTCCATGCACTCCAGCTGGTTATTGACATAGAAGGTGACACCCCCTCATCTCCTCTGCCTGTCCTTCCTAAAGAGCCTGTGTCCTTCCATCCCAACACTCCAGTCATAGGAACCATCCCACCACATCTCCATGATGCCAGTAAGATCATAGCCCTGCAGATGTGCGCACATCTCTTAACTCCTCTTGTTTGTTCCACATGCTATGTGCATTTGCATAGAGGCATTTAAGTTGGGCCCCCGATGAAGCTGACTTACTGGCTGAAGTGGCTGGAATTCCTTTGTGCTGCTCTTCAGGTGCTCTTCTGCTGACCTGTGATCTTTCTCCAGGCTCTGGGCACTGGCACTGGCCACTATTGCTGGCACTGGCATCAAACTGGTAGGAGTGGGATGGACTGAGGTTCCCCTCCCCTGGCAACTTTAGTTTAAAGCCCTCTTCACCAGCTTGGCAAGCCTATGAAGTTAGGATCAGAATGGAGATGGATTGTATGTCTATTCTAGTCCTGCAATAGTATCTGTGTTTTACTGGGCTGAGGAAGGACATTTCCTTGCATCCTGGTTTGGGCAAACTAGCAATTTCTTTTTCTGTGCATGTTAACCCTGATGAGTGAGAAGAGGCCGGGTTCACAGCTTTGATAGTTGCGAAGTATTTCTTCCTCCACAGAGCGATTAGCTGGGAGATACTCAGGTGGAATTAAAGAGAGAACCTGAAAAGTAAACCCATTTTTACCAGAGCCACCTTAGTATTTTTTGATTCAGTTGAGGGTGATAGAGAGGAAAGGATTAACAGTAGCTCTCAGGAAAGGCAGATCACATGAACCGTGTGCGTAATTGCTTTACGTAGTCTTGCAAAATCTTCCATGTGGGCAGGAGAGACATGGGAGAACAGACCCTGGCTAGGGTTACTTGTGACAGCTTTGCTGGAGAGCTTGAGTCAGAGTAAGTGAAACCAATAAGCTTGGTGGAAGGTGGAACCATTCAAACAGTATAACTTTGTAGTAAAAGAGATTGTGGTGATGATTCCAGAGAAGCCTGTTTAGACCTGTGGCAAATGTACAAAAACATCTCAAGAGCATCCATTTTGTGAAGATCCCTTATGAGATATTGTCATAAATGTATGCTGAATTATACAGAGAATAAAGTAACAAAATACGTGTTGTGGTTTAATGTACCCAATAGTTTTCATTCGATTCTTACATTGTGCAAATTAGTAAGTACCTAGCTAAGGTGCTGATACCTTGATTAGCTGCAAGACTGTAAAGAGAAAGTTAGCTGTGTCCTGCTAGACCATCACAGTATTGTTTCTGTGTTAAATCAGCACCGCAGATATATCCTTTAGGCACAGGTTTTCTTAAAAACAATTGTATGTCTTGTCTTCTTTTCTTTGAAGGTTTTGCTTCTTGAGAAACTGTGGCTGTGTGTTCTCTGAACGTGCTCTCAAAGAAATTAAATCAGAAGTTTGTCACAAGGTGAGTTTTTCTTCAGCTTTAGTAGCAGTGGGGTCACATATGACTCCCCACAGATAGGTACATAGATATAGTTATAAACGTCTGTGTGTGTGTGTATATATATATATACACACACACACAACTGCATTCACATCCACTATTGTAAAGTGGTTTTTTTATCTGAATATGCAATT
Source organism: Phoebastria nigripes (assembly GCA_035582835.1). Lineage (NCBI taxonomy): Eukaryota > Metazoa > Chordata > Aves > Procellariiformes > Diomedeidae > Phoebastria > Phoebastria nigripes. Next base: position 1,608,796 of record JAYKAV010003388.1, on the reverse strand, counting down.
TGAAATGGAACTTGTAAAAGTTCTGTTTTATGATGGCCTGAAGTAATTTATATGGCCTTTTTTAATAAAAATGTGTTTCTAAGTAGTTGTAAAAAATGAGCATTTTTGTTCTTGTAGACAGTTTTGTTTTGCAACAACTACTTTAGAAATTTCATTTTTTCAAATGTTTGGTTAGAATTTCAGTTTAAAAAAGGGTGATTGGTTTTGGTTTGGGCTTTGGGGTGTTTGTTTTGGTTTGGGTTTTTTCCTTGAATGTATGTGGTTTGTGTTTATCAGTGTCTGCTCTATGTGTTTAAACTGATTACATTTTCAGGTTTTGTTTTGATCCCTGTATTTTTAAAGGACATTTGCCGTTGTCTTTTTTTGAGCAACTCTTCATAGAATTTTCAGCAATTACATGCGTTGTTGTAGAAAATACTGACTGCATTTCATTTTACAGTGCTGGTTTGATCTCATTTTGTAGGTTTCTTTGTAGCTGGGGGCAATGATGAAAGTTGCAAATACTCTCTTTTTTCCTATCACTACTTTTATTATCAGTGAGATTTGTGGTGATAGTTGCCACATTTAGGCAGAGTTATTTTTCAGCAAACACCATGATATTTGATAAAACATACAGTATATTTGTATTAAACAAGACCTGTGAAGGAAAAACTTTCTTGGTAAGTTGTTGCAGGTGGTGTGGAATATTGTTAGTTAGGTTTAGCCTCATATTGCTGCATTCAGTGCTAATTTTGTTCTACAGAATACCTGTTTAGTCCTAATGGCTCTGCTTTCCTGTTGGCAGATACTAATTTATTTTGAATGAGGTTTTTTGTTGCATCTAAATTTTTGTTGAAAGATGGATGTAACTTGATTTATTAAATGCAGGAATGAGATGTTTTGTCCATGGTTTGGCCAGTCTGATAATCTTGTAAAAACTAAATGAATCCCACATGTTTTCTGGATTTTTTAATAATCAGTATTTATCATAGCCTCATATTTGCATGCAACTGTTTTCRCATATATGTGAATTCTTCACAATATTCAGAAGGATGCTTCTAGAAATAATGAAGTGGATATAATATAATCTAGTCTGTCATCTTTTCATTATTGGATTTTGGTGCACAAAGACAATGGTAACCAGCTGGGGGAACATGTTTTAGTCCACATTTCCTTTGATTAAGGTCGAAGAGTGATTTGGTAGATTTTTGGATATATACTGATAATGTTCTCATTCTGTATTCAGAACCAAGAAGGGGACCAGAACTTTTCTAAACAGGATCATGGGGAACTGGTTGCCATGCTTTCTRGTAGCTAACAGTTTGTTTATATCTAAGGTGCTAATTAGCAGCATTCCCCCAGCACATTCTGTCTTTATGCAGCAATGGGGCATAGAGTAAAATGAACCAAAACTAATGAAGAAGGAAAAAAAAAAAAAACAGAAGTGTTGTGTATTGTACATATGCTAGGATTAGAAATTGTTTATTAGCAAATAGAATCCTCTTCTGGTACATGTTCTTTCAAAATGCAAAAGTTTTCTGAAGTGCAGAATGTTTGAATGTTGTGGATTTCCATACGCATGTTTCTACTGGTGCTAACTGATGTATTTTAGGAATGACAATATGTTTTTTGAACCGAAATCCAACCTATGGGATCCATGTGGGCTACAGCATTTTCTTTCATGGCCTTGCCTGCTTCTGTCTGCCAGTGTGTGCCCGGATGCCTGGCCCTGTGCGCCCCTGCCACATCTGTGTGTGTGGAGGCATTGTTATGTGACTTCGGAGAGTGACATGATGAGAGTAGTTCAAAAAGAATAATCCTGTATTTGCTTGTTTACACTGTGTATTCAGTCTGTCTTTTCAGCTAGCAGAATCTGTGTTTTCACTTCATCCCAGGGGATGAGGTTTATAGCACGGATGTAAGCTGGAGAAGTGTCAGTGTAGGAGCTGTGTGGCAGTTCTTTTCCCCACTACTGTGAAATTCAAGAAAGCTCTTTCAAAACAAGCTATTCTTGTGCATTAATTTCACCTGTGAGCCTACAGAGCAGTATTGATAGCCTGCTAAATTGTAAACAGCAACGGTTTCCCAAAGGACTTTGTCAAACAGATGCTGTAATGATGCAGTAAAAACATTCACCAGAGAATACAGATATCCAGCAGCCCGAACAACAGTTCTGCAGTCCTCACCTTCATACTCATGTACTTTAAACTAGATTATCTGAACTAGGTAATGAATGTATATTTACATCTACAACGTGCATATCGCAAAATGTTGTGCTTCATGAAACTGTAGGAAATTACTTTCCTGTGCTCCGAGCAGAGAGTTGCTTCCTTTCCAGGCCTTCTGGCTTGGCTCATGGGAATGCTTACCACTTTGTGGAAAGTCCCACAGACAGTTGTCTCACTGCTCAGTTTTCTTCTCAGTTTTTTCTGTGGCAGCTCACACACGAAATAGAGCAATCTGTTTGCCCAGTGATATGCAGATCACAAAATAAGTGTTTAGGAAAAAACTGAATGCATATGCAGATTTTGTCTAATTCAAGGAAATGGAAAACCCCAAGATGAAGAATTCAGCATTACTTGGTTTATCTTGACAGTATTTGCTGTAGTACTACATTTGAAAGGCTTTATGGAGGCTAGGTACTGGGAGGATGAAGCAGTCTTTCTATCAGAGTTCTCTTTCAAAAAAMCATATTTTGCCTCAATAGAAACTTTACATGAAGAGCTGACAATATTAAACACATGTATTTATCTGCTTTTACTGGAATTGTTAAAAAGACTGTATTGGTACTAGGGAAAGGCACAAGAATGTGAGAGGAAACTGTCATGGATGGAGGACTTTTAGTAAGCCAACTGTAATAATGTGTGAGGACTTTTTCTGTGTGACTTACCTCCCTTGGAAATAAATTTTTCTTTCTTGCTTCACATCTTAAGTAGCAGTATACTGAAAGATTCAAGTTAAAAAAATAACATTAAAATGTGAAAACTGTAAGGCAAACAAACAGTCAGACAATGTAGCAGTATTGAGAGAGAGAGAGAGATTGTCTCTTATTGCCTGAATGGTAAATGCTTTGAACTGTCCTGCCGAAATATAAAACTCCCTGGCCAAAGATTTTTGAAAGAGCAATGAGAATTTTTTAGTGGTGGTTTATGTTGGAGAGCGAGCTTGTTAGATGAAGTACTTGGGACAAATTTTGAAGCTTCTAACTATTTAGACTGAAAAGAGTTGAAAAAGAGCTTTGTCTAAAACAGAGCAACTTATGAATACAAATAAAACTTATAATACCTTTTTACACAGAACTGTATTTTGTTTGAGCCATGTTTTTGAGGTTTTGTACAGTAAGAAGAGAAAATTTAAACTATCAGTACTAAGTCACATGCTAAAATGTGCAGGATAGGACTTTCAATCAGCAGGAAGAGAAGCAACTTTGCTTCCAGATAACGGAGTTTGGTGATGTGTATTCTGTAGCAGAAGCCCTGAAGATCAGGAGTTTCTGCTGCCTCCTGCTTCCTGTTCTTCAGGAATAATTATACGTGTCATGGAAGTTGTCAGTTTAAAATTTGCACTTTTGAATAGGATGTTCTCACCTATTGTGTTTAATTCTCCAACAGACTACTAAAACTAAAAGAACAAGCAAGACTGTTTCTACTCACTCTTTTTGTATTTGATGAGATCTTGTAGATCGTAAGTTAGTGCTAATCTGTGGTGGTCTGTAGATTTTGGTGGGGCCCAAAGTGATTAAATGTTTTGGAACTTCAGTTCTAACTGGCTTCCTGATTCTTGCATGGGCAATCTTTGGTGCCTGCTTGTTTGGAAGTCTGCTATTTGACAAAAATTATGCTTTTAGAAATGACGGGAAAAAAGAATTACCTAGCAGTGTATAGTATCTATTTAACCTCACTTCTGGGGGGTTGAAAAAGGCACCATTACCAATTTTTGATGTTGACTTTCCTGTCTAAGAAGTTATTATGGGTGTAATAGCATGCTAGAGGTAGTTTGGAGACAGAATAGTGGTTACTGAATCTGTGGTGGAAGTCCTTCTGGGAGTTCAGGTAGTCACTCTGGAAGTTAAGGACAAGATTACATTTTAAAATGTAGTTTCTTGTATCAGTTTAAAATTTATTTTGGAATTGTTTTCAGAGTCAACAGACTGTAATACACACTTGAAATAGTACCCTAACTATTAAAGTCTGTGCCATATGAAACACTTAGTCAAATGTTTAACCTAGATATAGAGCTATTGAACATGTGCCTCAGGCTTTTTGAAACAGAAATTATGCATACATCTTTCAGATACAGAATGTATGTGTGTGCAGTATATTATAGAGCATAGTGTTTCCTTGAACAAGGTCACATTAACACTATATGCTCTTAGATCAACAGTCACCAAAAGTTAGTAAACATTGGTTGCTGAAATCTAAAAGTTGTGATCGATCTACCCATAACATGATAATGCATACAGAACTTAATGAACGCTTTTTATGTATGTTAAATGCTCTCAGCTTTCACAGTTTTATTACTTAATTTTTTAACTGTTGTTAGAAGTAAAAAATCTTTCAAGAATATAATGTGGTTATGGTCACTCAGAATAATGTTTAAAATACTGTTTCATAATGATTGAGAATGGGGTGGTTTAATTATGATTTTCTGGGGGTTTTGTACATGTAAAATTTTGTTTAAAACACAAAATCCTTTAAGGAAGGAGGATCATGCTCCAATGATTTTCCTGGATTGACATGGGTAAAGTCATACCTAAATTATATTTTAAGAGGGTTTTTTGTGCAGATTTTTTTTTCCCAGTTTGACTGGTTCAGTTTCTACAAAACAAGCCCATGTTATATATCACCTTGCTATTGAATTTATCCTTTTAATTCAATTCAGAAGTGAGACACAACAATTGTTTTGTGTGATGGTGACGAAAGGTGAAAGCTCAATACTGGATTTGCTGCAATGACAGTAACAAGGAATGTTCCATTCATGTTTTAAAAAACAACATGGAGTGGATAAATGCTGGCAGTGCCCTATAGTGGACTGGGTGTGGTTTGGAGAGAAATTAATTATGAATATTGCTATGATTAATACATGCCAGAGACCCATTAGCTTCAGTAATGGTTTTCAGAGGGACTCTMAACAAGCTCAGTGTGAACATGCTGTATGGTGCTTTTTTTTGGCTTTTTTTTTTTTTTGCTTTATTTCCCTCCGTAAAAAAGCATCTCCAGCAATATTTAGCCACAAGATAAGTCCTGGATTATACATGAAACTGAGTACAGGCCTTTGGGTTGAGTTTGTAAGTTTCTGTAAATAATTAGGGACCGGATGGTCTTTCTTTAGGTTAAAGTTCGCTTGAAAGAAATTATGCTTCCAAGAAACTCGTGTGGGAAAATGAGCAGTACGGTTCCAGGAACCTGGGAGTAAGTTTGTAATAAGAAACTCTAATGTTCTGTTGTTGAGTCATTTGTTGATTCATTTGATTTTTTTTGGAAAAATGCTTAATCTGTAAGTCAGTTTTCCTGTAAAAATTGATATTTTGGGTGCATATTGAAGCTTACATCTAAATTGCTCCTAGACATTTATTTATAATTTGTAGTTTCTAATCAAGTAAGCTTATAAGTAACAGGATGTATTTTATTGGTTAGCATCAGAGTTCATGCAAAATAATTGGGAGTTTATTTGGATTTACTGGAATGAAACACTCATCTGCATTCTTGCCAAAATACTTCTAAAGGAGGACGAACAGTTTGAAATGACTTCTCAYGATTCAGGTTTCTCCTAGTCTCTTTCTATCAGTAGCACCTAACTAAAGACCTTTGGAGACAGGGTGTAGAGGTTTAATCCCATAGAAGAGTTGTCATATTGTGTGAAAGACTACCACCTATATCCTCTCTGTTTCCTCATATTCCCCCAATCTTTTTCGTTGCACAAGTGAAAGGATTAATTTAGAAGTCCTGAAGAGGAAAGAGCAACTCTCGCCTGGAAAAGGGCTGGATCCTTGTTCTTTTTTTATTACTGTTCCCTGTTTTTGCCTGTGTTGTGTGTTGAAAGCCACTTCCTTACTGTAGACCAGCGAGTGCTGCATTTGGTCTGCAGAGGGTTTGGGAAATGAGATGCTTGTCCTGGTTGCTGCTAGGTGTTATCTCCAATTGCTGCAGACTGTTGCAAGGTTCAGGGAAGTTTTGTTTCCCTCAGTCACGTACGCTGGGATTGAAAGATGGCTTTTCACTCAGTTTTCCTTTGTTCCCTGGCCTCAAATTTCCCATGTCGCCTTGCCCTAAACTCCTGCAGACTCAGAAACAGGGACTTAAAGGTAAACATGCATTGCAGGACCCCTACTACTGTTACTGGCACACACAGCCTTTTCATTAGGAGCAAAGCCTCAGTAGTGCAAGAGTGATGTTGCCATGCTACACAATGAAATTAGAGATGCAGCTGGCCATGTGGGGGGGCGGGAACCAAACACAAAAAAACCAGTGAAATAGACTGTGTCTGAAACTGGTTGTCACTTCCTTACCTACAAGCTCTGAAATTTTCACGTGAACTTCATTATTCAAAAAAATCTATTTTATAAGACATACAGTAGACATGACTTTAATTAACTTGTGCTCTTCATATTTTATCTTTGTTCAGTCATTGCTTCCATTTTATTATTTTCATACCAGTTAGTTCTTTTTTGGGCTGCAGACATGAGGAATATGTATTTTTCCAGTTAAATAAGTCACTTAAAGGATTATGAACTTCCCCCTTCTCTTCAGTAAGTTATAGATATAGACATGTCATTTTCTTTGAGAATTAACCCATTAGCAGTTGTTGCTCTTTATCTTGCTGTAATAAATAAAACCTGTTTATTTCACTGGCAGACTGGTAGTACAGTATTGTGCTTACCCTCATGCTGTAATGCACAGAGTGAAGTCTATGGCTAAAAATGTTAATGGTTTCTGTCAGTATTTTGAACACTTGCTTAGATGTTAGTTAAGCTCAAACATTCAGCTTCATGTTGAAGTAGTTCTCTTCCTGAAAACGCCAGTGATCTTCAATCGGGACTTCTGCCTGGTGCAGTACTTTAAGCCTGTGGCGTCTCTCTAGGCAGTCCATGACAAGTGGATATGTTGCAGGCTCAAATTTGTTGGCAAACAAATGAGGTGACTCAATAATCCACTGCAAATCCCCTAGTCCGTAGACACAAATGTCCCTGATGTAGTGACCTGCAAAGACAAATCGAAGGTATCTGAAAGTAGCAGAAAGCTGAACAGAATCATTAAAAAAAATAGTTTCACTCTATAGTGTTACTAACAAAAATTACCTTTTGGTTTCACATAGAGCATCACTGAAATATATCTGGAGGATAATGCTAGAAACATAAAGGTGAGGGTTTGGTTTTGTATTTTACACAAATGGATACATGTTACCTCCAGCTGCTTCACTGACATGTTGCTCTGCTTAATATTGTGTCTTGTAGTTGGGCATGCTGAATTTCTGATCTCCTACTTCTATTTGGATACCTGTTTAATCATGCAGTACTTTGTTGAGTTTATRCAGTTACATATTTTAAATTTTTTTTGCATTCTTTCCATATGGTCAGCTATTCTCCTTTTTTATTGTTGTTCAAATTGAAGAGATTTAACCCAATGTTGATGAAAGTACCTGACAAACACGCTTGTCAAGTAAACCCCCTGCTCTTCACTGAAAACTGATCAGTCAAGTTAATGCATTGGTAATTGGAGGTTGAAAGAAGGGTTGTCAGTATATGGATACTGTGACGATCTTTGCAAGAATCTATCAGAAGCTATTTAGATTGGATACAGTGGAGTAATTTAGTAGGATGGCTTGCTGTTTTATTTGATACATCCAAAATAAAATATGTATGACCACTATGGCACAATTAATAGCTAGTTTAAAGCATAATATGTAATTTGCAATGAATGCTAGTCAGTGAATCAAATTTGAGTTCATGATCAAAATTCACATTACCTTTGCAGCCTTTGTGTATGGTTCCTTCTTGATCTTTCCATTTAATGGCTCGTATGTTTCCTTCCCAGTCTGCATTGGGTGTAGCCCCTGGAGCATCTTTAAAAACATAAGTTTCTGATAAGATTTCTTTCTACTTATTACAGGGAAAATTTTCACTGCTGAAGACTTTTTAAATGTAGCCATGTTAAGTATTTATTTACAGATATTTACATCATAAGAACAGACATCATTCTCAGTTTTATTGCTTTTTTTATTCCTTGAGAGCATGAACTTTTACGTAGCAAAAAAATTTACTTCTTTAATCAACATTTTTCTAGCCTTGTAGCTAATGGTCTGCACCATAAGTAGTACTTTTATGGAGTCAAGCTTTGTTTCTCAGCCATCAGGAGATGTGACTGTTTGAAAGGGCAGCATCAAGGCTGAAGAAATAACCATATTTATGCCATGTAACTCAATTAAGTGGTGGTGTTAAGCTCTGAATTGGAGCTCACCAGCTCTCTGTGTCAGAGACCTCACAATGCTGTTGGTCCAGGGGTTATTCATAGTAGAAATAACATACGTCTTACCATTTAAACGATTCAGTGTGACCCAGTAGTGTTCATCCGGACTGTAGGTGTCTCTTGACCATTCAAGCAAATCTTTTGCACGTGCATCAGTCAATGTAAACTCTACAAATTCTTTAGTGAGTATGTAATAGGCACTACCAAAATATATTGTCAAATTATATGGAGGTTTAGCTTTTGTGTTCTTTGTTGGATACACGTATGACATTCCAGAATGTACATATTCTCTGTAACTAAACTGTGTCCTGTGTTTCATGTGAAGTGGTTGGACTACCCCCGGAGTCATATTTTTACCATTCCATTTACTTTTGATGTATTGTATAATGTCTTTGTTTGTTTTAATGGGATAATCTTGACCACATAGATTAATAACGTAATTCCATTGAATTTTGGAATGAACTAGATCTCTCATGCAATTAATATCAGCTTGTAATCTTGAAAATCCTGCATAAACAACATTTTCTCTTTTTGAGGAAATGAAAATATTTTCAAAGCAATTAACAATGTTTTGTACAGCAGCTTTATAATCTTTTGGTGACTTTTCATCAACATGTATGCAGTAAATATTCTGAGGCATATAAATAGCTCTTAGCAGCTTTACAAACATTTCCAGCTCCTTGTGAATTGTGATAATGTATGCCAATGAGAAATTTCCTTCTTCATCTGACAGTGGTCTTGTAACAAAATGCAGAGTCTTCAAAACCATGGAGCAGTTGCACGAAGTCTGAATGCAGCTGAGTGTTTTAGGTTGGTAGGTATTCTGACAAAAGTTTCCAATTCTAAAGGCAGCAGTTTTCCCCACAAAAAGAGCTGAACAAAGTTCATCTGGGTAAAAACCACACTCCGCTATATTTGCATTAAATTTTTGTTCATTTGGCTCTTCAGAAAGTGTATCCTTTAGGTAGATAAAAGCGTAGATGAACATACAGACAGCAATGCATACTAAAAATCCTGATTTTGTTGCATCAAGTGGGTTCATCTTTTATTTTCCAGATACTGTCCTCTCATCATAGTTTAATTAAGTGTTCAGATTATCTGAAAGGAAAAGTGAGATAAAGAGAGGGAGAGAACATTTTTGACTTTTTTTTTTTAAATAGATGACATGTTAGTGATGCATTTATAAATGTTGAGATTACTCTCTCTCCAGTTACTAGGAGGGACTGCGTGTGTGCCTATGTGTGTGCTCATGCTGTAGTGTACTCAGCCACTGGAAATGGTACTTGCAGAGCCATGAAGCAGCCTTTCTATGACAAACAAAATTATCCAAAGAACCCAAAATGGCTTTTTACACTTTATTACTTGAGCAAGGGAGGGCCTAGCCCATTGGCTAGAAGTTTCTTCTACTTTGAGGCAATGTGTGTGCCAGTAGGTGAGTCTAGTGCCGTAGGTTGGTCAAGCTCTAGCTTTGGAATAGGGAAGACGTGTGAGCACTGTGCTAAGGGAGAGCTGCTGCTGAGATTTCTTTAAGGCCTGGGAAACCTTAAGTTCTGCCGGAGGACCAGAATTCAGTAAATTAAATCAGCAGAAAATTTATTAAATAAACAAAAGGAAGAGACAAAAACATAATCCACAAAATACACTGGTTTTTATCCTTATAAAGTCAGCAAATGTTTATAACTCTTTGAGAATTTTTTTTTTCCCCTGACATCTTTGTATTAGTGCTTTGGAAAACAGAACATGCGGACAACACTCACTTCTTATTTTTAGCATATGTGCATATCCTGAGATAAGTACGCTACTGCCAGTATTAGCATTCAGAGATAACTGTGTAATTTACATCAGTATTGGCATAGTTTTTCCATTGTGATTTTTTTTCTTATGTATTCCTTGTTGAAAAGTCAGAAGGATGAGAGTGCAGCAGTCCTGAATCCCACAGCAATTAGATGAAGTCTTTATCCTTGAAGCATTTGGTATAGAACTTCCTAGAGAAAATTCCAGGGTTGGGGGAAGGGTCCATCTACTGCCATTAAGCTTAATAGTTAAATTAAGAAAGATTTTATTTTTATTTTAAAGAGAATTAATTTTCTCTTATTTTATTCAATGAATTTGTTTTTAACAAAATTTGTATTTCACCTGTAAATATTTCATGCTTTGCAGCTGTCAACATCACAACATAGGAACAGACAACAAGCATATTTTTATACAGGTAGTTTCTTTATAGGAATGCTACTGTGATTAGAAGGCTCTATGTTTTCATTAGAAAGAAGTGGAAAATACTTTTTTAATGAAAACTCAGTATACATCTGTCTTAGAAGCTTGAAAATAAAGAGGGCGTTGTAGTTAAAGTAGAAATGAGGCATAGCATTTAAAAAGCATTAAAAATACAGAATTTGAACCAAGAGAATGGATACTCTATAATACCACAATTTTAAAATCTTATTAGGCTGTTGGGAAAGAATGTATTTATCTTACTGTCCTTACTGGTATGCACTGGATTTCATGCTGGAAGAATGCCTCTTTTCCACTTAGCATTCCAGAAAGTGGAGTTGTACGTTAGGTGGAGGGTTCATCCATTTTGCTYCTATGTTCTGTCAGCAGTGCCTTCAGTCTGCAGTGAATGCATAGGCCAAAGAAAAACATGAGGAAATCAGGTCCCAGAAGAATATTTTTCCTTTACAGCTCCTAAGGGATACATTTACTGGGTAAACATGCATGATGTGAGTCTTTCATCCATTTGAACAAAAAACTTCAGCAAATCAAATCCACGTCAACCTTTCAGTATTGTGTGGAAAGGAGGAGAAAAGGAACGCCATTGAAAGGTGAAAGCCAGGATTTTCACAGTGAAAATGAAATACACAGTGCTGTAGCCTGCTACCAGCTGACTACCAGAGCTGAGAATAGATTTGCATAATTTGACATTATGTACCCAATAGCAAAAGTTGGGGAGAGGGAGTGTCTGTTAGGGAAGCACTGATTTTTGTGGACCTGGAGTCAGAAAAACTGTTTTATTCTGAGTGAGTAATTACAGGAGGAGCTTTGAGGTTGCTCTGAATTAGTGAATGTGATGTGGTCTCTATGGTACGTCACAGGGAAGGTTCATTCTGGACATAAGAATTACACTGAAGACACTGGGCAGTTACAGAAATACTTGGGACTTTATACCTGCGTACAATATAGAACATCTGTACAGAATGAGCATGCTTGTCGTCTTTTTTTTTTTTTTTTTTTTAATTAAAGACATCTTTGTGGACAGGTTGCAAAGGATAGTTCTCTAGGGAACCAAGCTATAACCTGTTTGTTTCATACACGTAAATTTTTATTACCCTTCAAATAATAGCTTCCAGGGATGTTTCAGGTTGTTATGTGTTTGTTATGGATTTTTCCTATTGAACTGCATGGCATCTAGAAGCTATATTTTATATGGCAGCATAAAAGTACACAAACACCCCATAGTCAGGTAAGAAGAAACAATTCCTTCTCCAGTGTTAATGTGTTTCTGGGGAATGACTAAATGATGAAGCCTTGCTTACAAGAACAGAATTTGACATCTTTCAGCCTCAGGCTATATTATAGAATGAAAGCATTGGCTTTCTGCTAGTGTTTTACCAGATTTAGAGCTAGAATTGCAGCTGTTAGTCCCATTGTGTATGAAATTTGCCACTTAGAAGAATCCTCTAGCCCCTATGCTATTGTCTGCTGTCAAGGACTATGCTACCATATTTCCTCCTGCCCTTGAAGAGCAAGATATCGTACTGTTGAGAAGATCCACTGTCCAGGCATAACCCAGTCTATGCCTATCTTGCCTTTTAATTTTATTATGCAAGAGTGCTATTATAGATATTTATTGTTATTAGAACATCTCTGAAACTCAACCTTTTCTATGTTATGGATAGGTTTTCTAAATCTGGAGGATGAAGTTGTCTTAATTTTTAAAAGTGCTGAGCGTAGTGTTTGTCATTCTTCAAAAAACAACCTGTTTGTAGGGATTTTCAAGCACCTTTGTGGCTGCTTTTATGGATATTGCTTAACAGAAAATTGTTCTTGTAAGCTTAAGCTCCTCCATCTCAATTAAAAAGGTGAACTCTAGAGAAAAGTGGAATTATGTTTATGCCTGAAAATAAGCCTCTGAAATATCATCTCAGTTCATCAAGACCCCATTAGCTATATACTTTGCTGTACGTTTCATAGTAACAAATCATTGTACAATTCACTGTTTCTTCCTACCATAGGATTTTGCACCTCTAAATATTCTGTTTTGTCTGTACTCTTTGTATTTGCTTAATATTAATGTTTTGATGAAATTTAGTTCATATGACTTCATAATTCAGTGAAGCAAATGACTCAGGAATACTTCGTCTTCTATTAAAATGGTTAAAAGGCATTAACTCCTTATTTCCAAATCTTTTTATGTCTGTTTTTGTCTGAAGGGTGTTTATGCAGGCATTACTGAAGACATTTTATAAGCAAGTGAATGCTCTGTCCTCTAAAAACTTAATGTTAAAATCAGCACTTTTAACTGCTTTTTCCTTTGCTTTGCTTTTTCCTTAAGCCTGGGTAAGTATTTGGAGTCTGCTTCTGTGTTGTGACATGCATCAAGTAAAAGAAAAAATTTCTTCAACAAACCCAATTAATACTGCCTTAGAAATTTTAAATCATTCTTACTTAAAATATTGCATCAGTATTTACTGATAAATATTAAACAGATTTATGGAGGTTTACCTGTTCATCTTTGCTTTTTTTTTTCTGTTTTCCTTCTTGGTTTTTTTTTTTCTTGCATAGTGTATTTGACCTCATAACAATTTAAAACGAATACTATGAAAGCTATTTAAACCATTAAGTTATAGGGCTGTAAAAAAATTAAGTTGCTTGCAACAGAGCATAACAAGTATTCGTAAGTATTGTGATTTTTATGATACAAACAACACTAGTAGTAGTGACCTCCACCCTACTGTACATCTATGACAAAGTAAAAAAAAAAAAAAATTATTACCCTTATTGCAGATTTGAGTATTTTTTAAAGTGAAATGGTCTTTCTGAAGTGAAAATATTTGTCACTTTACAAAAATTAAAACATGTTGTGTTTTAATAAAGGAAAAGCAAAAACCTGAAGTCCTACAATCTAATTTATTCAGTCTTACCTTGTACAAAATTAGCCAGGAGACGGCAGCATAATAAAAATAAATAGAGAGTCCCATTGTCCTTCAGCAGAATTCAGACAGCATTCTTCATTCTGTCGTTTGTGTAGAGATCTCGCGTAAGTGAAAGGGGTTAAACATTAACATGAATGTTTTCATTTAAGACTTCATCTGGTTTCCCGCAATGCTTAGCATATTTATTCTGCAGTAGCGCTGTTTAGCTTCAGAAATGTCCTCTGCTTCACAGTAATGAGAGAAAACTTGAGCTTCTCCAACTTTCTGTTGCCAGTCTTTCTGAGACRGCCTTTAAAGGACTGAAATCAGACTTTCAAATATGTAGAGTACATTGCTGATGATTATAAATAGTATTGCTTTACCTCAGAGGCTTTAACCTCTGCACTGCTAACGGAGCATGCTGGCTGATGAGAACTGGAAAGGAAACGAACCCTCTCCTCCTCCTCCTCCTCCTCCTCCTCCTCCTCCTCCTCCTCCCCTGGTTCTTAACTGTTTGCCTGCTGAAACTTTCCAATTTGCAGCAAATAAGTACAGCAAAGAATTGCCTCTGGTCATTTCTAGCAGCTGAACGCTTAAAAGATAATAAATGAAATACCTCCTTCCAAAACTGAATGTTTGCTGTGTTACTACTTTTATAAAGGTTCTTGGGGTTTTTAATAAGTGAAAAGTTAACAGCTTAAATTTACTGGAATTAGGAAGCTTTGGGGTTCTAGAAAYGACTAAGAAGGCTGGTGTATTTTGGACACATTCAGATAAAAATAGCATGTTGGTCAGAAATAAACAGAGAAAACCTCAAAGTAAATTAAGGCACAGCTGCAGGTATGGCAGATACAAAATTATCATTGACTTCAAGGGAAGCTCTGTAAACAGAGGCTTCTGCTTGGACAGTATTTTTGTAGTAGGTGCTACAACTTCTGAGTGAAAGTTCACATTCTGATTAGTGTGTAAGAGACTTTCTACTCTTCCCAAGTTATCAGTTACTCTTTGCCCCATTGTATGTCTGAGTAGGGTGGCAATGTCAAAAATTGTGTTCATCAAATCTTACACTACTGAACTTCTAATGAATAAACCTCTGGAAGAGTATCTCTCTTAAAACATGTTTTTAGTTAACTGTTACAAGAGACAATAATCTTTAATACATGAGCTTGTGTGGCTGCTAAATGAACGGTGATATGGTCCTTGGTTGAATAGGATGTCTGTTCAGTCCTCTTTCTAAATACTACCCTGTTTAAAGAAGGACAGTCAGGTTTTGGTCATACATGTTCCATAACCTGGTGGGAATTGTTCTGGAAAAGTATTCATGTCTTTATGCATTTCCTAGTAATAGTCATATTTAGGAGGACTGCAGGAGTTAACTTTTTATAATTTGGGAAAGAGGTTTCAGGTTTCTCATAAGACATTAAACTGTGACATTGATGTAAACATTCAGATATGAAAAAATATTTGCCTGTTGTTTATTTGTATTGTATTAAGACTGGAGTAGTCATGGATGGAACTAAATCTTAGATGCTGTACAAAAAAAAAATCACTCTGTCAAAAGTAGTTTACAGCAAGAAATACAGTACAACCATTGCCTTACGTAGCTGAAACTTAAGAAGAAACTGTAAACTTGAGAATTCAGGAAATCACCTTAAACTAAGATTTCATTATTACTAAAAAAACTCTTGTATTTTATTCTCTAAGAAAGATAAGAAGCTATCCTACTATATTAAAATGACTTGAAAGTTAAAAGGTTTTCATTATTTGAAAAAGTAGTTTCACTATTTCTTTTACTAGTTTAAGTTTAAAAGATTATATTTATGCCTAAGCTATTATGTCTTTTACAGCTCATAATACCTTTATTGTTCTAATGATTTTAAGTCTTTGGGTTGTTTTTGGTTTTGGTTTTTTGTAAAGTTGATTTGTGTGTGTATGTATGTATATACACATCGGATATGTAGGGTACATAAATTTATGAGTATCAGACTTTGAAGGCTTTTTGATCATACCTGCCCACCCTTTAAATAATTCCTTGATGCAAGCATGTTAAGCCATTTAGATATAAACAGTTTTGAACAMGCTTTTATAATTGGACCCTGAAAGGGCTTTTAGACAAAAATCAAGCTGCTTGTCCAGCATCTCCTTCAGTTAACATCCCACTCTTCTTCAATTACAGATTGAATCTTGCATTCAGATCTGCAAGCTGCTGTTCTAATGCTTTTGTCTGTTTTGGAATAGTTTTCACGTTCAGTCTCATTTAGGAATGTCTTCTATTCAAGGTGCTGCAAAAACATCAAGGAACTACAGCAAGTACCTTCATATGTATTTAAAGTCCCAATATAAACAAGGTACAGCAAGGGAGACCCTGTGATAATCATAAAACAAAAATCTGCCCTGGAAGACCTTAATCTGAAGGAACAGTCTTTCTGAGTTTGCAAAACTGAAATTCTTTCTGCTTTTTATCTCAGCATTTCAAAACGTTGAGATAAAAATCTTTCCTTTTTTGCATGAAGGGATAGTGAGCTTTTTAAAAATCAGAATTAAAGTTTTGTATCCAACAGTATCAACAATTAAATAATGTTTGATGCACATGTATGATGAAGCAACAAATCGTACCTACTGAAGTTAGTGAAACCTGGGAAGGTGGAGTTGGTTCTATGCCTATAACTTGCTGTACTTAAAGTATGTTTAGAGGGGTTTGGTCTCTATAATATAATCTGGCTGTTGTCATGGCAAAAAATTATCTGTTTCAGTGAATGGAAAGAGGACGCTGTCTTTATTTCCCTGCTTCTTGTAAATACTTTTCATTTTAGAACAGTTCCACCTGTGTTTTCCAGATGGGAACTTGGATTTGCTTGCTCTTTCAAAATGCAACATTTATTGAAATTAGAGTCCTTTGACATAAACTTTTACTTGGAGGAAATTTCCACTTATTTTTGTATGCTTAACAGAATATGTTTTTAAAAATTATTGGAGAAATTACTTTTTTAAATCACTAGCCTGTAGGAGGATGCCAGTCTTTCATGCTGTATTCGGAAAACACCCCACTAGAAATGAATGTGTAGGACTTCTCTAGAATCAAGACAGCTGCCAGTCACTCCTGCCTCAGTATGAAGACTGATTGTCTGTCGTGATTTTCTAGACTTCTCACTCACAAGTGTCTGAGATCATACCAAGCTGGTACTTCTAACACTAGCTCATTGAGTAGCAATGGAAAAATTTGGGCTACTCACCCATTTCTTGTGTGTGACTTATTATTCTGCCTGACTTACTTAATATGCATCTCTATAACCCTTGCTTCTCCTTCATAATCTCTCTGACCACTTGTGTTCAGATTCATTTTTTAAACTCTGCTCATCACTTGAGCAGACTGTAGTCAAAGTACTGTCCGTATGTCCTTTCATTTGTTTAATTCCTACTGCAAATAACATGAGTAACCTCTCTAAACCTTTGTTTAGAAAACAGAAGAGTAATGACAAAGGCAGGATTATAAACTAATCTTGCAGATTAACAGAAAGCTTCTGGATTTAACAAAATAACAAAAAAAAAAAAAAGTGCACAGTGAAACATCTGTGTCTTCAACCAGAAAACAAATGTGGAATTACATGAAGCACATTACATGCATTATCCAGATTAATTTATAAATGTACTTTGAAACTTGGTAGTGTTTAATAAATCAGATGAAGGACAATGAGAAGGCAAGGCTGGGTTAATGAATAATGCTGCTTTTATGACCCCTTTTTATCCCCATAGTAATTTAAAAAAATAATTTAAAAAATAAAAAAAAAAAAAAAAAAAACACAAAAAAAACCCAAAAAACAACCAAACAAAGCAGGTTTTCCTGTCTAGCTGTTGGGGAGAAAAATTCCCTGGTGCTGTCTGTTCTACATGTAGAGGAATAACACCTTTGGTGGTGTTCCTAGTCAGTGTAAAGGAACTGCTCCTATCAGTTGTTGTTTCTTGTATTGCTAAATTGAAAGACAAATTCTAGAGCAGAGTGGCATAATGCTTAGATCTTAATCAAATGCATTCATAACTAAAAAAAAAACAGAAAATACCTTAGTGTTTTCGGTTTTAGCTATGGGGTTCAGAAAATTGAGTAGATTCTACTTAGGACTACTTTGTTCTAGTCACTGTATGTTTTATGCTAGTAAAACAAGGAACCCATGAACAGAAAATGCACAATGAGACCTTTTCTTTAAAGAAGAAAAAAACAGAATTAGTTAAGAGTGTTGTTTATAAGGGACTGATAGTGAAATAAATATGCAATTTCCATAGCCCTATTACATGGAATAGGGCTTTGAAGAAGAACAAAATATTTTCATATTTCTGAAATTCTTTTATAATTTGCTGTGCAGATTGATATGCAAGCTGCTTTTAAATGTGGTTATCAAAAGTTCACAATTCACTAGTAAGATGAGTATTTATTCTCCTTTTCGTAATGAGGGATGCTGTCAATCAGTATTATTTTGCTCGGTGGTAAAAACAACTGAGATTTTCCTTTTGACATTTTAGGTGAGAAGGTGTATTAGACTGTATTAAAAGAGAAAGAACTATTGGAAAAGACACAGCGGCAAGGGGAAGAATTGGAGAGCTCCTTGGAGAGCTTAAACAGTATTAATTCTAAGGTTCAACAGCATAAAGATCTTGAAAAAAATACTAGTTTTGTCCCTTTTTTTTTTTTTTTTCCCCTTGAAGTGTGGTGTTCCCTTTCAAGAGGAAGATGTGATTATCCTTAATGGTAATAAAGAAGATGTGGAAGTATTGAAGAAAAGAATGGAGGATAGAAGACTTAAAAGTAAATTAGAAAAGGTAATCTTTTTATACATTGTTTAAAACAAAATTGAAAGAGTTCTTGTCTTTAATGCAATCTGCTCTTAGATCGCATAGCTTTTTCTGCTAATCTTTGTGCAGACTGGAGGATTTACTCAGTAAGCTGTGTTGTACTTCAGTGCTACTTTTAAAAGTAATGAGATTGCATGCATATTTTGCTAATAGCATAATGAAGTTGTATGTACTGAAACTGTCTTTTGACTAACAGGCAGCGCATAGTGCTCTGAAAATCACAGGATTTAATGCTATGGGTAAAATGGACAGTGTGCCAGCTATACTTTAGGTTTTTCTTGAAACAAAGACCTTATTAGTTAATTCTAGTAATGAGCAAAATCTTCTCTGTATTTCGTATGGTAGTTCCTGTTTTATTGTGATGGTAGGTTATTAGTTTTTTGATCTCCAGGTATCCTCTACTGGCCACAGTCAGAAACACAATATTGGAATACATAGATTCCTGCTCTGATTCTGTAAGACTACTGTTTGGAAATTTTGTCATGTTCTGTGGTTCTTAGAGTCCTGAGTGATTACTGGCAATGCTAATTCCCACCATACTGTTGAGGTCTTTGCATTTCTTTTTTTAGTTTGTTGCGGGTTTTTTTGTTTGTTTGGGATTTTTTGTTTGKTTTTGTTTTGTTTTGTTTTAATCTGACCAGGCAAAATGCCATGGAAATAAAGTCGTTGCAGCTCTACTATATACTCTACTGTATACTACTACTCTGTGTACGGTCAAATGACAGTTCTGCACACAGGACTTTTTTCAACATTGCTATTTTTTCTGAACTGGCATTGCTGTTCTGGAGGATGACAAAGCAAGCAAAAACTTTAGTGTTGACTCAGTCCAGAGTGCAGACAGATTTAGTTGAATCTCAAGAGCATGAATCATCATTGTCTGACTCTCTCAGCAGCTGAGAGTT
This sequence comes from Phoebastria nigripes, assembly GCA_035582835.1. Taxonomy (NCBI): domain Eukaryota; kingdom Metazoa; phylum Chordata; class Aves; order Procellariiformes; family Diomedeidae; genus Phoebastria; species Phoebastria nigripes. The sequence continues at coordinate 1,589,473 of JAYKAV010003388.1, read as the reverse complement.
TAGATGGAGGTTGATCATCTCACCCCTATTACTGCGCTTGATTTTGTCTGCCTGTAGGATTAGATGGCATGCAAATGTTTTCCTAGATTGTTTTGAAATGAATACTAGTTTACTTACCAGCGAGCATATGATTCCTTCTCATTGTAGGGTCTTTATTCATCTGCATCAATACAGCATCATTGGGCCTGGGTGATAAAAGAAAAGGATGGTTACCCATAGAAATCCTACTTTTCTGTTTCCTCTCTGTTCATAGCCTCTGCACTTGGTGTATTATAGCTTCTGGCATAAGAGCAATACTGTAAATCTTACACTGTCTCTTCAGATTTTTTTTTTCTTTTTTTTTTCAGTACTTTGTAATTAAATGTTTGAAAGAATTTTCAAGATAATTTGATGATAGAACATTGCAGATCTCAGTAGATGAGTAATCAACCCCAAAAATAGCGGTCATTTGCAGTTGGTTTTCATTAGGAAGGTGGCCCTTACAAAGCACCTGTAGCTTTGGTTCAAATAATTTGGAACAGTCTGAAAGCTGGTGCTGTCCCCAACTTCTGTGCAATAAAGAAATAGTACCTGAGTGCGCTGAGCACTTCTGTCTCTTATGGTATCAGCACAGTCACTCGTGGTGGCAGACGAAAGGAGATCATGCTTTGGTCTTTGGGCTCTATATGCCGTAGGTGAATATGCAAATATTTTTTGTTTGTTTAGTGGAGACTTATATTACAGGCAGGTACAGTATTTGCAAATCTCTCAGCAGGCCTCTTGCATTTCATCCTCAAGTTCTGATGTTTTTTTGCAATACTGCCTTGCCGTGCTGCACCAGCTGATCTTTGTGCAGCTAGAACCAGTCTTCTCTGCTGTCACTGGCACCATTCGCTCTAATCTGAGATCTGTGAGCTCCAGTCCCAGCATCAGAAGACAGTTTCTAGTTTGGGGTCTGTCGGCAGTGCTGTTCAAACCTTTTCCTCAGTTCCTTCTTTCAGCTAGGGGAGCAGTCTAAGTGGACCTACTATATTTGGAGCGGGAAGCACAAACTCCTTTTCTTTATACCCATGAGACAAAACATAAGGAAGACACAGCTAGCACTAGTATAAAAAATTATTCAAGCTCAACTATGTCATATGTGCCCATGATGAACTATGTATAATATATATTCATTATGTATAATATATATGCATACATATATTTACAAACATCTCATAATTCAGATGCCAGATACTGGGAGGTAACTTTTCTTTGTAAATCCACCCATGATAACAAAGGTGGAAGCACCCTGAAAAGAGGTTTTTCACGTACACTGAAGGACTCCAGGAGTGCCAAGTTTGCTTTTAGAATAGTAACCCTCTGCCACCATCTTCTGGCTAAGCTTTGCAGCAACATGTGGTATGGCATTTTTTTCCTCAAGCATTAATCATATGCTTGACAGCATGGGTTCTCCTAATTTTTGTAACACATTTAAATGTATTTATTTTCTTTGAGTTTGTGTAGCTTTCTTGAAATACGTACACCATTCTGAATGTATACAGAGTCATCTTTTGTGATAATAACTCCAGTGACTGTTTTAATACATCTTTCTTTTTCAGCTTGGCATTTATATAATCAAAGCCAGTAATGGGATTCTTGTTGCTGTTGTTTGGGTTTTTGTGTTTTTTAATCTGGACAAACATAAATTAACTTGGAAAATCTGGTCCACAGATGCTTTTAAAAAATTTAGATTAACTATTTGCATCTTTTCTTCCCAAGCAATCTTGCCACAAAGGTCCCAGTTATTGAAAGTCACCCAGGAGGGATTTTTTTATTAACTAAATAAAATTAAGTGGATATGAAATGCAGGATTATTCTGAAATTTTTATTGAAAAACGTCTTTATTGATTACAATTCACTGTGTCCTGTTTAATGTTGTGCAATTTACTGTCCTGCCATGTGRGTTCAGAGTATCAGATTACCGTAATGATGATAACACACAGACCCCCTGCAAAGTATACAAACCAAAATACCATATCCAGACAGTTTAGCTTTGGCCTGCACGATTTTCTTTAAGGTGCCTTCAAGGTTGCTGAGGTTATTATTTTTCCATATAGAAATAATACCAAAAGTGTGGAGCAGTATTGTGAAAGGAAGAGTTCCACTGTGTAAGACCTAAAAATGTACTAAATGGAGTTGTATGTCTATCAAATACAAGTTGGGAATTGTATATCCTTTCAGGACATTACCAGATTTCTGCTTGTGTTGTTTCAGAAATCAAAGAAATGTAAGTCAGCAGAATCAGCTTCTCAGCAAGATACCGCTGAAGGTAATGTCACAGCTACAAATTACGTGTAGCCTTCCGAGTCATGAAGCAGATTCATGATGCCATTTTTTTTTCTTTCATAGATTCTCCAGGTCCATCAAAGATTAAGAATGGAAAGGATTGTATCAGTGCCAGTTCTGGGGAAAAGAGGCAGATTATCTTCACCAAAAGTTCAGGTTGGTGTTTATTCTTTAATCTAAATGCGAAAAATGTGAACAAATAGTTCTGCTTTGAAAAATATTGTAGGAGAGATCCTTCTCTGGCTATTTTGTACCATAGTTTTCAGAAACTACCGCCTCACTTCCTTTTTTTTATCTTTCTCAGTAATAAAAGGTCAACTCCTGTCTTCAAGGGAGCCGTAATGTCATGGTTCACTTTTTCAAAGAACCCCCTCTTTCAAAAGTCTGTCCTAAAAGGCTGCCTTTGCAAGCTGGAGTTGGAAGCTGCCTCATGAACATGTACAAAGCTCCTTGTTCAATAGAAACTGTAGTCAATTTAACTTTTTCTTACAGAGCTTTGTTTTACAATCTGCAAAATCTACAAAACTGACTCTGCAGAAAGTGTGCAAGGGCTTCTGTTTATCTGTTTTTCCTTATTCTGCCCAGTTTGCCTTTGTCCCATCTGCTATCCATCATCCTGTACTTTGAGTAAATAGTCCACAGAGTAGGGACTGACTTCTTGTCATACTTTCACAAAATACCTAAAACAACAGGGTCTCTGCTCACGCTTGTGACTGGCAAGTGCTGTAGTGATGCAGATAACTAATAAAAATAATAAACACTTTTCACCATATTGCTTTTTTTTCCCCCACTGTGAAACAAGCCAGATTTGCTTGTTTATGTCATTCCAATATTGCTGTGCTTTAAGTTGGTGGGAACCAACTTGAATGAATGAGRTTAGAGATTCTTATTCACACAGTGATATAGTCGAGGGTTTGGTATATCTATTTTATTGGCTAGGAGGTAGTGTGAGGAGAATTAGTAGTTGTTTTCCTGAAGTACAAGTGGTCAAAAAATCTGTTATGGTATTTTATTTCAATGAAGTGTATTAAAATGTCCCAAGCTGATGACTTGACTTTTAGTCCTCCATTTTAGCTGCTCATTTGCTGTGTGTCACTGGGAGCAGTAGAATATAACCTCAGGATGTACTGATGTACCTACAGTAGTCATGCAGCTATGAGAAAACTTGGCAGTCCTTTAGTCCAAAGGATGGTGCCCTCTCTTTATGTAATATATATGATGTTAYTTAATGTCTCCAATGCATACTGATGTTTTCATACAGAACTGTAAGAATGGGTACATTTTTAAAGTCAGTCTGAGGTTTCTGTGTGAAGTATTCAATCGTGCACATTACAGCCACAGAAAAAGTCAATATAATTTGTTTGAAGAATCTGAGAATAGTTAAATGATGAACTGTAGATAAAGTACGTGAGAAGCTGGGAGAATTTCCATCAGCAATGCCTTACCTGCCCCCTACTGTCTGTTTTTTATAAAGGATAGACTTTTAAAAATATTTCATTCCAAATGATTATAATTGCTGTTGGACCTAGTAATTCTAATAATGGTTGATGTATTTTTCTTTTCCAAGAGCGTAAAAGAAAAAATACGCCTTTTGAAATGTCAGGTCATTGGTTTCTGTTTCTGGCAGCAGTTATATTGACCAGCAAGAGATTAAGAGGAGAGAGGGAAAATAAAGGAAAATCCATGGACTGAGGAATGTCAGTAGCATAGGAATTAATTTGTGAACATGGCACCCTAAGGTTTCTGGACTTGCAGCATACATATTCATTCTTTCAAATCCAGTGTTTGGTAATTCTTTCCAGACAACTATTGGTGGCATTAAAAGCAGCATTCTCCAAATACAAAAAGGGTCTGATCTGTGATGATTTAGGATTGCACATATAATTGCTATGACTACATGCAGAAATCAGTTAAGTGCGTTTTCAGGCAGGCTCCCTACTAGCTATTTACATACCATTGTGCCTAAGTTAAACTAAATATGTAGACTTTCTGTAGACTTCTATGTATTCATTTCTTTGCACAAGAGACTTGGCGCATGCTTTTTAAAATACTGTCCTTCAACTTCGGAAGATTAAATAGTTGTTAAGAAAGAGAGGGGGTTTTTTGTAGCAGTAGATATAATACACTGAGAGAGATGGTATCAGAAACAGAGGGATGGGCATTTTCCTATCCCAAATATAAAATGATGCAGACCATTGTTATTGGTCATAAATGACTTTGCAAAGAATAAAGGGAGGAGATAGATTCCCTGGGGACAGTGTGTCACAAGTTTAGCTTTTGTCATTTGATAGCTAATTTCTAAACAATACTTCAGGGTGGTGGAATACTTTCATGTTTGTTTCTTAAGACTAGAGTTCAGAGCCATTTTTCACTTAGAGGAATAAATGTTGTCAATACTGAATTACAGTGCAAGGGGTTTACACAAGTAGGAAAGAATTCCTCTCTCTCCAAGATTTCTAAATGCATTTTCAGCATAAATTCTAAAAGCTAGGAACATGTTTGCTGTTAGGAACATGTTTGCTGTTGAGTACAATTATGGGATATATTTGTGATAGCCCTGAAAAAATGTATATACTTCATCTCTGTACACATTATTTTTTAAATACTTTTTTCCATCTTTATTTAAATACTTTTATCAATTGTAAGCTGTTATGCATGCTTCAGTCTATTCCTTTTTCTCTATCAGATAATGGAAATTCATCTGTACCAGGAAAAGTCAATAAGGCTGCTTCTACTACTACGAAGAGATCCATTGCAGACAGCGAGGAGAAATCTGAGGCATACAAATCTATTTTTACATCACACAGCTCAGCAAAACGTTCAAAGGAAGAGTGTTCCAATTGGATTACTCACACAGCATACTATTTCTGAAACAATGATGAGCCTGATTGTAACGTTCGTTACTGCTTTCCTTCCCTAAGGCTTTTTCTGTACAACTCTGATACAGAACTTTTGTTGTAATCTGATGTTATCTGGAATTACTCAGTTTGTAAGTTGTTCATAAACTTGTGAATAACTAATGAACTTGTGTTAGTTACAACTTCTGTTAAATAAGAAATAGATCACCAGAATCCATGTTGTATCAGCAGACCTCATTCTAAAATGATGGATTGTTTGCACAAAAATTTTTCTTCCCTCAGTTGGATGCTGTCATTCTTAGTCACATTAGCTAGCGTCCTCAGTAGCAGGAGTGAGGGTAGAAGGATCTGCCTGCTGTCCTCTTCTATTGGTATTTGCCGCAACTGTAGTTATAGTTTTCAACGTATTAGTACAGAAATTCAAACGTTTTGAAACTTTCTGACAGTAAAAAAAGCAATAATGCTTTTCTTTTGGACTAGCTAACTGGGCCCTCAGTAGAACTAGTACATGTTTCTTAAAGGTTCTGTAGGTATTTTCAAGTAATTTACCTTTTGATGGAATATACRAAAGCATAATCATGAAAATGTTTGTACAACATTCTTCTTGTACATATGGTTGTAACCTGTTTTTAATAACAGAGTATTCACTTGTAAACCATTATCTATAAAGATGAGCCTGTAATAGGCTGGTTTTTTCCCAAAAAGGTTTTGGGGGTTTTCTTTGTGGGTGTGTGTTTTAAAGTTAGAAGTATCAGGTCTGAGCTGTCTTTCTTTTGTCAGAGGATCAGAATACAGTGGAACAAAAGTATGAGCTTCCTTTTCTGCTGAAACAGTAAGGTTCTGTGTACATCTCTGAGGAGCAATTTGCCATTTTGAATTCAGCAGCTTACATGAAAATACAAGCATTTGCACAGGGTGAGAGAAAAACGGGTGGTGACAGAATAGGAGCAGGCAGATCTTAACTGGCTTTTTAGGGAGAAACGATTGGGCACCAGTGTTATGCGAGTCAAACCCATTGGTGGCTGATGGAGGGAACCCTGCAAGGCTGGAGTTAGCTTCTGAGAACATTTCTCTTTCACTTTACAGGCAACTGAAATGTGCTGCTTTCACAACATCTGTAGTACACATTGTTTTATTTTCTGACATAAAATTCTTAACAGCAAACAACTATTTGACTGTTAATTGCTTGTTACAGAAAGATGCTAAGCATAGTATGTCACTCACTTTTGCTTTTTTATTTATGCTTTTTATCCTTGTGACGTTGATTTAAATAAAACTTGCTCTTGTCATTTGACCATAACACTTCATGTTCAGTTGAACAGATACACAAGTGCTTATTTTGTCAGTGTTAGAACAGAAAAACTTTTTATGGGCTTTCCTTTGGCCCTTTTATTCTTAGCTTTTTTTTTTTCCCCCAAGCACAGGAATCCTTTTAAAATGTTAATGTTCCATAGCAATGATTTAGTGGCTGAATATTTGAATCCAGTAATATCTACATGAAATGACCAGAGGGAGGGATGGAAGCTTTTCACCTTCCTCTCTTCCTCTTTTAAAATTAAAATACGCTTTTATAATCTTGGCACAAACTAACCAGAATAGAAATGTAGAAAGTAGGAGGCTTTTAAAACCACTGCATGATGTTACATTGTTAGCTTTGTGTGTGAAAATGATTAATTATCCTCATAATTTATTTTTAAAAGTGTCCCCATTTATAATTGGCAATAGTTAATTGGAGATTCAAATGCTGTGTTTATATTTGTGTAGGTGGTCTCCATGATTCAAGCATGTTGAATGAAACTGCTAGGATTTTATTATTATTTTGATAGGTATAATTAAAAATTGGCTTGTTGTAGAATTTATATGGTGGTAAGCGTTTTTGTTTTCCAAAGATGTGAATGCATATATACATCACATCAAACAGTTTGAGGTTTACTTGAGCTTCCAGGAAGCACTCAGCCACATTTTGTATGCATGTCTAGTAATCAGCTTTGTTGTCCCTGTTCTGTATTCTTTTCTTTATTATTATCCTTTACTATTTGTTAGTTACAGATAATGAAATTACTGCACTAAAAGATATACTATAGTAGGCCCTTTATTTGCAGTTTTGCTGCTGTTTTGACAATACATGTTAAAGTCCTATTAGTGTTTTATAGGAGTGCATTTTTCTTCTATTTAAATCAGTTATAAATCCTAAGAGGAATTAACTTAATGCTTTTGATTTAGCGATTACTTTGCTAAAGAAGGCAAGAAAACATAATATGCAGTTTTGCTTCCCTTTTCTTGATATGTTAGGCAAAGTCCAGCCTGCTGACTTGATAACAGGCTTTCCTGCTCATTGGGGCATAATGGTGACTTCTTTTTTTCAATCTGACCTGCTCATCTATTAAAATAAGTTCATGACTACCGTGATTTCATTAATGTACTCATTCTTCATATACACTTAGGTTTATTGTCTGGAATTGATAGTTCGTGCTATGCCACTTTGTTAGGATTTTGTTTGGTAGTTCACCATCCTGACTTTGTGGATGGAGTTCTTAAAATGTTTATGGTTTATAGAAGTGTTGTCAGTGACTGATGAGGTCTTTTCCTTCCCTTTACAAAAAACAGCTGTGAAGGAATGTGATATATTGTTGGCATGTGATGCAATTCATCACCACAATTGACTTTTGTTAATGTAAAATAGAGGAGCAAAAAACTGACACTTCTGTTGTTGGCAGGCTGGGTTAGGCAGTTGAGACTGGAACGTTGACTTGGCAAGTTTTAATAGATTCAAGCGAATAGTTTGCTGGAGGATGTTTGCTTTGTTGTGGTTTGCTTTTTGTGGGGGAGGGCAATTTAATTTTCTTTTAATGTAGGTGAATTTGAATGTTGGTGAAAGTTGAAGACTGCAGAAGTCTTAGAATCTGAAACYTATATTTTTTGAGATGCCACATAAGTCTCCCACAGCATTGCATCCATGTGTCTCTGTTCTGGGGATTTCACAGAACAGTTAGTTCTGTTTCCATGATGTTCAAGCCTTGGCCTCTCTTCTGAAGAGCTTAAAAAGGATCCAATTAGTGTCAGTTGTATAATAGGGGGATTTTTTTGTGATGTGGAACCTGCCCAGTGGGAACTGGACTGAAATTCAACAACTTCCTTCCAACATAGCCCAATAATCAAATGTTCATCGTGAAACATGGCCCAGATATGCACTAGTGAAAAGGGATTGTAAAGCTATGTGTCCTGATTTAGAGTCCTGTGAACCATCTGTCTTTCTGCACACTTGCAGAGCGTTCAGTCCTTTCAATATTGGTACCTCTAAAACTGAAAACCGGAGGGTGTTCACGCATTCAGATTCAGTGGAGATCAGCCTGGTATCAGTGTTCGATACTGCAGCTTAACTCCCTAGTCATACCAAATCGGATGTGATATTTCGTGCTGTTTCGCAGGATATCCAAAAACTGCCTTTTCCCCTTGTCCCTGACGATTCGTAACAGTATCTGGCCTGGTGAGGCTGCCTGTAGCCTCAGGCACTGTGGAGCAGCTATGATGCCCTACTGCAGCTGATAAACCAACTGGTGCTCGCCTGTGCCAGGTGCTGATCTGCGAAGAGAACTGGAGGTGCTGACGCTGTGGCTTTTTGTCTTTGTGGAGGACAGCGAACCTTGCACGCCTAACATCCTGGAGCTGACAAAGGTGGGTTTGGGGTGGATTGCTCTTTTCCTGGCTCCTGCACACTGCAGTAGAAGGTGACTTTCCTCCTTCACTCCGTTATCTCTAGTGTCTCCATTCTTTGCACATCTCCTGACCTCACCATATTGCCGGTACCATCAGCTCCTTCCCGTGTGTTTTACTAGCAGTTAGGCTGGGGTATGTGCTGATCAGCCTGTTGGCAGGTAGCAGCCGAGCTCTGCAGCCTATCCCCGTGTAAGGGCATTGCTGTTGGAGGTCTTGTCTCTCTGGCCATCTTTTTCCGCGAGACCTCTAAGAACGGCATGTCTTCAGGGCTTTTATATCTCTGTGAATCTTAGTTGAAATTAAACATTGGTTTATAACGTTGCTGATACAAGTGAGGGTGTAGCAGCCCTGAATCTCTAGAAAATTAGACTAAATTCCTTGAGACAAAAAGCAGCACCAGCAACAGCCATCGGGAAGGCAGAATTGAAGGAACGCATAGTATCTGTTCTGGAAAGACTGGAATTTAGTGACACCCTGCTGATAAAACTCTGTAGTTAGTGAATAGTAAGCTTCAAGRGACAGAGTTCTTTCTGTAAGGATATGTTAAATTTTATTTCCCTTGACTATTTTTTTAGAAGTAATTGTCGAACCATCTTCTCTCTTATGGGAATAAAGTTTGAGAAGCGTACAGTGGGAAAATGTGTGTGGTTTGCTAAGATGGTTGGGAGATTTTATTGGAATCTCGGAACCTCTCTGCTTCAGTCTCCAACTTCCATGCCATGAGATAATCACATGCCTGTCAAATTGACCAAAAAAAGCTTAAAGTTCCCTTTAAAACATGACGCTTGTTAGATTAAAATATTTCTTATTAATGTCCTATTCTTAGCTAAACTGAATGAACACAATTGTCTTTAAGTGTCCTGTCTTGCTTGCTTTACAGCCTAGACGCCAGTTGCAGTTGGTATATTTTGCTCAAGATTCAGAACTGCGGTGGCCCTGCCAAATAGTTTCTTAGTTGCATTTAAAAATAAAAGGGCTGTTTATACATTACAGTCCACAGAGGGTCTGAAATCAGTATGTCCTAAGATGAATACAAATCATAGACAAAAAGTGTTTTGTTGGAAGGCTTCACAAATATGGAACTGATTACTGCTAGACAGCGCAGATTTCCTTCTGTAAGATGGAACTGATATAATTCCTTCCTGACAGCTAGAAATCATAATTGACTTGGGTTTTTTATGTGTTTTAAACTTTAGCAACCTTCAAAATGAGCAAGAGGGATGGAATCCTAATCCATCTGCAACTGATGGGAATTCTGCCTGTAAGCCAGGATTTTAATCTAAATATCCATCCACCTGCCCAGTTACTGTGGAGGTACTGCTAACAATTTCATAGCTGTGGTTTTGTCAAGCATTTAACTTCATGTGGATTAAAATATCTCTTACAGGTCAGTGACAGAATTCAATTTGCAAATTGACCACAGATCTTTTTGGGGGAAGAACCAATTTCACTATGACACTGAATAAAATGAAATTCTCTTTTTAAAATGTTGCCCTACCAGCTCTTTGTAACACATCCAGCAGAATTCAACCTTTGTGTAGTATTTGTGATATCTCTAAGAGGTTTTCTCAAAAGTTAGGGGTGTCAGTTGGTGAAAAACCAACCCCTTCCCCTTGTAGAAGCACTCATCTCTGACTGCACCGCTACTTTTTTTCACCCAGTTTTTCCCTTGTTCCTTCTCATATGCCTCCTTCATTTCTGCTGCCTAAAGAAATCAGACAGTGCTTTGCTTGATGATGATCAGGAGAGCAGGGAATAGGGAATGATCAGGGTGATCGAGGCTCTGGTTTTGCAGCCCTGTTTGCTCTTTGGGGCTGATTTGCATTTGTTATGCAGCCAAGACAGGCTGCCTCACCCAGCGGAACTTTCTCCGTCTTCCAGGCCATGTCCTGAATTTGATGGCAGTTTGGGTCAGGATAGGCTCGTAGCTTGTCACTGTACGGATTACTTATTTTGTTCCCTGTGTGGCAGTTTTTAAAGAGCAGAGTTGTATCCACAGTGGAGAACGTCAAGATGTTCAATCTCTTTCCATGCTACTGGTAAGAAGGTGTTTCCCTCTTCCTTCTGTGATCTTGGATGGATGTCCAAGCTTTCACTCCCTTCTCTCCCATGTAAGTGATTTCCCCACTGTATGAGGATGTCTTAAGACTTAATTATTACGTTTGGAGGACGGAAGATGTCCATATCAGGGTGCAGTGTAATTTGTAAACAGAAGACAAGGAATGCTTTTCTGTGGGCTGTCAAAGGCTGACTTGACTCTGGAAAGAAATACGTTGTTAGCCTAAAATAGAAACAGTTTGACAGTGTAAGTTTTCCTAACAGTCACGAATGTCACATTTTTATGCCATGAGTTTCCTCTTTTTTAATTAAAAGTAATTCCGAGGAATCACTTCGTGTCCACTTCGCAGTGATAAGTGGGGTTTGCCGCACTAGCATTGAAAGGGCTGCATTGAACGGGATGGGCGTTCGCTTTCTTCAACTTGCCTACAAAGCTAAAGAAATGCAAAGCAGCCTATTGCTCAATCATGCTGACTTTAGCAACTAGGTAGGACAAATTAAAAAAAGAAAAAGGGAATATCTAGTCTCAACCTGGGTATTTAATGGGTCCCAAAATGTGCTGAACTCTTTAGTCTAAATGGGCTCTTTAGTGTGGTGTCAAATAAGTTAAAAAGCAAGGGAGCTTTACAAAGCTTCCTTCATTGTTTAAACTTGTTTAACTCATGTTAAGGCTAATGTACATTTATTCAGACTGGCAAAGTGCTGAATTTACACAACAGGGATAGTAATAATTAGGTCAGATACTTTTTAAATGGCAATGGGGGGGTGGGAATGCTTGACTCTCTTATGTTTATGAATGGAAATGATTATTAGCACTGGCCGAGGCCAGCCGCAATACCTGCATATGCTCTTCTCACCCCCCAACGATTCCCCTTCCACGTCCAGTGCTGTGGGTGCCATGTCCCAGCTCCCATCCTGTCTGTTCAAGCAGCAGCTGCCAGTCAGGCTTTGCATGATATGTTACTTGTGAGAACATGGTATTCCTAATGTGATTACATGTATTTTTAGTAAGCCCATAACTGTCCTTTGAAGCTGTCTCTCCTCTTCCCTGCTGGGATCTGACTGAGACCAATAAATTACACTAACAAAGATGAAAACTCAGTCATTAAAACTGCATTGTCTGCTCAAGCTTATGAGGTTGAACTCTAATCTTTTGTGGTGTCCACTTAAGACTACCTAGTTCTTACATATTTATTGTAAATGTTTCCCTTAACTATTAACATCCCTACAGTTGTGAGATGAGATGAGGTGTCTGTATCTTGCAACTTTCTCAGAGATATTTGGTGCTGGTGACTCCTAGGACAGAATCCCGGATTAGTTAGTCCATGGAGCTGATCCAGCACAGCAGGATTTGTTTCTCCAAGAACACTTTTTCTTGGCTTTCCTAATATTTGAACAAGCACTCTTGTTTAATTCAGTGAAACAGAATCTGCTTGCATTTGAATTGTGGTCAGCAGCGGGCATGCTGGGCTGGTTGGATCTCTTAAGCTGTAGCCATTTACTTCCCCATTGAGATTTAAGCTACTCATAGCTCATTTGGTTTGCATGTTTCCATTCTTTAAGGAATCATTAAACAGTCTCAAGCATACCCGTCGGACTGGCTGCAGCGGCTGCCGCCAGCTGCGCAGAGCAAGCTCGATAGGCAGAGCCATCCTAGCCCTCCTGTGTTTAAAAACCGTGGGGAAGAGCCGGAATTTGACTGAATGGGTGAAGATTTAGTCACACACCCCCCAACTACCTGAGAACAAGTACCTGTAAATGTATATGAGGGTGTACTCCCGGTGAATGCAGTCTCCAAAGCGGTGAGCGGGCATAGGTGCATCTGTAGCATCCCCGGGCGGGAGAGCTGGTGCTGCAAAACGCATCTCCTTCGAATTGAAGTACGAGTTGCTGAGCTGAAACCGCAGGAGGTTGGGTCACTAAACTGTATCTATTCCTTAAGACTTTTTTTCCGCCCCCCCCCCCCCCCTTGGCTTTGCGCCAAAATGCCGCAGCGACTAAACGCGAGCTGCACTTGGTCATATTATCCATGCGGTGGCACCAAAAGTACAGCCCAGAGGACGGCTGGGGTCGGATCCGGCAAGGACTGAGCTGCAGAAGTAGAGGAGCCCGTGCGGGCAGAGGCTGCCCAGCCCAGCCCAGCCCAGCCCAGCCCAGCCCAGCCCAGCCGGGCAGCGCGGAGCGCGGCCCAGCGTGGCATCTTCTCAAATCCACAGCTGAACTTCTTCCCTTCTAAACGTTCTTGTTCGCTTTCTCTGCTGCCCAAAGTTTCTGAAACTCCCTAGCTGTGCTGTAAGTCATCTCCATTTTCCAAGCTTAATAAATGGCTACAGATAATAACAGTATTGCTACAGCTTTCCCTTCTGTCACCTACAGAGGTGTGCACTAATTTCCTGTAACTCCGTGTAACGATAAGTAGATGATGTCACAGCGTTGCACAGGGGTCCAGAGCGCACAGAGAGCTGCTGCGTATCATCTGGGTAGCACAGAAGTTTGCTATAGTGTCTGCCCTGAAGAATCTGTGGTCACAGGATAAATCCGTTGCCTCTATTGTCCTTTCCTTCTTTTCTCAGTTGTTTTCGTGCATATGTTGTTTGTAAGCTCTTAATATCAGGGAGTGCATCGTAATTACGAGTGAAGAAATACGAACAGTAATAAAGAGATGGACTGCAAAAAGGGGGAAAACATCTCTAGAGGGAGAAGACAGTGGAGAGACAGTGCCCGTCTTTTAATAGGATGACTCTCAAGTGAAAACAGCAGGATTTATTTGACTGTTTAATACACTGATTTTTCAAAGACAGTTGGTCAGAAAATAGAGGGTTTGTTCCACAGAAAATTCCAGTGCTTCAGAGCTTGTTTCCATTCCAGATGAGAATGAAAAGCACAAACTACTCCCCAAAGTAATGTTCTGTAAAATATTGATTTGGGATAGTTGAGCTGGGCCCATTGCTTGAGTTGTTCCAGCTACGTTCAAATATTTTCTTTCTTAAAAACAAGCTACTCGCAGAATTAACATTTAGTGAGTCTCAAATTTGAAATGAAATAAAATATTTTATTCTGTCACCCCCTAAAAACACTGCAAATAGCTGCGTGTTTGGGATTTAAATCCTATTTTCTGGCATCTGTATTACATTGAAACGTTTTCACCAGCTCTTCTTGCAATGTTTAGTACTCAGCATTTGATTTGGAGAGATCCCCAAATCAAGTTGCCCGTAGCTGGAATTTTAAAAACAAAAGAGGGAAAGAAAAACTTGTCTTCTATTTTAGGGTCTTGCAGTACTGGAAATGCAAACACTGCAGAGTGAATATTTAACTAGTGCATGAGAATCTAAAAAAGTGTAAAGCAAATGCAATGCAGCAGTCTATTTGGCTTGTTCAACTACAGCAGCATTAAGACATTAAAAATAGATTTACAGATTTCATAATGCGATTGCAACATTCACACAGGTTGGGATTTTTAATTTAACTTTGAACTGGATAATGCAGATTGCATGGAGACCAGAATGGACTATATTCTAATGGAAGAATTTGCCTTATGCAGGATTAACATATCAAAGGCAGAGAAGGATTTTTTGAGAAGATGGCACAATGATCTGGCTTGCTTGCAAGGTTGACATCCTACTAAAGCTGTTGGCATCAGCGTATGGTTTCAGACCATTTCAGGCAGTACGGCATTAGGGAGGCGCTTGCTCTGCTTTTATCATGTTCCTTCATGTTGACCACAGGTGATACAACCGGTCATGGTACAGTCTGGTAAATTTTGCTTCTATCTTCCCTTGGCCTTAGAGGTCCGAGCAAACAGCCTTCTGCTAAGCGGTGGCACGGCGCAATCCTGGAAGGGCAKCGTGCTCTAGCAGCATGCTGTCCTGCTGGAAGTCACGTTGCCACTGAAAGCAGATTGCATTTTTGCTGGGACTGCCCATACCTCTCACAGCCAGTGGTGATTAGCTTCCATTCCCATCGTTGTAGGTTGTTTTGTGTTCACTCAAACTAAAGACATTTGCATCTGGAAGCAATGCTTGATGTGAAGCCTCTTGTATTTGAGTACATGTTGCCAGTCTGCTTTGGAAATGGGCTTCGGTGGCATTGATTTAGCAGTAGGAGTGTGTGTGTCTCTTGGAGATGAGGAGCGCTTGCAGCTCTGGTAGAGGTGCTGCACAGTCAGGGCAGTTCCAGGCCAAACTTTGGGAAGTTTGCAGAATTTGCTGTTACCAGGAGAAGCTGAGCTGTGTCAGTGAGAGATTCTAGCACTCAGTGCTGAGTTACTTAAAAAAAAAATTAAAAAACTAAGAAAAGACAGTGGTTTAGCACTGTTGGCTGGGCGAGTGAGTAGATGTCATCCTCTCATGTTTCTTCCCTAACAGCTGCCATTGTGCTCCGACTCAGGTGTTGTTGATAGCGTTGGTTTGAATGCTAGTCTAGATAATATTGCTAGAAAAGGAATTCAAGGCAGGGAGGTGTTCAAAGAATTTGTATCACTAACAAGGGTAGATAGCTGCAGTACAGATTTTGGAAGTACAGTGGAAAAGGTGAACAGCAGAAAGGACGTAGGCAGGTCCTTAGGAGCCGCTGCCGGTGTGATGGAGGGACAGCCCACATTGCTGTCAGTTTACCTCCGCACTGGATACTTCTCTTGGGGATACACTTGTCGGTGCAGCTGTGCCAGAGATGGACTACTTCTCCACTGTCAAACAACCAGAATAATGCAATCCTTTGCTGTTTCACTCCAGAAGGATCAGACAAACTACCACCACCTGTACTTAGAAAGTTAGAACACAACTCTGAGCCCCCTGCACGTGCAAATGTGTAATTCTGAGGGTGCTGTGTCTATYGCTCACTATTTTGCACCCCAACGCAAGGACATCAGGTGGGATTATACCACCTGCYACCTCCTAAGAAAGTATATTCATTGGCCCAGCCCCTATCCACATTGTAGCAGGATGTCTTATTGTGAAAATCCCCCTCTGAGATTTATCTCTTTGATAAAAGGTTCTCCTCGACAGCTGAACTCTCCATGTCACATTAGTTAGCTTTTTTTCTAGTAGAAGTGGAAGCAGGGTATTTGCAAGTATCAATAGCCCTATATCCCTCTGTGCAAAGACATTGCAACCCTCTGCTGGTGTGGTGAGCTTTGCGTGCTGTTCTAGGATGGTGGCATTTCACGATCACGAGGATTATCCTTGTTCTTCAACAATGTCAGAAAATGGTCCATATGAAAACAACTGAGTGATGGGATGAACAAAGGGAATTATGAAAACTATATAATTTCGTCTGAGAACTGTGATGCCTTCTGGGAAGTATCATATAATACCCAGCATGAAATATCCCATCAAACACAGACAGCACAGACACAGAGCAACGTTGAGCAAGAAGTTTGACCAGAGCACCGATTATTGATTTCAAAACATCCCAGTGCTATGTGGCCACAACAATCCGAGGCAAAATTGGAGTAGTCAGAGAGAATCAAAGTGGTGCACAGACGCTGCTTGCTTTAACGATGGTTAAAGATCACTTAATGCAGATATGCAACAGCTGCAACAAGTTTCATGCAGAGACATGCCTTTATATTTAATTTAAGTATAGGCATTGGCACTTGCAGGGGAAGGAATGCTCTCTGAAAGTAACAGTGAGCCTTCTGCATCTGGAGCAAGAATTCATATTGAATCATATCAAAAGTGAAGGAGTGCTGGGCAGCTTCAGTGCAGCGACTTGGGTTGAGGATTGTCTATGAAGTGAGCTACCTCCTCACATCTTCAGAAATGAAAAATTAGGTTATGTGTAAGCTTGCATTGCTGCTGTCAGCGTGATAGTTGTCCTGAGGATAAGGATGCTGCGATTTGCCAGAGCACAAATTAAGCCATTGCTTTTACACTTGGCCTTCTTTTAATCTACGCTGCTGCTTTCCAGCCAGCTACAGCAGCCTCTGGGGATTCCTGGGCTATTTCCAAGTGACCTGTGCATGATAACAAAGAAAAATAAACTTTTATTCACTATACGGTGATCCCTAGCATCCGCTGGAAGGTGCCTGGAGATCACCAAAATTAAACATGCTGAGAACTGGCCTCTATTACTAGTTAGTCAGATACACCAAAACCAGCAAATACCTACTTGTGTATTCTAGATGGAGTTTGAACGATTGTTGTCTGAAGGGCACAGACAATTCTCCAGTGTGGTCATTTTTAACACCAAAATGTTGGATTCTGATGGCACAGCAAAACTGTCAAGAAACTGATTATGCCACACAATACATCCGAAATGTCACTTTGAAAGTCACTGTGTTTTTACATGATCTCTTTGCCTTGTTTCTTCTAAACCAGAAGCCATCTGGCTGAGGAATCTGCGCTGTCTTCCTATGATATTGGCAGGGGCTGAGGTCCACCAGTTGTTGGGCAAAATTCATGATGGTATTTACAACTAAAACTTGCTGATTTTATCTGCTCTTCTGTTGAAGTTATACTGTATTTAATGACAGGTCTTTTTTTTCTGAAATGAGGTTTCAAATTTATCTGAAACAAAGCAGCAAGTGCTTGTGAAATATGTTCATTCCTCTCTATTAGCTCTGGGTTCAAGATTTGGAGATTATTGAAACTATTTTCATTAATTCAGCTTGGAGCATTCCTGTAGGTTTTTTTAACCTCTGAGGATGTTTCCTTTCATCAGCAGGTATTGCAATAGTCTGCAATGGCTTTTTCTCCTTTTGGGCAAAAGTTAAATACGAATTTGTAACACGATTGCATTAAGATTTCGGAACTGTGCTGCAAAAACTAGTCGATGTTGCTGTGATCTTACTTGCCTTGAGATTACAGGCAAATAACACCCCATTGATATAGTTAAACTTCCCATACCAAGCTTGGATGATATACTGAGCTCCTGTGTATTTTTATTAAGCTTCTCTGAAATGATTTTCAAAGGATGAAAACCTAGGCTTAGCTAGCTACGGAGTTTGATGGAGCCAAACGGTTACCCATAGTCTTTAAAGAACATGCTGTAACCTTTTTGCTAAACAATCTGCTCTGCTGTTACCAAGTTTTACCCAATATTCAAATGAAACTTTTATTCCTTTTCAACCTTTGCCAAGCTGAGGTTATTAAGAAAGAGATACAAATTAAAAGGATTAAAAATGCAGCTCTAATTAAACACATATGAGCAGTTAAGAGTCGGCTCTGCCCTGGTTATCTGTGCACATAGAAATATCACACACAACTTAAAACAGCCATAGTCTCCATTAGGTGCTCGCTGAAGGCATCACCAAACAATGTAATAATACGCTGTGCCTTTCTCTAGAGCTTTTTCTATGTAGGTCCTAAAATGTTTCAAAAAATTAGATGAGCTGTTGCTGTCCCTACTTGCAAAGGAGAAGAAGCTGAGGCAGAGAGCAGGGAGAGGAGCATTTCTCTGCCTGCATCCTCAACAAACTTGAAGTTCATGGCCTCCTCCATGGAGAAGAGCTCCTGGTTGTCCCCAAAAGCTGTGGCAGTGGCATGAGACAAGATGGGGATGGCTCACCTTTCCAGGCGGACCTGATGTTTCTTTTCAGAAGAATGTAAAGTGCAACGAAAACATATCAAGCAATTTTGGCTTTCTATGACAAAAGTGAGTTGGTATCTCTTAGTAAGTATCTAAACAAGCCCTTGAAGACACATAATCACAGAACAGCATGTGCGATCACAGCTCGTCATTTTAAAGGATTAGAGGGGGATTAGGACGTTTGTAAATTCCTCACCAACCTTTTGTAGAGACAGGATGGAATATTTTTTAAAGAATTCCCGAGCAGCAACTGTCTGTTAAAAGCCTTTATTCCCCTGATTTGTGCTGGGTGTGGATCGCTTTGTGACTTTTTTAAAAAGGTAGCATAACATAGCTCATCAATCTAGGCTGCATATAAATCCTGCTTTGTATGATTCCTAATAAGTTTCAAGGGCTTTATGCTCCTCCTGAAGAATGGGAAAACCTCCTTGCACCAGAATATAACAGGTCCTTTCATTCTCCTGCTGGTGCTGCTGGTTTAACACACCCACCCAAGGGAATAATATCACCCAGGGAAAAAAAGTGAGTGAATTTTGATCCCCAAGAAGTGTTCCAGAAGAGCCACTCATATTCTAGTACTTCTGGGGCCAACATATCATGATTGGCTTGAAAAATCACAGCAAATAATCAGGGTTCACCAGACAGGATAACAGGACTTACCTGCTTTTTCTGGGAATGGGAGACGAAGCTGGACAGGAAAGGAGAGGAACACCCTGACTCGCGCCCGCATCCAGGTGAGATGATCTGACAGATCATTTGGATACGGTGCGTATTAAACAGGGCTGTTCAGAGCATCCCTGGGGCGAAAACGAATAGGAAATACTATGTAAAAAAAAAAAAAAAAAAATCTGTTTGCTTGAATGGGTTAATTTTTTCAATCTTATTTTTGGCTAGTGGTTGATGGGAAACATTCTAGGCAGAGTTGCCTAATTGTCCAGAGATAGGGAGCAGCTGCGGTACCCAGTGCTAACCCCCTTGTTTTGTAGTGGAGGTGAGACTTTCTCTGTGTTCGTATCTCTTTCTTTGTSCAAGATTGTAGCTTGGTTTGGGAGCATGGATAAAGCTCAGGAATGTGGCAGCTAAGGCTGCAGGCCAAAGCTGACAGTGCTGCAGGATCCATGGGTTGTCATCTTCTCACCAAGGCTGCTGAGGATGGAGTTTCTGTGCTGCCCAACTCTACCTGCTTCTAGCAAGGTGCAGTAATCCTTGCCTATTTGCAGATCTGCCAAGGATAGGTCAACAAAAGAAGACTGCAAACTTTGGGCCGAGCTTTTAGGTATTTTTATTTTTTTTCCCCCAAACGTCTGAACATTCAAAGCTCTGAACCTGACAATTTCCTCTATATTATTATCTTACCACTGTTTCTTTAGCTAAAAGCTAATCTTGACCATGAAAGCTACTTTGGGTTAAGGATGTGAATTTAAAACATGCTATCTAGTCCTTAACAGCCTGTGTATGACCACGTACTACTACTAGTCTGAAGAGGTCTCAGAGCCACGGAGGTCCTCAGGAACTGGCAAACCTTTCTGGACAACTCCATACGTGAGCAAACAGCTGCAGCAGCTCTGCCTTTCACAATTGCACACATTCTCATAAACTTTTCTTATTTCTTTTATTTTTACTGTCTGCATTTACCAAGGTACAATCATAAGGGGATTTGCCTAGAAAAGTTTGAAGAAATATATGCAGGATTTGGAGGAGGGAGGGAGAGTCCCCCAGCCGTAGTGTCAGGCTKCTGGCCCTTTGCCGTTGGATGGGCTGGTGACTCAGGAATCAATACAAGTGACTGGGCCACCACCCAGGCAGCAACAGCATCCTCCCTGCAAGGAGAAGAGGGGGGGTCCCACCCCGTGTTAGTTTGACTGGTTCTTTGCTCCCTTCTGGCTCTTCATTCGCTTCTAAGTATATTTAGAGTGGTGTTCATTTGCCAGATTCTGTGGGGGTAAGTAGGGCATGGGGATGTTAATTTTTGTTGCTACTTGTCCTTCAGACACGGCCCGCGAGTTCTGGCCCAGGGCCAGGCTGAAGAGGTTAATGCGTTGCTGGCAACCCTCTAACCAGAGGTAGTTTGCACTTGGGTGCTTCTCTCTGTAGAAACACAAACACAGTATTTCATATGGTCACCCCTTAGGAAATACAGTAATTCACATTAGTTTAATTAACCCGGAGAAGCCATTGTACTGAAATGCAGCCACCTGTAAGGGAGAGCAGAGCAAGCACCACGGTTAAATGGGAGAAAGGTCCCAATTTTAAACCAGAAGAGTAGGTGTAAATCTTCCCCTTAGAAGTGGGGAGGGATTAGTACATACAGGCCCAGCAGGAGCCCAGTTTATTGCTAATTGCGTCTTCACATTTTAGCCGTATATAAAAAAAGATAATTCTTGGATATTCAATGTCCCATTTCTGCATGACCACAGAGATGAATTGGGAAACGAAAGTAACTGGAAGAGAGGGGCAGAGACCAGGGCACGGCAGGGAGCTGCAGCCTGAGCCCGGGTGCAGGTAAGGCGCAGGTACCTGTCCTTTCCCTGCTGGGTTGTGCAATGGAGAAGCACTCGCCACCTTAAAAGGTGAGGGTTTTTGCTCTTCTTGGCCTGCTTTTCTCCTCCTTCTCCACGTTTTAATAATTCCTGGGTGACTGATACTGACCTCGAGGTCAGGAGTCTCCAGTTAACAGCCAGGAAATGCCCTTCCCATTGGTCATTATTGCCTAATTAACAACTTGAAATATTGCACAATCAATGCCAATGACACAAGATGGCCATTTTGAGGGGTGGGGGCTGCAGAGCACTTGGCAGCCTTTGCATGTGAAAGCCGGGCAGTGAGCTGCAGGGGCTGAGTGCGTGCCTGGGCGGCTGCTGCAGGCTGCAGGCTCAGCAGCGGTGCCTCCAGCCTCACTTACACCGAGAAGAAAGTTTTTCACAAATACAATGGCTAGAAATGGCTGGGTTTAAGGACAGGTATTTCCAACCAATGCCACGGTGTCAGAAAGAGCTTATAAAGGCTGGGAATGATGAAAAGGGCTTGAACGGCCCATTCCCTCCCTGTTACCGTTTCTGGTCTCAGACAATGAATCCTTGGCTTGAATCAACACCAGGTTGGGCTGAGCCAAGGTATCGATTTGGCCAGGCCAGGCAGGGGCTGAGAGAGAGCAGGAGCCATTCCCAGTCCTTCACCCAACCTCATCTGCCAGTCAGGACAGTCTGCCACCAGTGATGTGGCCTATCTATAGAAAAAGATACACATATCTTTCATGAGGGACACTCCCTATCCAAGGACTTTTACAGTGTTCGTGGCATGTTGAAAGGTTTGTTAAAAAAAGCTGAGTTTTAGAAGCAGCCTCCCTCTCTACCTGATGAGGAATGTAATGGGAGAGGGAAGTGCATGTTAATGTCCTGGGTGGCTGGCATAGAAAAGCGATACAGAAGCTGCTGTAGAGTAAGAGGGTTTGAGGGCTGGAGCTAGCTACTGGGTGTCTGGTCTCCGTGGGAGTCCTCCATGGGCCACTTTAAGTCACTGATCCGGCAGAAAATTCACACAACGAAAGCAATGCATGGAGGGGTCCAACAAGTGCCAAGAGCTGGATCCTGCTGCTGGGAGCCCAAAAAAAGGAGAAGAAAGAGATGAAAGAGAGAAAGCCCCCCCCCAGCCTTTTGGCACTGGTGAGCCGCATTGCTGCAGCTGCCCACAGAAGAGCAGCCTGAGGCCGCATTCACTGTAAGTGAATCCGGGCACTGCCGCAGTGTCCAGCATCACACATCTGATGAGCATCAGGAGTGCAAGGACATGTTTATCTCTGCTGAGATGGAGCGCATGGTGTAGCATGTACACCAGCACAATGCTTTGTCCTGCTCTAGTATGCACTTTGCCCGTTCCCCAGCCAATTCACCCCTTAAAAGATACCATAAAATTGAACCAACAGAGGGAATTTGCTTCAATGTGGACATGGAATTCCTCAAAGCCCCCAGATGCCTTCAGACTGGATTTGGCATCTTCTGGCAGCACAGCCTTACACAGAGAACTAATATAGAGCAGCTAACTTCATACCATTATAATGTAACATTAACTTCCAWCTGCAGGCACTGAGAGTGTTGTGGTGATGTATCAATAGCAGTATAAACATATCTCATGTGCCTGTACAATGAATACAGCTTATACAGCTGCTCCTGGTGAAGCTATGGTGGAGGGACCAGAGCAGATGAGCCTGGTCTGAGAGCTCCGTAACTGGYCCGTTCCTTTTCGGGCAGGATCATGAGGTGTGTAAATGTTCTCCCATGTTACACCACCAAATTAAAGAGGTCAAGCCAAACACRAATACACCTGAAAAGGTATTTATTACTATAAATGATGCTGAAAATGGATATGGGTGAAATACAGCTGAACCCTTTTTTAATGCATTTTGCTCTTTACATTTGTTCTTTGGGGATAGCTGGGCAGCAGTCAATGTCATTGTTTCCTTTGGAGAACCAGAGTCCTTTTATTTGTGTTAATCATCCACCTGCAAGAAGAGAAAAACAAACAAACAAAAGAAATAAAAGTAGCCTGTCACTRTAGCACAGCTAAGGAAAGAAAGAACAGTGCAAAGTAACTGAAGTTTTTCTGTTAAGAGTGTGCTTTTAAAGGGTCACAGAGCTGATCAGCGAGGAGCGTAACTCAGGCATCATGACAGCCCCGTTCCTGCTCTATTCGTCACAGTGATACCTAAACCCTGAATAAATCCCTGGGTATTCCTGGGTCATGTTTGCTTTTTCTCAGACTAGTTTCCCAGCTAATGCTTTCAGAAACAGGTTTGAAATTAAGATTTCCATATTTATGTTCCTATTAACATAGATACATTAAAAAACTTAATGAGCTTATGTAACAAATTGCTACATGACATTGTTAACAATTCAAGAGAGGATCTGTACTTAGGTAGATAAGAAGGGCATTTGCAATGGCACCAGCTCTGGTAAAATTACAAGGAGCATCAATTGCATGCTTCAGGTAGACTGTCCTGAGACTGGAGCCTAAAGGTCTCTGGCATGGTCCAGTCCCGCCGGCGAGGTGTGTGCGTGGGGAGCCGTGTGCCACAACCCACTTGCAGAGCTTAAACAGGGTGATATAGCCCGCAGCCTCCGCCCAGGGACTTTCCATGTCCGAGGCACAAGACGAGGCTGTGGTCGCAGCCCAGGTCTCGGCAGAGCCGGCATCACCTCTTTGCCATCACAGCCTTCCTGTGTTGAGCAAGACCCTTTGGGCATGTCTGCAGAGACCAGAGCTTTCTCTGTACCTGCTCTGAACAGGCTCGATGTGTCAGCGGGTTTGGGAGGCCGCCAGCCGTTGCTCTGCCGGAGCCAGTGTGCCTGCTCCGGTGGGGAATTGGTGTCTCAGGTGCTGCAAGGGCTCCTGGRGCTCCCAGATCACATCTGGCCAGCTTGGGGCAGGGGCAGGGCGAGCTGGAGGTGTTTGTAGCTTGTAGATATGCTTTACATTTCCGTGCTTCCTGCTTCCCCACTGTAAACAAAGAAATACCGCGTCCCCAAACTTTTGGGACAGGAAGACGGCATGCTGCCTACGTGCGTAGGTAGTGCAGAGCTGGCAAAGACCAGCAGAGCGTGGCAGACATTCAGCCGGTCTGAGGCTGCTGAAGATGTAAATTCTCCCCTGCTTGTGTGCAGACGGAGTCCTCACTACTGACCAGGCTCATGGGCACAACACGCTCTCCAAAGAAGCTGGGGCATTGCTTTTAGGAAGGGAGGGCTCAGGATTTAAAAAAGCAAATACTCTCCCTCCCCAGTTAGTGCAAAGAGTTTTATATAGACAAGTCAATAGGCTGGGGCTCTTCCGCCCAGTCTCCCAGGAAGCCACCACTGGTCAACAGCTGTGGCAGCAGAAGCGTGAACTCATCCCTCCCTCCCATTCATTGCAAAGCCTCCCTGTGACTATTTACATGCCACCATTATTAAGCAGGGCCAGGTTTGGGCTCCAGAAGGCACTGCGGGCTTGATGAGGTTTGGCTTTCTTTGCTGGAAGAAGCCACAGGCGTAAGTGGCAACTGGTGCCCTGGGCATGGAGAGGAGCCTGGGTGCTCCCAGGGCACTGGGGGATCTGGGGGGCTTTGGCCTCATGGCCATGTTTCACTGGCCACCGTGGTGGCTGTGGTGGCTTTATATGCTGGCTGGGAAAGAGCAGATGATACCTGCCCCACCAGAGAACAACACTGTGCCTTGGAAACCTGGGAACAAACTTGAACTGGTGAAGAGATTTGTGCTGTTTGCGGTGGTGTTGCTCTGAGCGGCTCCTAACCACGCTACAACAGATTTACAGTCTCGCTGAAACGCGAGCGAGGATTCCTTTGGCAAAACTACGCTGGGATAAGCTATGCTGACAGAAGAGCACTTTAGCTGGTGTGTTCTGTGTTTACACAAGAGGAGTGCTTTATCGGTCTAGCTATACTGGCAAATCTCCCCTCGGGCTAGTTAGTCTTCTCTCCGCAGCTTTGCTGTGTAGCTGTATGGGCAGAGTCTCCAAGGAGAGATGCATCTGGCGCTCGGTGAGGGGACTTGCGAGAGACCCTCACCGTGCCTGCACGGGGCAGTTTGCTAGGCTCCCCCCCCGGGGCAAGCATTGCCCGACAGCCTGGACCCAGGCTGGAGTTCAGGTCGTTCTGGCAGCACACCAGCACACACCCTCGGTGTGGACACAGCGCGCTCTGGGGTAACCCGTAATTTGCATGGGTGCAGCTTGACCTGGTTTGAGCCCATGTCTGCCGCTGGATTTGCATCTGTTCAGCTGAGCTGGTTTTGTTTCGCTGCTGTGATTGTTTTCAATTCTAATGCAGCCCAGCACAAGGAAGTGGTGGCCTCGTTCCTCTCCTCTCAGCATCAGGGCTGGCTTTCAAAGGCAACCGTCCGTCTTGCACCAGTATGACTCCCAATTGTAAAAACTGCCTTCTCTGCCCTCCATGTTCCCTGCCATTCCTCAACAGACCCTTGCCCCATGGCTCCCCAAAGCAAAACTTCCCTGTGGCCCAGAGGGAGGGGGCAGCTATTCTCATGTCCCCTCCTAGGCTTCCCTCGGCTGCTGTCCAAGACTGTGCTCCCCGGGTCATTAATCTCAGTTCTCTGGACCACCAAGTCACCTAACAGTATAAATTTGATCTGGATCAGGTGTGGACCTACAGCTCCCCTTCTGCTGAGTTAGTCAAAGCACATGGTTAGAGTCAGCTTTGGAGTTTTTGTAAATTTGTTTTGGTGACAGGATGATGGACTGTGTCTGGTGCAGTGGTGTGGGCAAAAGACATCTTACGCAGCATAAAACTGCTGCTACCAAGTTAATGTCAGCCTCTTTTTTAATACATTTGCATTGGTAGAGTGAATTTATACTGACTTAGTGCTTTCCAGTGGTGGATTTTTGTACTAGTAGTAGGAGATTTAAAGTTGCTTGCACTGTGTTGCCCGGTGGGGTCTGGACTGTGGCTCCTAAATCCCATGGGATGGGAACTCTTGGCTCTTTCCTGAAACAGCTATGTCAGAGGTTGGAAATACCTTTAACACAGCACTTCAGCTTCTCTGGACTGATACGTACTGGGCACTTTTCACTACTCCAGCAGGTAGAAATGTAGCATAGGCAAAAAAAGAGCTAGGGATCAGGCATGGAGAGCCATAGCTGCCTGATCACAGCGGTGTTCCTGTGCAAAACTCTGTTAACAGCAGCAATGATGGGAAATCTTGGAGCATGGGTRCATGTGGACAGGTAGAGGGTAAAAGGGATGACAGAGAAAAGTTGGAAGCCCAAAAATTAAGATGCCTGAAAGGCTGCCTGAATTCAGGTTTGAACTGAAGCACCCTGAATCATATTGCCTCCATTTTATTACTGAATACCGAAGAGTGCCGGTTTTTAATACAAGAAAAATCATCTGGACATCCTAAGTCTGCGTCCTTCCGCAACCATACCTGCATGCAATTAGCTGAACATAGGTAAGAGGTTTTACACCACGGAGTGATTCTTACACCACCTCCTTTGTGCCTTTGCAGCAGTAGTGCTGCATRAAGTTTTGCAAATAATTTTGCATGGAAAAAATAGAGCTATATATATAAAAAAATCAGACCCTGCATATATTTGCTACAGTAACTGTGCAACATCATCCTGGACTCCTGTCTCTGCAGATACAGCTGCAAAATCAAGTCCTTGAGAACACAGCTTGGAGCAGGTTTGGAAGAATTTGAAGGTATTTGCTGGCACCTGATATTTTATAATGCTGACAGCCCTTCACTGGTGCCTTATTAGCGTGATTATAAATGACAGGGTGCATTAGGTGTAGAGTTTTGACTGATGTAATTTTTGCCAACAGTTCAATGTTTTTCCCCATACAGCTCTGCTTCATCTTGCCATGTAATAGAGTTGCAGCTCACCAGCGTATCAGCAATRGAGAAACACCACAAAGGAGGAAACATGGTGCCACCAAACCCTCTGTATTTTCCAATGCATCGCAATTAAGCAAACCCCCTATTAAMGGGGACGTGGAAGGGAAGAGAGTGTCCTTGTTCTCTTCTTTGCTGCTAAGTGATAAAAAGGCCAAAGAGTTTGGGAGTTTTGTATTCGTCTCTAAATTTTTTGTCCCTCTGAGCTTTTCCCCCCTACGTGACACATTTCAGATTTTGTCCAACCGAGCTTTGATGGAGGACTCTGGGGAAGACTGGCTATTTAGAGGGATTAGGAGTTTTCAATAAACTTTTTCTAAAAGGGCAAAAGGAATGGGAGGCTCATATTGAAGGATTTGTATTAGCTACAGCCTGAATTGGGCTGAACAATGTTTCTTCAGCTCATTTCTGTGTCTGTATTTGAAATATTTGCTTTTCTGCTGTTTTAGCCTATGTGATTCTTTCTTTTTGTGGTACCGGGGCTTTTTTTTTTCTTATTGTAGTATAAGCAATTAGCTGTAGGAATGTATGATCCACCAAGGCTTTATTTTTTAAAGGATGAATTATATATATTGTGCCAAGAGCCTGTTTATCTTTTTGCTTTCAGAAAAGAGCCTAACTAAATATATGAATCCTGATTTCACATTTAGTATTGTGGTGTTTTGACTGTTTTTGTTTTTTGATCCTTTTTTTTTTTTTTTTKATGTGGAGTCTGCTTCCTGCACTAACGAACTGAGTTCAATTACACACAGTCCAGCAACGACATCCTTTGGAGCAACACTCTGGCTAACAGCAATGAAGTTCATGGCACTGCTGCTCCTAATGCACATAAAATGGAGGGAATAAAAAAAAAACAGAGTATCTCTCCAGCACGGAGTAATCACACGCTGCAGGCAAAATGTCAGAGCCCTGAGGAYGTACCTCAGGATCATTGGGCAGAGACGCAAGGGTCTTGGGGACCATGGCTCCCACTTCTCCCTTGGTCCCACCTGATAAGAATCCAGCTCTCGCCAGCACTGGGATTATTACCCTTGTTTTATGATTAAGGAGACTGAAGTAAATGCAGCTGCAGTCATATTTGTGGTCATCCCCTGCCTCAAGGACAGGGACAGGCTGGGAATTTGGGTCTTCCTCGCCCCTGTCCCATGCTGTGGCTGCAGGCAGGCTCGTGCGAGCTCCCTCCCTCTCAGGTATCCATCTCCTGCTGCGAACCATCCAGCTCAACAAAACTTCTTGTGTACAAAAGCCAGACAAACGCCTTGCAGGAGCCCGAGGCAGCTGTGCATCGCTGCTGAACCTCTGCCACATGCCATGCAGCATCTAACCTAGGGCCCGAAAGTGCCTGGTGTCAAAGTCTGTCACTTCTGCCCGTGAATTGCTAAACACATCCTCTCCGCTGCAGGCTCACGGCACGCTATGGCCAGGGGACTCTGCTCCTCCAGCTCCATCGAGAAGGAGCAGGAAGAAAACATAGCTGGAACCGTGTTTATTAAGCAAATTAATAGGTTGGGAAAAAACTAGCCGCGGTGTGGGCACGCTTTCTTCTTGCCTCCTGCAGAAGCGGGGGCTGGAAGCTGAGGCAGGGAGCTGGGCAGGTGATGAGTGCTCGACGGTGCATTCCCTCTCTGCTCCCCATCATCTTCGCTTTCTCTGCTGGGGGGCAAACCACGGAGGGGCCGAGGGCACTCACAGCCCCCGCCGGGGCTCCGGCTCCCCCGCCGCACCTCAAATACTGGTGTAATACTGGTGCGGGTGCCCAGAGCCCTGCCTGAGTCCGACGTTGCCGGCCCCCGGGGATGCGGGAGCCTCGGGGGAAGTGGAGGCAGCCCAGACCGCCGCCGGGGCGGTGCAATTCCCGAGCGGCCGCTGCCCTCCCCGGCGGGGGCAGAGGGCGAGGAAGAGGCTCCCGTCGGTCAGGGATGCTGCTGGTGCGGCCAGCCACGGGGAAACACTCGCACACACCCCCCACCCCCCGGGGCGCCGTAAAGGGAGGAAAAACGGCGGATCAGGGGCAAAAACCTCCTTAAAATGTCCCAGCTCTGCCGCGGCCCGGTGGGATCCGTCCAGCAGCGGGGAACGACCGTGCGAGGCAGCCACCGAGAATAAAGCCCGGCGGGGGAAGCCCCGCGGCGGCGGGACCGTCTCTTCGTCACCCTCCCGGGGCTGGGGGCTGCTGGAGCCAGGGTTTGGGAAGGGGGGGGCGCGGATGCGGTGCGCAGGCGCGCAGCTCCGCGCCCAGGTGTCCGCGGCTCCGCCACGGAGGCAGCTGCCGGCGCCGCACGGCCCATGGCTCTGCTGGGGAGGATCGACTGGCAAGTACGTACCTCTGCACTTGTCCTGGCCCCCCCGGGAACCCCCAACCCCCAGGACTCGTCCCGCCTGAGCAGGGCCCCCTCCGCAGCCCGGCCGGGTCCGGGGGGCAGCTCTGCCCCCCCCCCCCCCGGCTTTGGGCTGGGGTCCTGCCGCTCCGAGCTGCATGGGGCAAGGGTGGGGGGGACACCGCGCTTTCCGCCCCTCCCCGCGTACTCGGTGTGGAAGTTACACGGAAAGTCTCCCGGGGCCGTGGGGCAGCAGCTCCCTTTGTAAAGCTCTGCAGGAGCCGAGGCGACAATCCGGACAGGTTGCTGCAGTCTCATTAATGATACTGATAGGTGTGTGTTTAAATAATTTTTAGAGGAAGAGGGATGTAACTAATTAGCATCCCCACGCTCTCTTTTAATTGCTGCCAAATAGGAAAACTACTGAATGTGACAGAGGCTCAGCAGTGGGCTCTGGCTCCCCTCCCGAGAGCGTGTTCACACCTGTGGGTGCTTTATGGTCCCCCATGGGAAACTGCATCCTCGTAAAAAAAGAGGTGTGCGGGGGAACTAAGCCCCCAGGAAGCAAGAAACCACTTCTCCTTGGAAATAGGGGATGTCCCCAAAGTAAAGGCACCAAATTTTAATTTTTTTTTTTTAATAAGTAAATAAAGCTGCCACCTGTCAGGAGCCACGTCCCTGGCTGCTCCTCGGTTCCTGCACAGCTCTGACCCGTGTCTTCAAAGGAGTGCCCAGGGAGGTACCGTGTCCTTGCAACAGCCCTGGCTGCCTGCGCCTTTCCTGTGCCCGGGAGTTCCCTGGAAAGGGAGAGTTTCGCTGGGCGTGGGAGGGCACAGCCGGGCAGCGGACGGGCGCTGCCGCCCGTGTGCTTTGCAGGTGGCCCCCGGCTGCAGCCCGCTTCTCTGTCGGTTTGCTTATAAACGCAGAGGATTGCGGAGAGCCACGCTTCGGAGGGGGAGAGTCTCAAAAAGCGTTATCTCTCCCTCCCCCCCCCC